>OX401408.1:49858475-50458475 GCA_947846245.1 Cerastoderma edule
AACTTGAACTTGTTTTAACAGGGGTTTGGTTACCCTGTATCTGTTATAAACCAAAACACAATCACCACTAGACTACGTACCTGATTTGCTCTGTTGCGAGTTGTGGAGAAACAGCTAAAGGTGTTGTTCACAGAAGAGAAAATTCGAAAGTAAAGATAAATGTCATTAAATCAAAACAGTTTGTGTATTGTTGTTTGATATACAGTTAAAAGCAGCTCTTGAAAGCATTACTAGTTCTTCAATTTATTTCAGTATGTACAGTAAGTATATGCGTGAAGTTTCCTGCGAGCAAAAATGAAAATAACGTCACTGCTCTTACCATTAACAAGGAATACCGTTTTCTTTTATTTATTTTGCAAAGTACAACATGTATGTCGCAAAAAGATTTTTTGTATAAAACACATTTTAAATTATTTTAGTAATACGTTTTTTTTGTCAGAATTGATGTAATTGGTGAGCTTTCTAATTTTATTAATTATCCTTTTTTCTTTTCTTTTTTTTTTTTGAACTTTTCCCTTTACATTTGCCTTTACACACGAAATGTCGCTTACAATCGCTGATAAAAGGAAATATGAAAATGGGGTCCCTAATTCTATTTTTCTATTTGAAGAATAAAGACTAATATGCAAATGAGGAGAAGTATCGCGGCCCCTTCAATCGGTATCACTGTGAGGTATTAACTCCCAAATTATCCCCTCAATACATATAAAATCCCTTTTTCCATTACATTTCACCTTCTTTATGCGTAAATTATCGCTTCTTTAATCGCGCACGGTAAAATGCCTCCTCACAAAGGCCTCATTTCTGAGCCCCCTTTATAAACTTAACTCCACAAATACTCGCTTAAGATTTAATCGTAAACTGTTTCATCAAGGGGTTTTGGAATCATTGCAATAAAAAAGGAATTCCTCCTTCTTAAGAACTTGAAAAGGAAACCTATTTTGACAAAACCATAACATGTCCAAATATCGTCACCTGCTATTGCTCAATATTCAGGGTTGTTTATAGATCGATAATCGTTTTGAATGGATTTAAGGCAAATCAGTCCAAGGCATTCGACTTCAAATTAAATTTACATATGTTATGAGAATCCTATAATAGAGTTCCGTTAATATGAGTATCATTTTCTACTTTTTTTTAAAGAGAACTGACGCCATATGTGTTTGAAAAAGTTAAAGGTGCTTCCTCACAGATGTGAGGAATCTTCGGAGTTAAATTCGATTTCTTTAAGCAGCTGTACTCTTAATACGCACTTAAGAATATTCATTGGGAATAAGATTAGATCGTTAAATAATTATTTGAGTAAGTATGCAGTGAATAAAATTGTTTTAAAATCAAAATGCGTTACATCGTTTTTTAGATCTACAGCATAATATCTGTTAACGCTTTGATCAATTGACGCTTCCTGAATTAACTATGCTTTAAATAGCTATTTTTAATTGTACACCAAACAAAAATACTATTCCGTATTATTTACATTTTTGCTTTCAGAATTTGACTTCTGTGAACATACACCTGTAACTTGTAACAAAAATTCCTAATCGGCTGACCAGAATTGGAATCTATGCGACGAGCAGCCATGTGAAATGAATAGTTTGAGCCGCCTCTAATAGTCAACTTTACTCTGGTTTAAAGAAATATCACAGACACAGTTCATATTCACTTAACGCCTGTGTGCAAACTATAGCCCAAATGGTAATGAAGAAAAGACATTAATTAATACCACAGTACCTTTTTTACTTCTATTGATATTATTATGTGTTTGAATGTACATATGGGGTTTCTAATCTAAAACACACGAGGTTTAGTTGTTCATACACCATGTGATATATTTGTTTTTCATGCTATCTATGTATGACGATGTACTATGTACAAGTTGAGAAATAAGAATATGCTCTGTTCTGTTATGTTCACCAGAGCGTCAGCAGATACGACTGGGTGACAATAGTAGTGCGTCTATCACTGTTACCGATAGTTCTAGGTTCGATCCCTGTTAGCGACGAGTTGAAACTGCAGGGACTTACCCACAAATCGACGCAAGTACTGATCCTGTATTCAAGAAGCAGACCTCAAGGGCGACTTTAATAAGTTTCAAGCTTTTGGCACAATCGATGAAAAATACATAAGTTTAAAACAACAGATGCGATTCTCGAAGGATATTAACGAAATCTCGAAACTCAGATTATGTATTATCTTGAGTGAACACGTTGTTGTCTTACTTAAATGCCACAACATCTTTACGTTAACGAATAGGAAATGCTTTGAAATAATTGTCCAAAACTTCACAAGGCGTTTCGTTCTAAATCATGTTCGCATTTCTATGATTTTTATCATAGAATTAAATATCTAGAGGGGTTATACATACTTTGTCATATTAAAATCATAAATGTTCTTTTTTTATGTTGAGGTAATAATTCTAACAGAAGCAGAACATTTTATTTAGATTAAAGTATATACAGCTCATGGTTGACAAAGACACAATGTATTACATCTCTGCGTAAACTTGTGTAAACTTTGTACTACATAAAGTGTATAAGAATAAAGAAAAATGTTAAATAAATTGACTTGAACTCTTTCAACATGATATAGAAAAAAGAAAATAAAAATCAATCCCCCTTTCCATTTTTGTCAGAATATTTCCGATCAAGTCAGACATAGAAATCATTTTATTTTATTCCTGTTTTCTAACACCCCTCCTAAGTGATTACGTTTTGGAGCAATAACACATTTTACACGGTTTGATGAGTCCAGATAAAGATCGGCGATTTATCGGTCTACCGATCGGGGGGTGGGGGTTATGAGAGGTGATCGTTTTCTAATAAAATTTCATTAGCCTTTCATTGAATGCCGTAACATTTAATTAACTACTGGTTATACACCCTATAAACGGCCACGTAACTTGAAATGTCTGCTCCACGAAGCGTGAAAATTCAGATTTTCTTCATTATTACTATTTCATTTTCGTTTTTTTTTTTTAGTTTGGTTTTATGTTAATTTGTTTTAAATTTGCTCCCTGTTTATACGGTTACCAGGCTTGTCTATGCTTCAAATGTGAATAATTTTTGTGTAATGTGTACCGTTTGCCACTTAAATAGACTTGACAACGGTCCAAACTGAAAGCGTTTCTGCGGACGGCGCATATATTTTGGTGATATTTTATCGTTTCTTTTTCAGCACTGAACTTTACTGCACTTAGCAAGTGATTCTTAATTTACCACAACATTTTTTAACATAGGAAAATTGTACCGTCAGTGAAAAAGCTCTATCGTGTTTACGTCTTTAAAAGAAAATCTTATAACTGTGTGCTTTGTAGTTTAATTGATGGGCGTCATAACAAGTTGGAGGAAGTCTTGTTTCGTATTGTCTATGTCTACGTTTCGTATTATACATCATCAGGTAAAACAACCTTTGAAAATATCTGAAGCATTATGGAAATAAAACATAATCGCTCATCCAAAACCATTATGACTGTTACGAAAGGAAGAAATGCTCATACTGAGGTTTCAATCGCAATATAATAACCGTGAGGTTTTGTTCGTTACGGGTTAGGTAGAGGGTTACATATTCGTGTATCAACTTATTCCTACATATGGGACTATATCAAGTATAAAGGCGAGAATGATGTGGGATAAAATGATTTTGAACATTTTATTTTAGGTGTGCCGCAATCTGTTTTAGACTCCTACTTCACATCACATGCCATCCCATTCATACATCTGCTTCAAAAGACCATAGACTCCGCTTTCACAAGAGTTTGAACCCAATGTAAAGTAGAACACTTTACTTTCGATACTGGTTTTAACTGTCATTTGCTGAATGCTTTCGATCTGGATCAGTCGCATAACCTTAATGATGGTATTGATTCTGAAGAAGATAACATCACAAGGTTTGATGACGACGTTTCATGCGAACTCCTTTAGTTCTGCGATAAACAGAAATGATAATCCCTCGAGTATAGATATAACTACGATGGACAAATTTAAGTTGACTTTACAGCCAAGGTAATAGAGCTCGAGAACAAAAGTGTCTGGCACCAATTCAATACAGTTTCCGTTTTAACAAAGGTAATGTGGCTCAATAACATAAGTATTCACAAAAAGGTGCAAAGACTTTACTTTCCACACGATTGAAATAGTAATTACCCGTGTAGAAACCTTCTTCATTGTTTTGGCTCGAGAGAACGTACTCTATATGGCTGGTATCCTGCCTACCATTTACGGCGGTTTCGTGGGTTTGACAGCAGGGTACCAATGGACGATCTGTTTAGGTAGCCGCTTTTAACAGTATGCCAATCAAATCGCGGCGGTAGGCGCATCTGACCATTCTCCGGTATTTTCTAATCAGGGTTCTGGTTCACTAAACGGCTTAGGGAAATTATTTGCGTAAGTTGAAACTGATAAACCTGAATAGCACAAAAAATAAAGGTGCAATATTGTAATTTGTGTAGTGTGTGTTTTTTTATACCCTAAAATGCCTTTTAACTACAGTCGTGGACATCCGCCTATCTAGCTTGACAGGCAAGTCGAAACCTTACAGGAAAACCACGTTACTTACCTCACATTTAAACATCTGCTTCAAAAGTCTTAAAAAAAACGCTGTGACACATAAGATTAATTTCTCCCAATGATAGAACGTCTTTACTACCCACTGTGATAATGACATGTATCTTCCATGCTATTCTCTTCGTCTGCTGTTAAATTGAATCTGGACCAGTCACACGATACTTTATTGCAAAATTTTATAATCCATATGAGCACATTTGATAAATATTATTGCAAAATGTGATATTGTATATTGACATAGAGCGAAAGTATTACTTTTAAAGAATTAAAAAACCATCTGAATTCGCTTCCAGTGACTATTCTTTAGTACGGTTTTTGCGCATTTTGATAAATAAAATTGAATTTTACCTTCCAGATTTTCTCATATCACTTTTAATACTTCATGTTTAGAGTTAGTTTGACATTATATCATAAAGACAACATATGATATTAACAGTTTAAAACAAATATTGGTCGGCTTTTACATTCCCATTGCACATTTGTAATACGAAATATGTGAATGAAGAGTTATTTTATCAGTCAAGTTCTCTTCTTTCATTTGTATAATTTCTTAAAATCATCTCATCACAATGTCTAACTGCGCAATCAGTCTGCTAAACAAAAACGTTCGTAGTGTTCTGTAACATAGAAAGGAATACACTATAATGGTAGCTACACCCTTCTAGGTTTACGTCGGGGAGAGAATTATTCCCATCCATCACGGAGATGGGTTGTCCATGTCAGGTTGTATTTTCTTTATAAACGTCACGATGTTATGTAAAGACGATCGCGGGCTCCCTGTGTCACACTGTATCTAATTACACCCAAATAACCTGCCCAATCGCCCACTTTTTATAGCAAACGCTTCCCGAGCAACCGTTGCCCTTTATCAAATTACAATTACGATTTCGTAAAAAAGATGTTTTAAAAAGCTACCAGCATTTGATAAGAATGGGAAATGTTTTTATCACGAGATTTTGATTTTTTACGTAATTAACCCTTTTTGAATGGTAATGGTATAACCCTTAACTAAATAATTCAAGAACTTGAATGTCTCTTGCAAACGAGTTTAAGACTGTTGTCGGAACCAGAATGTCTCATACCATTCTCTCGTAAGGACTATATTTATATGATATGAAATTCTAATGAATACTGAAGTATGGCACGGAAATGTTTCATTATTAAGATATTTTACAGAAAAGATAAGTACGTTCTTTCAACTGAAGCATATACAGCTCATGGTTACAACATTGCGATCTATATATTATGTGCTTAACTGGTAAAGTGATAAGCAGTTTTACTTTTGTGTTTTTCTTTTGTAAGTCGTTACTTCATAATTATCACGTGAAAATAATAATTTGATGTAGGAAACAAACTCAAGAAATTTCACTATTGATTCCTTCTCAAGAATCCGGAACAGCATTGACTTCGTAAACTGGTTTTAATGAAGTTGAAAAATAAGGCCAAAATACGTCATATCTCTTTAGCAGACTTCTTTTCCAGTACTTCTTACGAAATGTTTCGATAATAATGCAAAAGCATACAAGCGGGGGAAATAATAGGCACGGTGGAATTCATTGACAGCAAAAAATTAGTAAAGAAGTAACAAGCCTCCCACTTTTTCTAACGGTTGAAAATGTGAAATTCAAGTCCCTATAATTATTCGAAGCGGAAATTGTCAACTTTGACCCGTCAATTGTATTTTTACTGTTTCACTGCTGTTTTTTTTCTTTGACACAAGCCGGGATTTGAAAGACGACTTTGCTTGCCTTCTCGATACACGGTTAGCGATGTATTTAAAGTCTTGGTTATACGTCTGTTGACAAATATGCGAGTTCAGAGATGACAGAGTCCTTTACGTTTTATTAAATACATCATTGTAACAACAAGAACTGAAATGTAAGCCAGTTTCTTGAAACCATATTTGGTCAATTCTATGTTGTGGGTACTTATCTGAAATGTCTCAAAGAGTTGACAAATACCATTGATATAACATTTAGGGATGTAATACCAAAGTTTGCATAAGGAAAACGTTCTAATATTGACCATTGTTAAGGGCTAAAACGAAAAAGTGAAATGATCAAAACCAAAGCAAACGTCAAACAAAACTGTTGTTTAAATAGCTTTATAAGCAAATAAAAAAGAACTCTTTGGTATCTTTTAAGTTCCACCACCATGGCTTGGCGGTGCTTTGTTTTTTAATTATTTATTAAAAAAATAGATAAACAGGCAACACCATGTACCAAAGAGATCTGACCAGTTCTTATTTCAAATTAATGTTGAAAAGCAACTCACTTTCAAATGCACCATGTAACGTAAATATAGAAGGGACCAGGTGGATTTTGTACGCTTAAACTTATTGTTAAATGTCGGAATACATATTAAAATTTGCTTTGACAAGAAGGAAAGCATCCAAACCTACTTGTTATCATTCTAAACCATTCAGACCATCATAGATAAATTCAATTTTATCAGGCACCACATATCCAAAATCATATTTATAACAATTATAAAATCAATTCATAGTAATAATACAAGAAGCAAATATATTCACAACATAACACGTACAATCAAAATAATCGAATTCATTAGTGACGCCTAAATTTGGTTAAGCCAGCGTAGTGAATGAATGTATGAGTTGGGGAAAGAAACATTTGACAAATTGTCATACGAATAACTAGCCAATTTTCGGTCTATTGAGAATACTTTCGCAGATTGCGGTTGGCGGACAAACTCTGCCTTCAAGGAAAACCGTGGCACTTGTCAACAATGTTCAAAGAGTGGTCAGAAAACGATGAAACCTGACCGGTGGCACGGGAAAAAGGGAAAATGGACACTCGTGTAGCTGACCTTAGTTGGTCAGAAATAAACACCAACTTCATCATAGGGTGAACCTTTGTTTTCTATCAACTTATCAAACATTTTTCGCAAATTCTATGAATGATGCTTGTACAATAAATCTTGTTTTAGGTGACTTAAGGAAATGAAGACAGAGTCGTAATGTGTAAGACAACCGACGGCTTAACACGGACGCCAGTCATTTTGACAGCTCATACTGGAGCTTTCTGAAAGACTTAATTATTGTATCAGATAGTCTGAGACTAAATAGCACTGTCTGCACTGCTTGGGATCGGTCGTTTGAAACAAGATTGACTGTATGTTCTCTGATAAGTATAAGCTTTGACTTAACCCTTTCCCAAACAACAAATTTTCGACTGTCCCAAATAGAAAGAGTTTGCAGACGACATTTCAAAATGTGATGAAATTGGAAAATAATCTTCTGATAGGCCAGAAAACATTGTAGGAGAAGGAAAAATTGCTCGCGAGCAATTTCTCCTTTTCCCTCAATGTTCTCTTAAGTCGTCTGCAACAAAGTGGTCAAGTGTCATAATTGTTTGGGAAGCAATTTCTCCTTTTCCCTCAATGTTCTCTTAAGTCGTCTGCAACAAAGTGGTCAAGTGTCATAATTGTTTGGGAAAGGGGTTAAAAGAATATGTTTCAAAGTTTTTCCCAATTTCCAACTCCAAGTAAAGCGCTTGTAAGTTTAAGTCGTGATAAAAGGTCTTTCACCTTTGGCCGTGCTTGAAATGCCTCGGTAGGGCAATGTATTTTAACAAGAGGGTCAAACGATAATTTGGTAACTTTAAAGAAAACACCAATTTTCCGGGATTGCGCCGCTGGGGGCTCATGTTGGCCAGATGCTGGCTTCTTGACCATGCAGAATTAATGTACTCGTTAATTGTAATTCTCTGACCAATTATATTTCATTTTTTCTAGTGATTAAAATAAATTTGTTTTGGTCTCTCAATTAATATAAGGAATGCCATGCCAATTGCTTTACATGGTGGGACAAATAAATCACAACTGTTATTTCCGTACTAACGGGTTTTGCCTTTACAATGGAACTTTTTAATTGGCATATGAATTGAGTTGAACTCTTCTGGTAAAACGTTGACTTATTTGCCATCACGTATATAAGAGTACAAAAGTACAAAAGTTCCCTTTGTATTTTCAGAACATATTTAACGTTTTGTGTAGAGTATGTCTATGATGAAGACATATAAAAGACATTAGCCTGTAAATAAAACATCAGTACTTTTCAACTTTCTTTCAATGTCGTTGACAGATTCCTCACTCCATACCTTCTTGTTCTTGTCTTAACCCTTTCCCAATCAACACATTTTCGACTGTCCCAAATTGAAAGGGTTTGCAGACGACATTTCAAAGTTTGATGTAATTGTAAAACAATCTTCTGATAGAGCATAAAACATTGTGGGAAATGGAAAAATTGCTCGTTACGAGCAATTTCTCCTTTTCCCACAATGTTTTCTAAAGTCGTCTGCAATAAAGTGGTCAAATGTCGTTATTGTTTGGGAAAGGGTTAAGCATGTCTGCCTCTGAAGTCTTTAGAATCTATAGTGATAAAAGGGATAAATTTCTCACATTGACCATTTTCTCTACCCAACACCAATTCAACTCGATTCATTATTGTCGGATGCGTTCGGCCACTTACATGTTTTTTTTCTGAGTATGGCTAAGATATTTGAGTCATGCTACAAAATATATTCAAACAAACACATTGGTTATATGAACATAACAATATAGGTTATGTAAATAAAGTTGAGAAGGAGTATTTGTCCATGCTCACTTTTTCTTCAGCTATCAGCTGTTTCTTTCAATTTGGAGCAGTCGCAGCATCCATTTGAGGGAATGGGAAAAACTAGAAATTACCTCATAAAGACTTTCATTAAAAGTTAAAACGGTTCTGGTTGCATGCGGGTTTTAGGGAAAATTAATGAAGGTTTCATATCAGGCATTGGTGGTTGTTTTAATTGTGTTTCTGTGGCCTTTATTTGAAGCTTTGTGGGATATTAACCATTCAATTCTAGTATAACGTTTTGTTAATCCAATGTTTTAGTCATAGTTTTACCCTCATAGTGCTCGAATCGACTCTATACTTATGCAAACAGGTTGGATCCAGACCAGCCGCCAATTAAATTAGCGGCTGGCCTGTGATCTAACATGTTTACTACTCTGGGTATCTTGCCTGATCTAAATTAATCAGATATTCAAGGTTTTGGAAAGCAAACGACACAAAAAGTCTATTTTTAGAAAATTACCCAGCATTCTAAGGGTTAATTGGTCACATTCGTTTTATTCATAAAACCCGAATCGTTTGCAGCCAATCTTGAGACATTATAAGTTTTATTTTTTTCCAATAAATGAATATAAACTTCTCCGTTTTTGCTTAAGTAGAGGAGACAGTCATTATCATCAAAACTTGAATTGGAAAACTCTTAAAGAAATTCAAACTGTTTTATAACCTTTTGTTAAAATGTGCTTTGCCTTCCGAGAGGAATTAGCCCACGATTCCCCCTAACTATCCCAGGTACATGCACATGCATGAGGGTATGTTAATAGTAATTAAACACCATGAGGTTTCGATCTGTATAAAAATTACGCACCGACCACCACTGTGCAAAATAACCCGCTATCTAAGAAAACACTCCCGTGCGTTCTCCTTTTCCTTTCCCCCTTCGTCTTGAACTGCATAAGTAGATTCGGATTTGTAAAGAAAACTTTCCTGAAACTAACACATTCTAGCCAAAACCACAGCAAACTTACATGTAATAAATGTATATACTTGCATAGCTCATTGAGTATTTCTTTTATATCTAATGAACTACTGATTATATTTATAATACATAACAGTATATTTGGGGTCGGATAAATGAGGATTCTATCGTTGTAATTTCGTGTCATTTTCTTGTTGTTTTTGTCATCAGTTTCAACTGTTCTAAATTATAGTGTTGGGGATTTCATTTGTTTCTACAAACCATCAAAACTTTCAAAACAATACAAATGCAGATAAAGAAGCCATTTAAGATTTTTTAACAACCATTTTCGTCATCAAAACTGGCAGAAATTTGGTCTACTTTACCATATACACTTATTAAGGCAATGGTAACAGAAGTTGAAAACAGATCACAGTTACAGCCAGAGAGCATGCCTTTGGGGTCAACATGAGGTCTTTACAAGATTAACTTTTTATTACGTTGGTATCCATCCACGAAAACAACATAATAGTTAGCCCTTATTTCATTAGGAAATATTTCTTTCCTCTTATTCTTAGTCATATGATTCCACATACAGGTATTGGTTTGAACAACTACCTTTTGAAGAAGACGCGTGAGATGTGCTGAATTCGATCTTTTGAGAACTGATTTAGATTTTGAAATCAGAACTTTTTTATATAACCCCTTCTCTCACTAAACACTGATGTTTGGTACAGTCGTTGTTTGGTACAGTCGTTGTTTGGTACAGTCGTTGTTTGGAACAGTCGTTGTTTGGTACAGTCGTTGTTTGGTACAGTCGTTGTTTGGTACAGTCGTTGTTTGGTACAGTCGTTGTGGAAACGTTTGATAACGCGTTGACAAGGAGGGTAAATTGTTCCTCGTAAGCAATTTATTACTATACCACCATGGTTTTTACCCAACAACACAATTACTTAAACTTCTCGATTGTTTAAGTCTCATTAACAGCATATCATACCACTTACATCGAAAAGAAATGTGTACATCATTTTGATTTGCCTTTGTTACGTACATCTATCTTTTCCGTTGTTATAACTTTATCTATTCTATCAAATAATTACAATTTAGGATATCGCTGAATAATTTTCAGACGAGTTACAGATTTTCGAATAAGGTAAGGGGTTTAAGTTGGACAACACGCTGTGATGATTATACGGAAAGAAAGCAAACACTGTCGCTAAAAATAGGGGTAATTTCATCACGTGTGCAATTGTTGTGAATATCTTACGCACGTGCAAAAATAACAAGGAAAGTGTTTTTTAAGACGTTTATTAGTGACGGCGTTCGGTGGAAAATCCATAAAAAGCTTCGTCCCACTAAAGTTTAATTACTTTTTTAAATGTGATATTTTTTTAATCAATTGATTATTTAAGATACAGCTCACTAAAACGCACCAGACTTAGGCTTAGAAGACATAACGCTTTGTCAGAGTGTAAGTTGTTGCTGTAACAAATTAAATGTATTTCAGACAAAATTTCAAACTAAAAAATATTTACAATATTTGGATTTAAGTTTACGTCAATAAACATAACGTAAGAAATAGTTCTTTGACGAAGGATGTTTGTTCTAATTGAAATACCTTATTTATTGTGTGTGGCAGTTCAGTAAGATTCTGACTTTACTTGTTTTACATTTCTAAGAAATCTATATGGATAACAAACGTAAATAGCTTATTGAAACAAGAAAATATCTTCTTCAAAACGGACTCTTCATTCCTACAGTCCCTTAGCTTAATGGTGCTAATGCTAATAAATACATGTGAAAAGCAATAAGGTCCTATTATTTTGTATCATGATGCCTTTTAAATCTTTTTGGTATGAGTTTTAAAGATATTTCAATAAAGTCAAGGCGTCATGATTTATTCAACTCTCACCACTGATTATTTACATAGTATGTTCATGTGGGAAAGCAGTCAGCGGTTTGGAACAAATCAAGTGCGGTCCGAATAAAGAACTACCCGCAGTATGGGTATAATTGCTCCAAATTAGCAAATATATATTATTTTTCAAAAATGGTTTCTACCTAATATCATTCATTAAAAAGCATATTTTATGGTCTGTTTTTGCGTTTAATTTAAACAAGACCTAATTCCTTTTCGGAGGAATGGATGAGTATGAATATTGAGATACACTTATCAAATATAACCGAAATTTTCGTTGTGTTAGGTCTACGTTGATTAAAAACGAGCACGAAGACAGTATTAGTTGGAACAAAAAATAAGATTTTGGCCCGTGCCATATTCCACATTTAACAATAAATGTGCTTTCATACAGCATCAATTGTATAACATGCGATACAGCATAATCTTGTAATTCACGGTTATATTAAATGATAAATAATAAAAATGAAATATTAGGGGTGGGTGACCTTTGCAAATAAATCAAAGGTCGACTGACAGAGCCATGTTGTTATGACCTTTTGATCTGCTCCGTCTTTGTAGTCTTTCCGCGCGTTCCTTGGTCCTGGCAATATGGAGAAGGCTGTGTATCAACCAAAATTGCAATACGTATTGCTAAACTGGTTTCCTCTATGCTCATTTGTTTTATTCTTATCGGGATATCTTGATTTGTCTCGAATGTGTGTTGCAGAGGAGACTGAATGTATTCATGTTACTTTGAGTATCATAAAGCGGTAGAAATGAACACTGTATGTTTACACATAACCAAGCACAATACAATATCACCGTTGTCTATTTACTGGCTTCTTCAGACCGGAACTTGAAACAGAACGAAAACGCTTTATGGCACACTTTATGAATAAGATCATGCCTCATTACGACAACGTTACGACATCGTTACGACATCGTCTGTTGTACAAATAGGCTATCAATTATACGCCTCATTCAAACCAGGGTCAATAGAAAGGTCATAAAAAATACATAAATTAAAATGTTGAGTAATCAAGATGCAGTTTGCCCTTTTGTTCCTTAAGAGAACGAGGCCTGGTTTTTTGTTGTTGTTTTTTTTTTCAAATTTTTTTTAATTCTCGAATAATGAATCTACTGGAAATCGACGTGTTTTTTTTAAACCAAAATATACCCTTTAAGATGAAAAAACGTAGGCCTCCAGCTTTCATTCTTAAATAAATGTATGCATACATATAATAATGATATCACTATTGATGTCATTTGCATGAAGAAGATGCGGCCTATGGCTTTATAAACGGCGAACTTTCGAAGACAAGTGAGTCGAATGCTTATTTGGTAAAAGACAAAAGTAAGTTACAATTGAAATGCATTCATATGGCTCAATCGTAAAAGTTTTCACTGGAATCCAGATAGAAGATACAACACTTAACTCGGGATGTCTGTCAAGATTGAATCAGAAATATTCCTTCTAGTCAAGAGGCGTATTTCTTTTGCTAACTGCTTTATTTCGTTCCTAAACAATGTTTTGTTAGTCCATTGGTTTCTAAGTTAAAGTCAGAAGTAAGTGAGAAATAAAATGCCATTATATTGCTCCAGTGTTAAAGCTATTCCTAGAATCTATACAACACTTAACTTGGGTTATCTGTAATAATTGAATCAGAAATCTATCTTTTGTCCAAGAGACGTATTTCTATTGCTGACAGATTTGTTTCGTTCCTAAACAGTGTTTTGTTGGTACTCACTATAAACGTCTCGTCGCGAACCAACAAAGAATAATAACCGAATTTACCTTTATATGAATATCGCGAAATGCCCAAAGAATTATATGCTTCAAACAAATTATACTGTGCTAACGTTCAATTCACTTAACAAGAGTTTTTAGTTTGTTCGACTATGTTTTAAGGCATTGTTTCAATATGTTCTACTAACCTAAAGAATGCCAAGATATTTTTCAAGTACAATATATTGTACATATTTTTACATCACCAACAATTTAATATATGGCAATGAACTGTATATGGATGAAATTTAATATCTGAAATAGGAACATCTGAGCCAGACCCCGTTTCTGTTTTCATGTGTATCACCAATTTATCGCATTTAAAGCAGATATGAAACGCAATTTTGCTTCAGTCAGAAGAACAGTAACTTTGTTATATACAACACGTGTTACACACTCTTCAACAGCACATTCTTTGACATTTCTAAATGGTGTTTGTTAACAGATTAAAATGCATCTTGATTATGGGAAGGTTTAAGATGCGGCTATGTTTCCATTGTGTACCTTCTCCATCAAATTCCAAAATCTCGACTAATTGAGTAATGGTTAACCCTTTACAAAACTTCAAGTTTACCGCTGTCCCAATTTGAAAGAAAATGCAGATGAACATTCAAAATGTTATGAAATTGAAAAATAATCTAACAGGGCAAAAACATTGTGGGAAAAGGAGAAATTACTCGTTGAGAGAAATTTCTGCTGTTCCCTCAATGTTTTCCAGAGTCGTCTGCAACAAAATGACAAGTGTCGTGTCTGTTTGGTAATGGTTGAAGACTTTATACGCTATGAATTCAAATGTACGATTGTCATCTATTATTGTCCCGCATAATAGTCGTGTCTCCTGCAGGAAAGTCTGACCGAAAATATTCTTGATTGTCACTATCAGGATTACAAATGATAAACAGCATAATAGGTTAATCAACAATTATGTAAATTCAAAACAAAGGGACAACCTTCTTCGAATAGCTTCTCCGTAGCCTGGCATTTACAAACAAGATCCGTTTTATCAATAGATATTTGATTATGAAAAACATTGAACTAAGAAATATAATAAAAGGGAAAGAACTCGTATAGTCCTTTCTATGAAAATACTTAGAGTTATTTCCCTTGATTTAGGTTTGGAATGAGTAAAACCCAATCAAAATGGTGTTTTGTGACACAGAATCAATAAAACAGCATGCTTACACCAAGCAGCATTTGGTTCAAACGTATATTTCCTCTCCTTTTATTTTGCAAATGGAACGTATTATTGATTTAATTGATTTAATCAAAACGGCAAAAGTTTACGACCATAAATGATCATTCCACATTGATTGTCTTCTTAAAGCTTTATTATGCATTAAAACAGAATGATTCGCACGCAAATTGTTTAATGTTATGCTACGTTGATGATTATCATGTCAATAGAATTCTAACAAATTCATTGCTTTGACAATTATCGATGTCATGGTGTTTAGAAACCTTTGACACAATTAGATAAAACCATAATAATAACGCTGATATTTTCCAAACATAATGATAAAAGTTATAAAAATAGAAATTCAATGGTATCAACATCAAGATATATTCTTAATAATGAATCCCGGTATAACTTCATTTGGTCCACACTTAGAAAAGATGATTAACGACATAAACATAATAATAACTACAATGCCATTCGAAATATCGTCTTCAATCACAAGACGTTCGAACTATCGCTGGTTCGAACCGCAGTTGTTTCGAAACATTGATTGCTTAAACGCTTAACTCTTGGTACCAGGATTAGTTGATTGTTTTCAATACATGTGTATGTTTTGATTTGTTGTATATTGGTGGGTTTTCTTTTCTTCTTCATTTTTCATTTCAATGTATATATATGCATTTTTTTTCACGTACGCGTATCTCTACATGTATGTGTGCAAATATACTTGGCAGAGAATTTGTGGGAAGGATCACGAATGGTTATTATTCTCTCAACGAGTAACCCTCTTTTCTACTTACATTTTCATTAACCCAAATAGAAACATCTTTTACCAAATGACAATATCGTTTCTTCATGACTTGTTTAATTCGGATAAATTGCAACCACTATTTCTAAGAGTTTAAAGTTTTATATACGTTTTATATTTATCTCATTGATTACTTTCACATCTGATTATAAACTGCTGTAATAATTTATTTATTCACTTATCGTTATGCGTTTTAACATCGCGTCAACTTTATTTGAGTTATGCTGCGATATCATATTGATGGAGTAAGACCCCGTTCTCAACTGCATATAACGGCTGGTCTAGCTTGGAAGAGCGATCGACATTCTGTAAGTCTTTCTGTAGACTACCTAAAATGAAATTCCAAATGCCGCAACCGGGATTTGAACCCACCCAAAGAGAGGTCATATGATTGCAAGTTCTGACCAGGCCACGGAGGCTTTACTGCTGAAATACACTCTGCTTGTTAATACCTTTGATTTAGACTTTCCAGAAATCGTTCTGAAAACCCGAAATGGTTCGAGGGAAATGTTGAAAATGGAACAAAATGTTTTTCAAACGATTGGTCTTTGACGAATAGGGCTTAATAAAGTGACATGACTATTCCGTTGTGTCTAACCTAAAACTGTTCTTCATGTGACAGCCTTGCTTTTAACGAAAATAATGATATAAATACAAACGTCTATTTCCTTTGTCCTACTGATAATTGTTGATATCCGTACGTGTGTTATGGTTAAACTTATTCATTTTATTTTTGTAACGGCCATAAAAGGCTATTGGCTATGATGAGCTTAACCCTTTCCCAAACACAAAATTTTCGAATGTCCCAAATTGAAAGAGTTTGCAGACGACATTTCAAAATGCGATGAAATTGGAAAATGATCTTCTGATAAGGCACAAAACATTGTGGGAAAAGGAGAAATTGCTCGTCACGAGCAATTTCTCCTTTTCCCACAATGTTTTCTAAAGTCGTCTGCAACAAAGTGGTCGAATGTCGTTATTGATTGGGAAAGGGTTAATTGATTTAATTGAAAATATTTATTAGTCATCCTCCCTTAAGGTTTGTAAACTGGTGTATTCAGCAGCCTGATAAATTATCCCAGACAAAAAAGAATTACCCGTGTACTATGACATGTATTGTCGTTTATTTACATGTTAGTTGCCTCTTTCGTCCCATCCAGACTGCAAACCCTCACCTTTCTTTAATTCATCAACCATACAGTTTTTAGTTTTAATGGAATTTTTCATCCATAAATTCCTCTTAGTTTTCAATCTCTACATTCGAAAATAAGATAGTATACTAAACAATGCTGGTTAACACATGTGATGTTTTCTATTTATCATTTAGAATAATCATATACGTTATGTAATGTCGTATCGTCTGCTGGACCGTTTGATTAAAACCTTTTGTAAACTTACGAAATTGTTATGCGTTTTCACTTCAAAGAAAACTAGTAAACGAAGCAGTGTTGTACGCCAAGGGGCAATGAAACATTGAAGTTTTTCTGTGTCTTTTTCAGGTCTAAGGTTGTGAATAACGTATCATGTTGATGTGTCGGAATAGAAGCCAACTAAAATATCTGGAGTAAACAATTTGTTTTGTCTGAGCTGTTGATGAAAGTATAGTTTGGGCTTTCTTTGTTTCATTTTCAACAAAATATGCTAGCTAACTTACAAACAAGTCTTTGTGTCCAGACTCTCGTTTTGAAAATCAGTAACAGGCGTATATAGTAGTGTTGTATATTAACGAATGTAGGTTATGTCTTTTTGTGCATGCATGTAGGTAATCCAAAAGATACACAAAGATGACAGGTGTCTCAATGGGAGAACATTTTCTCGTTGCCCCTACATTTTGGATAACATGATTAACCACCCACCCAATTTGGCAGTACATATATGTGATTGGTCTAACTTTAACGCAATAGTATACGACAAAAAATAGTCAATATATTCTTTTAATATCATTGATTGGACATCTTTGTAGCAAAAGGGTGAATAGCTCATTGTAACAAATACACCTTTTTATCAAAGCGGTTTCTAAAGTCATCTACAGCAGACGAGACAAATTAAGACATGGTGGAGTAATGTTTTTAAGAGGCACAAAGTCGCATATCGATCTAAAGATGACACGGTATTGGTTTACCAACTTTCTTATTGGAAAGCCATGCCGTGAGACCAATACGGTTTCTTTCCCTCAGCCTTGACTTGAAAAAGGCGTTGCATAGCGTTGATTGGTGCCTGGAGAAACACGTTGGAAATTTACAGATAATACCTAAACATAGTCGGGAAATCCAATTGATTGTTGCTTGCCGGTCTTAAGGACGGGGAATCTCTACAAAGAGGAATATCTCAGGCTAAACCGCATGTTATAAGGGCGGACTATGTTGGTAAGAACTTGAGAGTTTCGTAAGTCAACCTGCAGACTCTGTATCGAGGGTAGAGGCTCAGAAAGGCACGTGATCAAAAGTCGAAACTCATAATTGCGTATCGTCATATCACAACTATGAACGCAATCTGAAATATTGTAACAAAGTCAATTAGTCACATATGTCAAACAAAGAGACATTAACTGTATACATAATAAGACCTCTGGGTACGGTTTTACTAAACAACTTACGGAAAATATTTGCGTAAGTCAAAACTAATAAACACGGATAGTATCTTCAATAAAGGTACAATATTGCAATGTGACACGTCATTGGAAGCGTCTCGGAGAGACGATTACAAAGATGTGTCACTTTGCAATATTGCTTCATCAAATATTGAAATAAGAGGAATTGTTGTTTTAGACTTACGCAAATCTTAAGCGTAAACTGTTTAGTAAAACGGTACCCTGGTCGGTAACTGAGGGAACTAAAGAACACAATGGCATAGAGATGAACATTTGCCGATGCAAAATAAGAGAACAATTAACTGATACCTGAAGAAAAGTGGTGGAAAATGTTTTGCATTTTTATGAGGTTTGACCATTTTATTCATACTTGCTTTCCTTGAAAATATCTAGATTTATACAATAACACCAGTTAAGATTTTCAAGGAACAAGAACAGGGAAACTAACATGAGTGTCCTATTTATTTATTTATTCATTCATTTATGTTGTTGTTGTTGCTCTTGTTTTTGTTGTTGTCGTTTATTTGGAGCGTTCATTCTGTCCAATCGAATCGCTCAGTATGTGTAGACTTCCCGTCGTCTATCTTGTAGAACATATTGGAGATAGTAGATAGTGAGAAATCAGTTTATTGTCTGTTTTGGTTTCGGTCCATACCAACATGTGTAGAGCGCATTAAGTGTTTTTGTTCTACAATCTAAACAAATCGGGTTTATCCAATGGAAACACCTCTGAAATAATAGGGATGACGCCATATTGTTTTCCGCGAGAATGACGTCACTTTCCTTCGGTTTGAAAAATAGATCTTAAATGTGAAATCTAAAAAGTCGTTTAATTTGATTAAAAACACACCTTTATATGTCACAACTTATCATTTCTCTAATTCTGATGAGTTACCGATAAAATATGATTTAATAGATTGTCCATTGCGTCCATATAAATTGAACTACTTTATGTTGACCCTGTGGAAATGTGTTATTGCCGGGGACGATTTACCCGAAAAATTGCAACCCTACACTTATATCTGAGGTGTATTTCAAAACTCACGGAAATACCCGAGTAGTTCCGATTGTTAGTTCTATTCTATATCAATCTATGTAGAGTCAATAGGGTGATTCCGGTCCATTACAACTTGTTGATAGTTCATTGGCTGGTGAGGAGCGACGCTTGCGCCCAATTCTTCATACAATTTCCCATCAGTACACCCGAAGAAAAATAAATGTAATAAGAAAAAAAATCATGGGCATTTTGCTATTTTATTTTTTCATTCGTTTGATATACACAAGTAATGTTCAAGAGGTATTCAGCATGCATTGGGTTACATGCTGAATACGTCAATTTTCATTAGGCGGGAAATTCAAAAACTTCTGGTCAAAAAAAATAATTCTAAAAAATGCATATCATTAACACTGGCATTTCATAATTCTCACTGCGTATTATTTCTCACTGCGTATTATTTCTCACTGCGTATTATTTCTCACTGAGAATTATGAGGTTTATTCTTTAATTAAATCTGTTAAAATCCTTGCAAAAAATGCAATATAAAAAGTTGAGCCCTTGACCAAACGCCAAAGTGTCTACTGTCCCAAATGGAAAGAGTTTGCAGACGGTATTTCAAAATGTGATAAAATTGAAAGATAATCTTCTGAGAAGGCAGAAACATTTGTGGGGAAAAGAACCCATTGATCGTTAAGAGTAATTTCTTCTTTTCCAGCACTGTTTTCCAGAGTCGTCTGCAATAAACTTGTCAAATGCTATTATTGTTTGGTTATAGGTTTAGCAACAGATTGTTTTGTTTAAGGAAAATAATTCCCCTAGTGAAATAAAACTTGCACAAAACAAACGAGTGTGTTCGCAAGAGTTGGTTTATACGCCATTCATGTTCACGAGAGGAATATTTCTGATAAACAAATCCAAATTTTGATTTAATTACATGTTGTATATACTATCAAAATGTCAAAACATCCCATTAAAATGTCATTTGTGTAAATGCTCCATTGATTATTTTACTCATGCAGCACGCATTGGAATACAAGTTGGATACAATAATTTTCATAAGACGGGTAATTCAAATGGGGTCTAAGTAGGAGTTCTAAAACATGCATATCATTTACAATGGCTGTGGCTCGTTCAACTACGCATTAGGGAAAACAGGGAACCAGGCATTCTCTAAATTATTCCACAGTGAGAATTATAAAATTTATTTGTTCATACAAGATAAATCCATGTCAAAATATGATATATACGTTTAATTCCATTTCAAAGAGTAGCTAATACGGTAGCATGTTCATATGATGCTTTTAAATGGGTTAAGAACATAAGGTTTGTGTACAATCGTTGATAAAGCAAGGTCAACCGAAAATTACCGGGGTCAATTTCGTAAAACTTTGGGGACGAATGAATCGGTAAACGTTCTTCCTTTTGAATATCCGTGTTAATGTATTTGATATATGACAATACTGTGTGTGTATCACGTGACTTTTTTTCACCAGGTGAAAGCACCCCGTTCCACTGAGCGATACGTATGAACATAACTTGAATGTTAACAATGAAGTCAAAGTGTGCGCTTCACAAATCGTGAAAATGGAACTTTTAAACATCGTTAATATATAATGCAGCCATTGTAATGTCATGATAATGTGGTGTTTCGACATGCTTCAACATGTAATGGTATAATGTTTAACTAATGTTACCGAGTTTTGCAGTTGTTTTAGCGCTATTTTCCTTTCAAGGAGGGTGGGAGCACAACAGAAGCTTTGTTTTTGTCTCCGGTAGGTTAGATATACAGACTTCCAATAAGTACTGTCATCAAATTGTGAGCATTAATCACCGGCAAGGAATCGTCATTAATTACCACTACCTGAAGACCCGAACGAAAACAAATCAACGGCAATTCAATATTCATAGGGACCCCCTATCATCTCGTCAATGGGACGGTAAGCACTCACAAGCCGGGTTCAAGCGTGTTTACATTCGTATGCACCCGTTTGCTGGTACCACTGCTAACTTCCTAACGAGTTTATTAAACAGGGTACCAGAAACCGAGCGCATGCAAGCGTTTAATGTTTTGAACGTGGCTCTTAGCAGTGCGTATCACAGTCTGTGTGCATATTTATTTCAAATTAATCTCGAACCCCTAGAAATTAATCTCGTTCTCTCGAAAACGCCGGTCCGGGCCTGGAGATTTACGTTCTCGAACTGTGCATAAATAAGCGACGGGTGACAAGAAATTTCATTGCATTCATGGTTTATTTACACACTCTCGAGTTAACCAAAACGCGATCTGAGTAAATCATGCGCGCATGAATACAGCGTTTGTCACTCCGAAAAGCCGGCACTAGAAAATCACATTTGTACAACTGTTTTAGACGGCTGTAAATTATTGAAGGGATTTAGATAATATTTAATCACAACGGTAGTCTTAATCGAGCCTCGGATATCGACCCTCGATCCATAGATAAGCCTTTTCTTGAATTATGCCAACTGGTCATTTAAACACAGTGTCATTATTGTTTAACCCATTACCAAACTAAAGAAAAGCAATTTCTCCTTTTCCCACAATATTTTCTCTATTATTAGAAGATTATCTCTCGATTTCATCACATAATGAAATGTCGTCTGCAAACTCTTTCAATTTGGGACAGTCAAAGATTTGGCGTTTGGTAAAGGGTTAAGTAGATAGCAAATGTAGTTTCGACTGGGCATTCCAGATTCAATACCGCTTGCTGCAATATTTCTATTATCTGTAAGTTTGCTTATCTAAAAGTCATTTTGTCAAAGCCACAGTTCGTCTGTTTGAAAAAGAGATTTGTCTATTAACAATGTCAATGAAATAAAAAGGAAACGATTGTGCTTGCCTCATATTTATCATTTGACCAATATACTCCAGGTTAAAGAGCGTATCATAAACATACTCTACAATTTGTTACTTCCATGAAAGTGTCTTATTTATATTTCTTAAATATGACATCTCTTAATGAACAGTGTGTATAAAAAATCTTAATTATCTAAAGAATGTATAAGTTCAATACATCTTGTAATAAGCTACCTTTTTGAAATCGTATGCATGGTAATCAACAGGTTGATCAGAATCAGCAGTTCATGTAAAAGAAAATTTTTGCTTTAAACATTTCTACAAACTGTTATGTCATTAAGTGTACACAGGAAAGTTATGAACTAAATTACTCGGAAGCAATGAAGCAACTGAACTATGAATTTCATTACATCGATGAATGTTTTACAGATCAATTAAAGAGAGAAAATGCTCGTAGTTAAAAATCCAATTCATTGTTTTGCTGTCTAAATTTGTATTACAACTTTTCAAGCGATTCGTAAAAGGTTTTAATTGATATTACAGTGGACAGTGAAACATGGGGGCAGAAACAATGGCAATTTCCTACCAAAATATGCTAATTGGATGGCGCCCTTAAAAGCATCACGTGACTAGATACGGGTCACGTGTATGTGTTGCTAGCATCAGTGGCGGCAATAGAGGTTGAATCTGTACCCTCATATTTGATTTTTCGACGGTTCTAAGATTATTTTAGATTGAATGCCACAGAAAACTGCAAAGGGTCGCATGAAAACACATTGTCCTTAGTAAGTGAAATCTTAGATGTACATTTAGTGTCTCGTATTGATTTTATATATTTTTTTCGGAGTTTTATGTCTTTTTCCTTTTTCAAATCACCCTCAAATTTAAAGATAAAACATATGGAATATATTTTCCTGGGGGGCTTCCCTAGACTCCATTTAGCTGTGCGAACACTTTACTAAACGACTTAACCTGAACACTGTATTTTCTTAATGATATTGGGTAAGACAGGGATCAATTGCTAAAAAGAATTTCTTTAGAGGAACAGTTTGCCATTTTATCGTAGTATTATTTGTATTTAGATCTTAGGCAGATGCGTCAAATAGAGTGATCATGGTGAAAGATGTTCGACATTTTAACGCGTTTTGGCTAAATAGCGGTAACAGTTCGTATTTCAATAATATCGTTTTGCCTGGAATAAGATTTCCTGTCGGCATGAACTCCTTTACAAAGGCTGCCTTATGTGGACGTAAGAACAACTATTATTTTAGTCTTTAAAGGTGCTTGTCATAGAAGAGAAAATTGTAATGTCGAAATGAAATGTCAATGAAACAATACAGTCTTTGTATTGTTAATTGATAAACATTTAAAAGTAGTTAGTCAAAACATCATTAATAAATTTAGCTTCAAATTATTAAGTATGTACACTTAATATACGTTAGATCTCAAAAGCGATGTCACGCTGTTGGACTAAATTACATGCAATTTAAAGTATACGCAATTTAGAGAACTAAAAACGATCTAATCTTCCTTCCAATGACTATTCTTCGAAACATACGTAGAGAACACGCCACCTCCTCACCGGAAAGGTTGTTTGTACAGGACATGAATAAGGGAGATGTTTCTATCCTAGAAGTTTATTGATCTCGTCCCTTTTTTCTTAACGAAGTCATTTCATGTAGACGAAGTATTAGCGTGTGAATAATATTTCTTAGAATGTTTTAAGTCATTTATTAAATTATATGATTCATCAATCTTTCTTTGGTCGATTATCAAATGATAATTTACTAACAACCTTGAGTATGTGAGGTTTTATTTTCACTATCAAGATTAAAATGAATGAATAATGAAACTGTTGAAAAATGTGCCGAAAAGTCCAATTAGCCGTATCACATGGACAGCATAATGTTTTTTAAGTCCAGCGTTAAGTATGGCTGAGTTTGGCACGCGTCATACTATCTCAAAAATATAGTTTTTTTTACAACACACATTTGGAATCGTCCGTTTTGTTTCCGAATCAGAATGCGTCGATTCGGAATCGCCTTTGCGATCTGCACAAAACATAGGCTGATATAGAGTTAGTCTTTCCTTTTAGACATTGAGAACAAATAAAAAACATGACAATACCTTCAGCGACTTAAAGGACTATCTGACAGAATTTATTGTGTGAGTAACATATGTTGAAAAGATTATTTAAACAATCATAACTTGATAAATGACTATTTGTTCACGGACTCGCCTTGTTAATGTAACTTTTTTAGAATATTGACCCGTTTCATAATCTGAGTCCACGACAATCTTAATAATTTCGATTATTCCCAACGACACAATTTAAAGATAATTGTTTACAAGATAAAACATTTAAACAATTAACAAAATCTGCAACATAAATGCGATATATCCCTATTTCACGGCTATGTAAGAGGATTAATATATGTCAATAATTCAGTTTTCAGTTACTTGATTTATTTCTTGTTTCATTATATTCTTAGAAGAAATTTCATTTCGAAAAGATTAAGATCTCATTTTGTGAAATAGTCCTTTTAACACGTTGAGACAAGCCTATTGACACTCACAGCGAGTACGATACATGAGGACTAGTCTGGTTATTTTGCTATTTTAACACTTTATCCCCCTTAAGATATCACTAAATTATATGTAAACTTCAAACTCGGATATCCCTCTCCGAAATAAATTGATTTTTCATAGCGAACCATTTCGTCCGAAATTGAGCCAAGCTTTGCGAGGGAAAGAGAGTAAAAAACGGGGACACTTTTATTTCTTCTCTTTAGCTTCTTCGATGATAACATGCACTAAACTTGTCAAATATTTAAAACCCCATCCGAGGTGACAATCGCTGGTTACAATTTAAGTATACGAGACATTATCTTAACCAGAAATTAATTCAGGAAATGGCGAACGCTTTGGACAGTGTGGATCAAAATCAGCCTTTGCGAAGCGCAAAGGCTGATTTGGATCTACACTTTCACGAAGATATCCAATGGAGTAATGCCGTGCGGCGCGGCTCATCTTTGTCCAAATAGCGGAAGATTATAGCTGGATGGTGGAGTCAATCTTTTTAACCGGGGAGATTTGGTTTGGCGCTGTTTAGTAATGTCTCTGCGGAGAATTGATCCGGGTGGATCA
Source organism: Cerastoderma edule (assembly GCA_947846245.1). Classification (NCBI taxonomy): domain Eukaryota; kingdom Metazoa; phylum Mollusca; class Bivalvia; order Cardiida; family Cardiidae; genus Cerastoderma; species Cerastoderma edule. The sequence continues at coordinate 49,883,792 of OX401408.1, forward strand.
AAACGTTTCATTTGCTTCAATCATGGACCGAGTTACGCAGGCGCTTGATAGACACGCGGTTATGTGGTCTCTTTGGCCTGGTGTACCGGTATCATGTCTTCCTTCCTTTACCAAACATCAAATTTTCGACTGTCCCAAATTGAAAGAGTTTGCAGACGACATTTCAAAATGTGATAAAATTGAGAAATAATCTTCTGATAGGGAAGAAAGCATTGTGGGAAAAGGAGAAATTGCCCGATAAGAGCAATATCTCCTTTTCCCACACTTTTTTCTATAGTCGGCTTCAATACACTGGTCAAATGCCTTTATTGTCTGGTAAGGGGTTAAAGAGACTCTCTCAAAGATTTGTACTTTGGGGGTAATAAACATTGAAAAATAGAAAGTCCCAATCCTTGTCACTAAACCAAAATCCGTTTGCAATTTCTAAACTTATAAGTTGCTAAAACCCCATGTTTTCGGTACTTTATGTGAACTGAGCCTTTGCACATGTTTGTGTTTCTTTTAGAACAACGGTTTATAAATAAACATAGATATTCTTTCCCGTGCGCCTTGCTATCGTCACGTGACAAGTAAAATAAAAACTAAACAACAACAACAACAATAACAACAACATGGCGGTATACATGTACTCAAAACCAAATGTAGAAAGTATTATTTTTATTTTTCTTACCAAATTGACCAAGATTCAATATAATTGTTCGTGTTTTTGCTGATTGTTTTCATCTTCATTCGACCCATTTGACGTAAATGATGTTCGTAATCTTTTTTGTACAGTTATGAACAGAGTTGGGAACCATCAATAACCTAGTTATATGTTGCTTTAGAAATCTATGTTGTTATTTTTACAGTAGAAGAGAATCTATTTTAAAGAGTTAAAACCTGAATTTTTGAGAGAATCTCTTAAAAGCCAGAAACGTACTATTTCAAAGTAAAATTGTGAGGTTCTAGAATAACTGACAAATAACATAACAAAACTTTAAATTAAAAGAGTAACTGATACGGTAAAATGTTCGTATGATGCCTTTGTTAGTTACAAAGAATATAATTGTTTAAAACGAATCATAATCACAGGTAGAAACGTAGATCGGAACCCTAAAATCTATGTCCGGCTCCGGATCAGTAAGGCAAGATTCCGGACTTCACAGAGAAAAGTATTGCACAACATTTTCCGTTCCCTTGCAATTTCTTCAGGATCACGAAACATACCATGTCCGGATGAAATATTTCTTTTTTTGTATCCAACATGAAGCCGGGTTTATCAAGATCTTTATTTAACATTAGTCAGAAGGGTGGGGTATTTTTAAAAAAGAAATCACAATCAGGGAAAATATTTGCGTAAGTCAAAACAAATATTCATTGATAGTATCTTAAACAAATATTTGATATTGCAATGTGACATATCATTGGAAGTGTCTCGGAGGGAAAATCAAATAACGTGTTACTTTGCAATATTTAATATCTCAATATTGAAATAAAAAGGAATGTTGTTTTTAAGTAATAGAAGTTCTTACTTTAAAAATTGCTATGGGGTCAATGGTGATTCTAGCTTTAAGTCCATTTGGGCATCAAGGTTTTGATGCACACATTGACAAAAGAACGTCGTTGTGGTTTTATTTATTAATTATATAATTATCAACTGAGAAAGGGCATCTATAGCTATTGTCAACTTTCTCTTTCACAGTATGTCTCTCAGAAGTCGGTATATCTCAAGCAAATGCACAACGAATAACCTACCGATTGATTAGACACACATTCAATACGAACATGCTGCATGTTTTGATTATTATATTGGTTGAAATGCTAATATAACGTCAGGCTAGACTGATATAGTGTTGGTTCTATGGCAATATGTTTCTATCAGGCAATAGCACAATCAGTTACAGTTTTGCAAAAGCTTAAAAGAGCTGTGAGTATCAAATATTGCAATTTTACTGATGTAAGTAATCACTACAGAATAAATAGTGCATTAGCTCTATGATTGGAAATGATATTCGATAGGATTTAAATCATTTTTTAGATTTATACCTTATAAACAAGTTTGTAGACGTTGTAAACATATTCCATATTTCTTGATCTTTATCCATGACACACAATAAAATCACCTCATGCTACAGCTTTATCCGTACCAGGAATTCAGCAATTGAACCTTTTTTAATCTTACACAGACTCTGCTATAATCGATTTTGCAAATAAACAACAAGGAGTTTGCTATAAATATGCGAAACACGAAGGTAGAGCAAACCTCTTTTTAAGCGACCATTCTTCAAGAGTGTTTGAAAGGTTATTTAGTTAGAGACCATCTTCATACAGGACACAAGTCACTCAGAAAGCTCTTCTAAGTTCCCACCACTTCCCTTGCCACAATGGCTAACCTAGGGACTTTGTTAAGTCTTAAGGCTTACTACATGTACTTATATCAAACATTTAGGTAAACTTATTTATTTTTACATCGAATGTGACTGAAGCTTGAAGCTTAATCAATTCACACTTGATGACTGCTTACTGGATACTAAACCAATACCCGTGCCGATTTGAGGGCTAGCCCAGGCAAATTTCACCTCGCCTTACGGAGATCGAATCCGGGACCCTTGGTACAAGAGATGGATTCTCTACCTCTGCTTACCGTTTAAAAACACAAATTTGCGTGATTGCTACACCATACTGCTTGGCCCCGTTCTTGATACATTGCATATTTCACCTTTTAACATGGGTTGTATTTGCCCAGTAAGATACGCTATGAAATAATATGCCTTTAACGGAATGGCATGTTTTCAAACGGTACAGCTGCACACCTTTATATAACATCTGATGACGCACCATGTGAAAATGGATGCTGTATCTTTACATATGCAGTGACTGCTAAATAACAATGCATGACAAGTATGTATTAGATCCGAAATGTTTAAGACAGTCTCAACATCTTTTCCGACGTTTGCTTGTTTGTCTGTAAGATTTGTAAATGCGTCAACAGTAGTTCAGTTATATTACAATACCAGAATCAATATAGATGAACGTAAGCTCAGAGCTTATCTAAAAATAAGAGCTGGAAAAAACCTGCAAACAACCATCGACATTCCGTTAGTCAGACGGGGGACTACCTCTCATGAAAGAAGCACAACACTATCTATATTGGTAATTGAAATATTCATGAAAAGCTGTATTCTAGGCAATGGAGGCCCCTTCCTACGTTTAATGAGGTGCATTCCACATCGATATATATACTAAAATTGAGGTGCAAATTTGTTACGTGATGACAATCAATAGAAAACAAAATAAAGCACTTACTCTTTATTTGTGATTTTAAGCTTATCAAGGAATTTTATATATCTGACTGTGTGTTCATATGCAAGGCACAAATGATTTATACATCATTAGATATACATGTACATTTTTGTACACCCACTCTGGAATGTCATTATTGTGAACAACTGCCAGTCTGTGCACAGCGGTCACTTTGGTTACTTCAATGGCTGCTGTGCACAGGATTACCGTATGGCCTGACTCGAGGCTGTGCTTTGAATTGGCTATTCGCCAATATTTTGTTCTTATTGCTGGTGGGGGTTTTTGTTTCGCTCAATTTCCGCTCATCCACATTAACACCATTTATGACATGAATAGTTCTTTCAGTCTCTGTCATAAGAGGTATATTCGAGAATAAAACAGCATCGATTCCATTACAGGTCACATTCTTGCTGTTCCGTGATCTTTACTTGAAGGGATCGTTTTCCAATTAAAATAAAGACGATGATGAATTATGGGAGTAGTCTGTCATTTTTCTTTTAAAACGTGGACATGTTTTAAAAACGCTTATTTCCAATGGGATTAATGTTTCACACATTCCTTTATGAGTATTTTATGAGGATTATAACAACATACAAAACGATGCATCTCCGTTCAACAAAGACGCTTTCTAATGATAAGAAACGATTTGTGGCGTTCGAAAACGGGACTCATTTGCATCACAAGTAAGTATAGACATTGATCAGCCTGTGTTGTAAAACACAGGCTGATCATTTTCTATACTTACTTTATTCAGTTTATGAACGAGCCTTTAATATCTGGAAATAAATGTTCCTATATCCATATCGCAGACAAGTATTCATCGGACTGACTGCATAGGTACAGAACATTTGATGAAAGGTCCGTCTTTTCCCGCGTCGCGCCTTGAATTACGTCGTTTGATGCAACAAGCTCTCGAGAACGGTATTTGTTTTACAGAGGCGAACGATACCAAACTAGCAGACGGTAAAGCGGGTCACGCCTACATCACATGATCACGTCTGAAGCAGACGACATGATATCATTTATGGGATGCAGGAGTAGAATGTCTATTCCGTGTGTTGCAGGTTAGGGGTTCGATTGTGGGACCATTTGAGCAATGGCTTACCTCTATGTGGCGTGCTAGGTAAAGAGGAAAGCTTCAACACTTAAAAAGTCATGCTTGGACCAATCGGTAAGGTGGTTAATTTATAAGTTGTGGTCCCAGGTTGGAGCCCTACTGATGCCTCTGGTAACGTTGGAATGACAAGACACTGCAGAGTTGTTACCTAGTACTGGTGAATCCAGAAAAGCCGTAACATGATAGAAAAATTGTTGACACTACATCAAAGTCGATATAAACAACATCAACACTTCCTAGCCAGTTCAATGTGAAAAAAGGGCTTTGTTGGTTCGTCTCTATGGATCTTCTTTCTTTAAGTGTAAAACTATCAAATACAGTTTTTAAGCTGAACAAATTTGTTCTGTACCTACGAAAAGGAAAGACAACATAACATATTGTGTAATATTGTCATTTGGAATTTAAGGGAATCTGCATCAATCTGTTATTGGTGATGTTAATTGCTCATTTCGAATCCATAACACACCATTCCGACAACATGGTGCTTCTACATGCCATTCTAAAATAGTTCCTGGATCAAATTCCCTTAGGAATGAAGTTTCATTGAAGGTAAAATCAATGAGAAGACGTTGTGATAGAAGGCCCTATTCCAAAAGATGTGACAAAATGATACTATGACAAAGGGTATTAAGAAAGCAAAACCAGCAGTTCCCTCATTTTTCTTATTTACTCATAAAACATAGTTCTGCAATATAACACAACATGCACTCTGAATGTGTCGGCATTATGACAAAACAGCTTTTGAATGATTCACCATGCATTCTCCGTTTAGTTTTCGCGCCACTAACTCGACGAGAATAGATACGATGGGAATCAGAATTCTTTCTTTATAAGTCGGATCACGTGTTTGGGCTAAACATGACCCCCGGGGTCAGACGATAAAAGTCTCCCGTTTGATATGGGGGTTGTGTTGTCCCTGTTATATCATATAAACAGCGCATTGTTTGAGGGTCGGGATGTAAACACGTGCTAGCGTACAAAGAGATTTGTAATATGGGGAGATTAGCGGAGATTAAGGCGATGTTTCTGATCTACCAATGGACCCAAGGGGTGGCTCTTGATACATATATCAACGGTAAATCTTCAGCAAAACTGGTGGAAAGGCGTTGACGGGAAAATAGGATTCGGATCAGAGTTTGTGCTGCACAGTTTGGATCGGGACGTCGTTCCACTGGACAAACGGAATCCATCACTGATGATAGAGGTCCACTACGATTCGACTGCCGGAAATTGCCGAAAAGTCCCGATTGTTCACTGGGCCGTTATTTCATCGTGACGTTAATTTATCAGGACGTCATTTCACCCAGACGTCTTTCAACGGGACGTCATTTTAAAATGATGTCATTTCACTGGGACGTCATTTCATAGGAAAATCGTTAAACTGGGTGTAATTTTACAAGGACGTCATTTCTCCGAAACGTCATTTAAAAAAGTTGTCATTTCACAGGAAAGTTATTTCATGGCATTCTCTAATATCCAGAGACACATTTCTTCATGTTTGTAATCCCCAAATCGGTCTGATTTAGAACAAGGTTGATTTGTAACCGGACCAGAGAAAACTTATGTAATTGAAATTTTGGACAGCTTTTTTCATATTGGTTTTACCATCCATTAGTTGGTCATGTGATACAACAAACAAAGCTAGACACAAAGCTTGCATAATTTGTATGAAATCTAGGCAATGTTTAAAGCCCTGTTTGATAGTTTCATATTGTCACAATCACAACTATCTGGTGCTCTCAAAGGAGAAGTAGTCCTTGCACAAATACCATACCAAGGAAAATTAACATTTGCGATATTGCAAGTTTATTGATACTATGATACATATATGTGTTCATGTGTTTATGCCATCCAAATTAAAGTTATCATATACACTAATGCATACTGTCTTTTCCATTATGCATTGTCAATGAAAACTTGTTTCTTTGCTTATGTCAGTCCAATTAAAATTGTTTTCTGTGTAAATGCTATGTAAATGCAAGATTTCCAATGCATGTGTTTATGCCATGCCAATGTAGATAATGCTGTGCTTTAAAGCCATGTCAATGGCAACATGTCTGAGCGTCTATGTCTTTTCGAAATTCAAGTACATGCAAATGATATGGAAGCAAAATCAAGGGAAAGAACGGACCACTTTTCTTGTGGTGGTGCTTGAATCAAATATCTTTTTCTTAGAGTAGCTACATTTTTTGCGCAATAATATTCCAATGATGGATTTAAAAAGCCGCGCCTGATCAAAATGTTACCTCAGACAAACCCACTCGGTATAACCACCGATTTGTCGATAGAATTTGGACGCAGTATTCAAAATATTCAAACTGTGCTTCCTAAATGCATACATATATAAATGGGCGGATGTTTCGCCTCTGTAATGCTTTATATAGATTACCATTACTACAATGACATATCTATAAAGAGACAAACGATAGATTGTGAACATATGTTTACAATACAAATATTGAACACATGCTTCTCCAGTATTTAGCGTTATGATCTTGTGACAACATGCTTGTATTTATTTATTTATTTATCAATGTTGTGACTGGTCTTTATCAAAAAAGAATCATTATTATATTGCAAAGAAAAAAGAATAACGTTTCTGATAACCATCTGCTAAACGTGTTGATAGGCCTTCTCAAAACAGTAACAGATAGCGTTAAGAAAAGTATTTTCTAGCTTAATTGTTAGAAAGAATTGCAAACGAATCAACAGACTTAATTGTTCGTAACATGCAATTTCCTGTGATTTCGCAATTTGTTTTCGTGCGATTCGTCTGCAACAGTAAATTTTAAAATGAGTTTATATATACGAAAGGCATAGAAGTATATAAAGGTAAGATAACAGATGTTCAAAGTTACAAAAAAGTATGTTCTAATAAAGCCCATCTGTAATGTCCGCGGCTTATCTACATTTATCAAACAAGATAAAAACATGTGTTTGTAAAACTACTAATCCGCATATTATTCTATAAAGTAGAAAATAATGACGAATTGCATTGGATTACTGGTTCTCCAAACAAGAGTATTTTCGGAGATTTGAGTCGTTTGGTGAATAGGCAATTAACTTGAATGAATTCATTTGATCTAAAACACGGGGCCAAATGCTCGGGTTTAATAATAGATTAATGATTTCTTTTTTTAAGAGGAAGAGGTAAAATATACCAGTTGGATAAATTCTAGCCTAAGAAAATATGTTGTTAACGTAAGTCTTATACGCTCCTTTTAAGCTAACGATGCACACAGTGAATTCCTTAAGCGACAGTAGTAAAAGGAGACAGACTCGTGATGTATTACAACTTAATTCGGACGCCATTTGTTTAAAAAGTTTCAATCAGACTAAGCAACCGAAAGGAACTTTGTTTATTCTATAAAAATGATAATATTCAATTCTGGCTTTGCTCGTATATAGAGTCTGTTCGTGAAATAATTTAAAGTCGGACAAAATACAACCAAAGTTACTAAATACAGATATCGTATGTGACGCAGAAGAGGAGTCCCTAATAAAAGTTGATTGTATTTCTTACCAAAGCCTTCATACCGGACTCTAGTATATAATATGTTAAGTATTGGTCAAAAATGATTTATATCGATATGGTGAATCTAGACAAAAACACAGTCTTAAGCATTAATGGCTGATTAACTCAATTCTTTAACATCGTTTAACTGGATTGGCCAATTTTTCAAAGTTGCATCAAACAGCAATTGTGGACTATCAGGAATTACGTTTTATATCCGATATTTGGTTGCAAGTCGTCTTTATCGTTTGTCACAAGTGTTGATTGTGTTGTTAAACTGTGAAAGTATGAGCATGAGTGTTGAACGATACGAAATGCGTTTTGATGTAGATCAGAATGACCAAACTCTTTCGAGTTCCATTACCAAACTTGGAAGTACTTTTCTCCTTCAAAACACGATGCATTAGACATCAACTACAAAGGGCTAATGCTGTTAAACGTTTGGAAAAAAGCGGTTTTAATATAGTTCATCTAGTTTCATATCATTTCCATTGATATATATTGCAACATAACGGATAAAGTGGACAAAGCTCAATACATGTAGACGTCTATCATGATTTAAAAATAACCATGAAATAAGTATATGTATCGCACATATTTTAAGCGATATGCAAATGCAATTAAGACCAAAGTACTTTTCACACAAGAACCGTTAAACCCATAACCAAACATAACGACATTTAACCAATGTGTTGCAGAAGATTCTGTAAAACATTATGGGAAAAAGAGAAAATGCTCGTGACGAGCAATTTCTCCTTTTCCCACAAGGTTTTCTGCTCTCTCAGAAGATTATTTTCCAATTCCATAACATTTCGAAATGTCGTCTGCAGACTCTTTCAATTTGGGACTGTCGAAAATTTGGTGTTTGATAAAGGGTTGAGGCCTATCCGCCACTTTAAAATGTCGAGGTTAAGACCTCTCGGCTTACAACAGACGGAATCGTACTTTGGCTCCGGAAATTATAATGATGTTTCTTTCATTTATTAGAACAGCCTAAATAGAACACGCGCGCGTGTAAGGCATTTTTGCGTTATTTTTTCTCTCTAATATTTTTTATTTGTTTTTTCAACAGCAATTTATTTCGCGATAAAATGATTAAATGCGTTTTAATGTTATTTGCACAATTAGCGACACTCTTTGGGCTTTAATTATGAGACCCACAAGCGGCGCTGATAAATGACTCTGGGTGACCAGTTTTGTCAATAGAAGAGCCAGGCGATTTCCCGATTAGTGTCAATGTTTATCGTTTACGGACACCCAAACCCACCGGGCTCTCACTTCACTCAACTACTAACTCTTTGAGGTATGCCACTGGGTCTGTTACTTAGATATAGGACCGGTTTGTGTGAAAACGAGGCGATTAGGGTTGTCACCATAAACAGTTTAGAGCTGTTTATGTCACAAAGTTTCATAAAAAAACAACATCTAATTGACGTAAGGTGATACGGCTTCAAGCCATTTACATCATATAAAATTTATATTTAATATACATCAATAGAAATTCGTCACAAGAAACGTTTCTTTTGACATTCAAGAAGAAAGAGTTATTGTTTAAAGTAACAATCGTTTCAAATTCTTTTTGATGTTTTCCTAAGGTAATAATATAACAGTAACGTCTTATTCCAAAAGCATACTCAATGTATTAAAGCGGTTCGGAGGTTTCTAACTTACAATAGAAATAATGTTAGCATTGCGTCAACCTAGCGCAACAAGCAGACAAGAAACATTTCCGAAACAGTGGTTTCAATTTCAATCACGAAACTTCAAGTCGTTTAAATACGTCTTGCCTTAATGGCGCTTGTTCACTCAAGAGAAAATTTGAAATTCAAAATAAATGTTGTTCAAAGAGTACAGTTTGTGTATTGTAAATTGGTAACGAGTTAAGATTAACTCATAGAATCATAATTTATTCAGGAAGCGTCGAAAGCGATCACTTAAGCGATGACACGATATGGTGTTAAAATACATGTCATTCAACTTTATACATACTTTAAAAATGAAAAATGACCTAATTTTACTTCCAGTGACTATTCTTTAGTGCGAATCAAATAACAATAAAATTGTTGTGTAGTTTTCCAAAAAAAGGTTCTTTCTTCGATTCCTAATTTCCTCATATTTGCTTACAAGAAGCTTTAGTGTTTCATTTCTTGACCGATTTATTAAGGATATTTTCTAAAGTTTTATAACTAAATAATCCTTTCATGGAAACTTCTAAATTTTTGATATGTTATTTAAAATTTTATTGTGAATTCAAAAACGAAAAGAAAAATACAGGTCGACGAGTTAGTTTTTTTGTAAAATGCCAATTTCCATGGTAACCGTTTGGGGCAAATATGTCAAAATGACCATACCATCTTCAAAGGTAATAAAATTATTTCTGGAAGGTTTATTAAAACAAAAATCATGAACTCATGAATTCAATACTTTATAATTCAATGTTTCTTTGAATTATTACAATCTGGACAATTTTTGTAATCCAAATCGGTTTTTAAAACTTTTGTATTCGGTAAAAAACAACGAAACGAAATTTGATATCTATATTACATAAAAGTGAAGATATTTAAAAATTCCTTTCATAGAATTTTCTTATTTTTCAGTATGTGAAGTAAAATTCAATCCTGAAATAAAAAATGCAAAAAAAAGTATATGTTGACGAGTTATTTTTTTTCTGTAAAATGACAGTTTCTATGGTAACCGTATTTGAAAAACATTAATAAAAACCAATGATATAACTTTAAACTTGAAAAATAGAAGCTGGGTGCTTAATAAACATGAGAAATCTATAATATCGTTAATAATCATTTATCAATTTTTGGGTAATATGATTATTCTTTGAAAAAAACTGCATACAGTAAACTTCATCCGAATAAGAGCGTTTATCCGACTGCTATGCAAGTACCACTTCGGTAACAGATTATTATCTCCCTTGGCTGCGCAGATGAAGTGCCCAGAAAAAACTACCGAGAACGTCCTTAAGCAACCCTGTGATTTGTTCTCGCTCTAGTAATGGATCACGATTCAACCGAAGGTAAACCGGAACTAGAAAGTATGTCCACTTCCGGTAGTCCAGTTCTGTATCCGCCATTTTGTATCTCCCTTTATCTTTAACAAACGATGTACCTTAGTTATAGCAGTATTTGACGGCGGATTTGACGCTGAACATAAACTTCCCCTTCAGGCTCACACTATTATATTTCATCAACCAATTATGAGAGATCATTAAGCTGGGGTATCATTTCTATGAAAGCTTTGTTTATGAAAGTTCCGACATTTTGAAAAATACTACCATCGAAAATTACAGTGAAGCAAATGTATCCATCGGAGAATTTGCTCGTTACAGTCATTTTATCTGATTGACGCTTATTTAGTCTCATTGTGCATACCAAGCACTGGTAGATAAATTGATGTGAAGTAATTAATGTTTACATTTCAGAAGCAACCGTCTTTTGACTGTGAAGAAATGGACGGTAAAAGCAAAACACAGAGAAAAAATAATTTGTTGCCGCTTATTCGGTCCTGCTGTGTAAATCATGCACAGGAAGATAAATTGATATAAAGTAACTAATAAATACATTTTCAGAAGCAACCGTCTTTTAAATGTTTAAAGAAGAAATGTTAACTGAGAACAAAGAAAAAATATTTGTCTTTTTTTTTCATTATAAAACATATTCCCTAATACCAGGCGACGTTTTAGTTACATCAATCTGTTAATTACTTCTTAAGAAACGTATAACAAGAAAGTGGGTGTTGAAATAACATTAACAATCTGTTAATTACTTCTCAAGAAACGTATAACAAGAAAGTGGATGTTGAAATAACATTAATCCTTTAGTATTCCCTAATACCAGGCGACGTTTTAGTTACATCAATCTGTTAATTACTTCTTAAGAAACGTATAACAAGAAAGTGGATGTTGAAATAACATTAATCCTTTAGTATTCCCTAATACCAGGCGACGTTTTAGTTACATCAATCTGTTAATTACTTCTTAAGAAACGTATAACAAGAAAGTGGATGTTGAAATAACATTAATCCTTTAGTATTCCCTAATACCAGGCGACGTTTTAGTTACATCAATCTGTTAATTACTTCTTAAGAAACGTATAACAAGAAAGTGGGTGTTGAAATAACATTAGTCCTTTAGTATTCCCTAATACCAGGCGACGTTTTAGTTACATCAATCTGTTAATTACTTCTTAAGAAACGTATAACAAGAAAGTGGATGTTGAAATAACATTAATCCTTTAGTATTCCCTAATACCAGGCGACGTTTTAGTTACATCAATCTGTTAATTACTTCTTAAGAAACGTATAACAAGAAAGTGGATGTTGAAATAACATTAGTCCTTTAGTATTCCCTAATACCAGGCGACGTTTTAGTTACATCAATCTGTTAATTACTTCTTAAGAAACGTATAACAAGAAAGTGGGTGTTGAAATAACATTAGTCCTTTAGTATTCCCTAATACCAGGCGACGTTTTAGTTACATCAATCTGTTAATTACTTCTTAAGAAACGTATAACAAGAAAGTGGGTGTTGAAATAACATTAGTCCTTTAGTATTCCCTAATACCAGGCGACGTTTTAGTTACATCAATCTGTTAATTACTTCTTAAGAAACGTATAACAAGAAAGTGGATGTTGAAATAACATTAATCCTTTAGTATTCCCTAATACCAGGCGACGTTTTAGTTACATCAATCTGTTAATTACTTCTTAAGAAACGTATAACAAGAAAGTGGATGTTGAAATAACATTAGTCCTTTAGTATTCCCTAATACCAGGCGACGTTTTAGTTACATCAATCTGTTAATTACTTCTTAAGAAACGTATAACAAGAAAGTGGATGTTGAAATAACATTAATCCTTTAGTATTCCTTAATACCAGGCGACGTTTTAGTTACATCAATCTGTTAATTACTTCTTAAGAAACGTATAACAAGAAAGTGGATGTTGAAATAACATTAATCCTTTAGTATTCCCTAATACCAGGCGACGTTTTAGTTACATCAATCTGTTAATTACTTCTCAAGAAACGTATAACAAGAAAGTGGATGTTGAAATAACATTAGTCCTTTAGTATTCCCTAATACCAGGCGACGTTTTAGTTACATCAATCTGTTAATTACTTCTCAAGAAACGTATAACAAGAAAGTGGATGTTGAAATAACATTAATCCTTTAGTATAAAGGTGAAAGTACATAGCAGACGACTTTCTGTTCGTCCAAAGACACAACAAAATGAATTGATATCATAATTAATCTATATTATACGATCGCCAACATTGTAAAGGGACTTAAACAGAAATACCCTGCAAGATAAAAAAAATCTTAAATTGTTCAAGCTATAAGAAAGGAGGAAAATGACATTTGTTGCAAGAACTATGCTGATACATAATGCCGTCTGTATTAAATAGTCGTCTGTTGGAGAAAGTCGTCTGTTACGAAAATATCACCCGTGACTGGGCAAGGGTACCCCAATACCTTCGTAACGTGGGGGCTTTAAACGGCTGAAAAGAAAATTTTGATAACAGCGAGATAGGTTGACGTACGGTTTTATGTGGCTATTATGCTTCTGTTTGCTCCTGATATTCGCTGACATGTGAGCTGATACTCTTAATTTGTCTGCCCCAAACATATGGTATGCTTCAACTTCAGCCCCTCACACCTAATGGTCAATATCGTAAAGTGAATATAAATAATTAGATATCAGGAATTCTCTTAACGCGTTTGATAGTTTATTTAGAACAATTCATATGCGGAAATAAAAACGCAACATGTTCATACTACTGTTAATTTTTGTAAAATATTTGACTTGTTTTCATTCATTATGGCATTTAACGTACAGTCACATGGAGTGGGTGGGGTTCACACGTGTTTAGTTAAGGGTCGAGAAACGAAGAAGTTTTAATTTTAAATTTGAAAGTAAACAAGACCAGGAAGACTGTAACACAGATTGTAAAATTAACGACCCTGTCTGACTGGACAGTAACCTCCTTACGTTCAATGTTAGAATTTTTGTCACTTAACCCATTACAAAACACTAACGACATTTGACCAGTTTGTTGCATACGACTCTGTATAATATTGTTGAAAAAGTAGAGATTGTTATTAACGAGCAATTTCTCATTTTGCCACAATGTTTTCTGCCCTAGTTGACGATTGTTTTTCAATTTCATCGCATTTTGAAATGTAAATTCTTTCAATTTGAGACAGTCGAGAATTTGGCGTTTGGTAAAGGGTTAAAGAAGATGAAATTATGAATTATTTCCTTTTTTTAGACAAATGTAGAACTTACCAATTATGATGTTCTTCTGCTTGTTTTTGCATCACGATCTTAAACAATTGCTGATTCTTTTCATCAAATAAGAAAAATACCGCCAAACTTGTTATAAGCGACCATAGTAAATGGAAAACGAATTAGATCTTAGAAAAAGCTCAATATGGAGAATTCAGAATGACTTGCGTTCTGCATTACGATGACTCTGACTGAATAACGTATCATGTACTGTTCAAGAGCGATCGCTTAAAACAAGATTGAATGTAATCTTGATAGAAAATACTCATTTTTTCTATATTCAAAAATTACATCGCGTATAAGTTGACTTATTGCGACTTTGGATTTCTTAAATAGACAGGTGCCATTTACAAAATTTATATCTTTAAGTTACATCTGGCAAACATTTGATTACTTTGAAATAATAACCTTTTGCAAAGCTACAACTAGTTAAAGTGCCACAGTTTAAAATATTTCTTTGTTACAAATTAATTCCAAGTTAAAGGCTTAGTATATTGCGCATTATATGATGAATGATACACACCCGAATATATGCCTATTAACAAAGGTCATTTTCCTTCGTAAAAGTTCGAGTTGGTAAGTTGGAATTTCTTGAATAACCGAGAAATTATTCCTTGCTTGATCAGTTTCTCCTTTTATAATCACGAATTCAATACGTCGTAAGAAGCCAAAAAAAACGTTCCAGACATTGTATGATGAAGGGTAACGCGGTTTTCTGGTCGATCCGAACGGAAGACAGTTAAATGCCATAAATCACGACCAGTCCTTATTTGACCTTTTGGTTCATTTAAACCCATTACTACAAATGGTTTCCTTTTCGTTACAATCAGTTTCACCAGCATTATCATTATTGCCATCATCAGACTTATTGTCATTTGAGTAAATTTGTTAATTTCATGATCATGATCATTATGAGTATAAGGACTATTGTTATATTGGTAATTATGGTTATATTTATGACTTTTATCATGATCATGATTATTATTGCTATCCTTTTTATTTTGTATCACCATCATCACTATCACCATTATCCTCAATTTTTATCAAAATCACGAGTTTGTTGCCAAAATCGAAAAACTCAGAAAAATTAAGAGAACTAGAAATAGAATGGTATCAAACTTTATTGGATTTTACATACAAGCATATTTCGTCATGCAAACACGTAGATTTATAGCTTAATGGCTAAGCAGTACATGTATTTTGGATGTACAAATCTTTCGATTTGTAGAGCTGTTCGAAAAAAATCCTTCAGACATAACCACAAAATGACCAATTCCGTCAAAATTGCGAATTACAATTCACAAATTGTTCCGCCATTTCAAGTTTCGAAATCGGAGATAAATGACGAATGTGGCAAGCAAAAAATTTCCTTCATCATTTTCATACCCAGAAAGCTTTTTTTAAAAAAAGAACTTCAAAAATTAAAAAAAAAATCTAGAAATAAAATGATAATGGAAAGGATATTCCAACGTGCATCTTTAATGAGCGAGGAATTGTGCACTCTTGTACAACGGTTTACGCGTGAAAACTGTCTTTTGCGTAAACCGAAGCGTACTTGTGCATTATTATACGCTCTTAACAAATGTTCGACGGACTATCATATTCCTTATAGTGTTGGAAACAACTTCATGTTTATGCAAACAGGATAGATTCAGACCAGCCGCCAAGTAAATTGGCGGATGGCCTGTGATATAACCTGTTTGCTACTCTGGGTTTCTTTCCTCAAAAAAATTAAGCAGATATTTAAAAGGCATGTTAGCGCTCAGAAAAACTGTAAAACTGGGTTATATGAGTTATAAATTATGATAGAAAATGTTGAAACATAGTGAAAAACCAAAGGATCATGACGATATAACGCCTGCACTATTTATTAATCTATTTTTCAAAGTGCTATTTTCACAAATTTTGTGCCCACCAATTTAACTTCATTGTTTACATTCGAGTAACATCTTAAATAGCAAGAAGCGCTCGGATTTATGAGTGCCGATAACCAGGATAGAAAAATCATGTAAAACACATACAAATACTGTCTTTTACCTTTAATAAATATTAACAACGTGAACATTCAAAATGGAGACTTTCTTGGGTTTTATTGGTTCCCAATGTTTCTTGGCTAACCTTGTTTTATCGCTAATTGTAACCAAACGTTATAGTATTCACTCTTTTAAAAGCATCATGTGAACGTGTTACAGTCTAAATTCGTCTTTGAAAGGAAATTTAAAGTACTTTTAAATTAATTTTCAATTGTTCTAAAACTTTCACAGTTTAAGTATTAATGAGCGCAAGTATGGCTTTAAGGTTTTGGAAAGCAGACGCCACAAATACATATTTTCAGAAAATTACCCAGCATTCTAAGGAAAATATGTTATTGTGACAATGATATGTCCATGACTTGCGAAACTTTGTTTGGGCCTCGTAAATTTTAAAAACAATATCAGCATATACGAGTATTAACATGAGAACAAAACATGCATTCATTAAGAGACGAATGATATTCATTGTGAAATTACATTTGAATTGATGAACATGCATTGATAGAAAACGCAATATAGCATTTTATGTATTGCTCATTTGAGAGCCAAGGGGAAAGGGGTTCGAACTAGGATGGCAGATGTGAATAACAAGACTTATGTGCATTTTAAGCAACAATGGATAGTGGTTTACTACATTGCCTTTATCTATTACGAATAAGTAAATCTAAATGTTTGACAAACTTCAACAGTGGTGCTTTGTTTAGTTATATCACCTTTTTTTTAAAAAGAAATCTAATGCTACCTGATAACAATATTCGAACATAAATTTATGTGATTTGTATAATAGATTATCAACGCTATTATCAAATTGGACTTGGGTTTCTATCTGCTATATTTGTGACTTTGTGGATGCACTCGATTTTGTAATGTTCTGACTTTGTATCTGCCATATTAGTATATAAACTCAGTATAGCGACTTCACATCTTATGATACAAATCTAAAACGACTTTCCCTCTTATTCAAAATTGAGGAAAACACTATTGCAAAATAACACGTCATTGGAATCGTGTCCCTTGACGCTTCAAATGACGTGTCATATAACAATTATATTTAATATAGCACCCATGTATACAAGGTTTGACTTATTCAAATGATTCCTCAAATCGTTGATTAAAACACTACCAAGGATATGGGTTAGGGTTGGAATCGCATTTTATAGACCATTGTGATTTTATCATTTTTCTTAATAACAAATTAAAAAAGGACGAGAAATACAAACAAAAGTACGTAGAAAATGAAGGTAAATTTTAGGTTTAGTATAGGTTTTTTTAATTTCTGAGAAAAATTACCAGAAAGGCATTTGTGTCGATGATGGAACAATCTTCCAAAGAAAGTCTTAGATGCAAACACGAGAACTATGTGAATGATACGTTTAAGAGATCATAAACTCGGAAAGAACTAATTGTATAGCTTGCAACACTGCGTGTAGGTCGTCAATGGGTCATGCGATTTCATTGGAAAACGCATTTATGTCCATATTCAATCAATTTCAATCAATTTTCTTATGTCATTGATTTAGTATGAAAAACATCAAATCGTCTTTATTCATGTCGAATAGCTTATAACACTGGTGAGTCAGTTGGCAAATTGACATCGACCTAAGGAGAAAGTCTAAAGCAAGCAATTTGTTACAGGAATACCCATGTTCGCGAATTTCTGAATCGTGTAACCATTATAGTGCTTGAACCAACTTCATTCTTCTGCTTACAAACTGGATCCAGGCCTGCCTCCTAGTCAATTGGCGGCTAGCCTGTGATCTAACTTGTTTGCTACTCTGTGTATCTTGCCTCATCAAACCTCAGCAGATATTTTAGGTTTTGGAAAGCAGACGACACAAGATTATATTTATTATAAATTACTCAGCATTCTACGGTTTAAATGATCATGCAAACACTTAAAGAGAGTATGTTGTAGCGATGTGATGTAGGTTAAACTCACTTCTTGGACAAAAGTATTAACAATAGAATTTACGAGCAACGAAATAAATGCTACAATGAATATTTTCTAACCAAAGACGTAGTTGTCAATTTCTTATATATATCTTAATTAGGCAGTCTAACGGATAACTAGTTTATGTAACCGAGCATAAATTTCTGTTGTTTTAGGTAAAAGATAAAAGTACACCTGAAGTTATTGTTATATCACATTCAAATCCAAAGCGAGATATAATAATTTTAAACATTTGTATATTTTTTCAATTCGACAAAGTGGTCCGGGAAAAAACAATGTCGGCACGTTCTCATTCAAAAAGGAAAGAACAACAATTATAAAACATTTTCACCATTCCTACTCAACTTCTTATTGTCAGTTTAAATTGTCAAATAGGTTTCCTCGTTAAATAAAGTCTATTATTATTATTATTATTATTATTATTATTATTATTATTATTATTATTATTATTATTATTATTATTATTATTATTATTATTATTATTATTATTATTATTATTATTATTATTATTATTATTATTATTATTATTATTATATATTATTATTATTATTTTTATTATTATTATTATTATTATTATTATTATTATTATTATTATTATTATTATTATTATTATTATTATTAGATTCATATAAGCGCATAACAGTAGAAATAAAGAAACACTATAACAAAATGATGAATTGTCATTCAGAAGCAATATCTTGTCTGATCACAATGGATCATACCCATACAACAGAAAATGTGTCATTGTCTGTAACAAGCAATATCGTTTCTTTAACAATACGTTCTACTCCATGCAACATTCATTTTTTATCATCTTTTAACATACTTTGAAATTGTCATTAACTTGTGCTTTAAAGTTGCTTTAAAGTTGTTTGGTCACAGATAAGAATACCTGAAATTCAAAATAAAATGTTGAAACAATACAGTTTTTGTATTATTGTATGATAAGTAATTAAAAGTCGTCATTGGAAGCATAACTCATTCAGGAGGCGCCAATGTTCATCAAAGTGTGTACCGTCTTTATGCAGTTGATGTCAAAGCCGGTACAATGGTTTTGTAATTCAATTTTTCAATTTAATGCACTGTTAACAGGCTCTCAAACCTTGATACGAGCTAATATTTTGCTTCCAATGGCTATTCTCCAATGCATAATATACAACGGTACAGCTGGTGGACATTTTTAAAGAAATCGGTTTTAACTGCAAAATTTCATCTCATCTGTGAACAATCTGCTTTAAGTATGGAGGAAATACAATTTTTTTTTTCTTAGAAAAAGGGCTTTCGTCCAAGTACTGCACGCACGCACCACTATCCCAGACCACTCTGTCAAGAACGCAAGCCCGTGAGACCGATGCCCGCATGGGGGGACGGACGGCATGCTAATTTCCACACTTATCTGTGAACTGTCAAACAAACCCCGAAACCTCCCCACCATAGGCTCTTAGTGGCTCGGGAGATAAGACCAGGGGGATCGTCCCGTTACCAAATGAGGACATATTGTCAGTAAATAGTTCACGCCCGCTCTCGCTCTCTCGCTCGCTCTATATCGCTCGGCCCGGCTCCTTCCCCCCGTTTGCCTGCCATTCCTCGATGGCCTAATCTACAGGTAGCTAACTACGCGACATTTTCCCTAACCCTTGTTTTCCTGAACCAAAACGAAAGCGTCTCTTATACGATAGATATTAATTTCGAAAAAGATATTGCAAAATTAAAAAAATGTACTCATGCTGCGCAATTTCTGATTTCAAACAATGTTCAAAGTTTTTAGCGTTTGCTTTTTTATCCAAGATTGTACTATGAGATAGTTTAGATTGAAATGTTCTGTTAACGATTTCGGAATCGGGTGCGAGGAAAGAGGGTTCGACCCTTTCCCAAACAACACATGTTCGACTGTCCCAAATTGAAAGAGTTTGCAGACGACATTTCAAAACGTGATGAAATTGAAAAATAATTTTCTGGTAGGGCAGAAAACATTGTTGGAAAAGGAGAAATTGCTCATGATCAGCAATTTCTCCTTTTTCCACTGTGTTTTCCAAAGTCATCTGCAACAAACACGTCAAATGTCGTTATTGTTTGGGATAAGGTTTAAAGTGAGTCAGATACAAACACAGGGGTCAGAGTTGAAGACTTAGGGGACGGTAGAAGGTAGAGCCTTCAGTGCCTATGGGATAAGACAAGCGAGTGACGGCCTTTTGGAATTTAATATCGCGTCGTTTAGGACCCTCTGATTGGTGGATGTGTCTGTCTCTATCTGTCTGTCTGACTGAAGAACGGTTTTAAATAAAATTGTTTTTCGCTAAATCGATAAAACAAAGCGGGTATAGACGACAGGCGAAGATTAAATAAGTGTTAAAGAATTGAAAAATTCAAATCAGGAATCAGTGTCGCGAAAACTTTCCTTTTTGTGGGAACCCCATTTGTCTTAGATTGGGGGGTTTGTTGGAGTGATTTTTTATTTCTTTTTCTTAAAGGAAAACAGGGTGATGAAAAATGGATTTTGAAGTTTGGAAGTAGTGTTTCTTTTTTTTCAGGGCATTAGATTCTAATAGATATAATTTACAGTGATAAATTTTGCAGTATCAAATACATTAGGATATAAGCAACAAAGGAGAATACTATATCCGTGTTTTGTCTGGGATTTGATCATTTGACCACCACCCTAATGCTGCAGATGGAAGGACCGAGTGCGTACTACAACCAGTCTATGCAATACGCACATGACGCCTACAACATCTCATCGGCGGCTTATCAGGCCAACCAGCGAAATGCATGCGTATACGCCCGAAATACCGGACCCGATGGATACGGCGGGCAGTCCATGTCCGTGGTGGAGCAACAGAACCTACAGCAGGGACTCGCACACGCCGCCAACGGCGGTGGGCAGTTAATGCACAACCATGGACTCCAGCAGGGCACCCTCCCACTGACGGGGGGTAACGTCCCGGCCCCCATGTCCAACACTACCCCCGCCCACATGCAGAACGGACCCAGTCCACACCACCAGATGTCACAGTTACAGATGACCCAGCCTCCCCCGGCTCATCAGCCACAGAACACACAACCCTTGTCTCCCGAGGTGGATGGGGCGACCATGCCATGCTCGCAGAAAAACCAACAAGCCGCGCTACAGTTTCCCTGGATGAAGACAACCAAATCTCACGCAGCACAGTGGAAGTCTCAATGGCCAGGTAAATAACTAACACAGTTCCTTAAAGTAACTAAACACAACTAAACTCGGATTATACAAATAGAGATAGGTAGATTATATGTTTCTGTTATTCAGAGGTATCTCATTACATAAATTGTTACTTCAATCATGGTTTTGACAATATAATTTCCTTACAATAAATATACATACACTTATGCTGTTCACATAAAAAAGAAAACAATCAAAAAGCTCCTCTGAGACGTTGCAATCGTGTTGTGTTTATTTTATGGTTATGTTTAATGGGGGTCCATGGTTTTTTAAACGAAGATACATTGAATATGAAATTCATCTCCAGATTTGGCACAAGACCCGTAAATTGATAAATGACTTATTAAAAAATATATACATGTATATGACTTTCGATAGAGGATTATTCCATCATATACCCCTCTGTTGGATTGTTGATTTTAAGTGATCTAAAACTTTTACAATACGAACTTTAAGTAAATTTAGCGCCAAATAAAAATACTTCCTTATATACCCTTGATCAACAAGGTATAAAATGTGTGTCTCAACAATGAAATGCATTAAAACATTTGTTTAAAAGAAACGGATTAAACATTTAAATATAATGTTTATTGAATTCCTAAACACTGTCAAATTTCCGTCAAATGTCAATCAAGTGACAGAATAGCGTGCCTTATCATATTATAATTCTGTCTGCACTATACGATAACATACTCGGTATATTAAATTTATAGGTAATCAATAAAGTTATAACGAAAATGTGTGGCACTACATAAAATACATATACATGTATTGACCATTTATATCTTATAAACAAACTTACAGACACCGCATAGATTTAATATGATCATAAAGAAAAGAAATATACCCTAATGAGTAATATATTCTCAATCACCTTAATTTCTCCGACTGGCACTTGAACAATTACGAAATAACTTAGATAAACGGTCCCAAATATTTCATCTGATGAACAAGGATCACTAGAGACCAATTTTGAAACCGAACATTTTCATCGCAACCTATTGGAAGAAGAACGTAATTGTGTGTAATGTTTAAACTATATCTATAAGATTGGCGATAAAACCAAAGGTGGTGGATGCATTAATGATTCCTTATAAAATAACCGTAGTTGGGAAATAGTATTATTCATATAAAATTCATGAATTAATATTCCTCATATAATTGAAACTTTTTCATTTAATGGTTTAATCAAACAACAATTCCAAAACAGATGTCTTACGGAGTAAGATGTGTTGTCCGTAAACAGTGATAGTAAATTCGTTGAATATTGTTTACATTTAATATATCCAGTTGCTATGTGTTATGGTAAACACGGACTAGTCATTAAACAATCCAATGAATATTTGTGTTAGGTCAAGATGGTTTTGGAATTATTGTTGGGCAACATAAAATGGCCTGGTTTTTTTTTGTTTTTTTTTCATCATTGCATCTTCCCCTGTTGGTTAGTTTCCAGTCAATTAAGATTGTTCTAATATTTGTTTCATTTAGGGTGTTAAGTTGGTTACCTTTTGTAAAAGGCATGTGGAAGAAATATCAGAATTGTCATTAAGGCTAAACGATGCTATTTTTAAAGAATATTTTGAAAACGGACAACACAATTCTTTCCAACCAAAGCGTTGTCCTTAAAGATACATTGACAAGATGTCGTGGGGAGACCGTATGATTCCATCAACTCTGAACATTAACTGAATCATTATTTTCCGTAAATAAGAAAAGTACCTCAAGAAATTGAAACTCTTTCAAATTATCACCTTATTAAACCAAGTCAATTGTTTTTATCATAATACCTATCATCAAAATTATCTATATCATTTAAATTAGTATCATTTTTACTATTATAATTGTTATGATTATGAATATCATTATCATTATTATTATTATTATTATTACTATTATTATTATTATTGTTACTATTATTATTATTATTATTATTATTATTATTATTATTATTATTATTATCATCATTATTACTATTATTATTATTATTGTTACTATTATTATTATTATTATTATTACTATTATTATTATTATTATTATTATTATTATTATTATTATTATTATTATTATTATTATTATTATTATTATTATTATTATTATTATTATTATTATTATTATTATTATTATTATTATTATTATTATTATTATTATTATTATTATTATTATTATTATTATTATTATTATTATTATTATTATTATTATTATTATTATTATTATTATTATTATTATTATTATTATTATTTAATAAATATCATTATTATTTTTTTTATTTTTTTATTATTATTATCATTATTATTATTCTTTATTAGTAAAACCTTTATTACTTTTACCTTTATAACTGTTACTAATTCTTTAATTGGTTTATTAATTGTTTATGGTATTATTTAATATTTTCATTTTGTTGATGTTATTGATGGGTTTCTTTTTAATTTGTTGCTGTACACTTAGGTTTTTTTTATCAAAAAACAACATTTGAAATCGACTCTACAACGCCTTAATGCCATATGCGAACATCCTCTGTCTATACCTTCGAATAAGTATAAGGGCCTTTTTCCATTTCGTTTTCCTTTCTATATTCAGCAGACACCTAGCACATTGGCGTTGAAACTGGGGGCCAGGGGGGCCCGCCCCCCCAATATCCAGATCGGGGGGGGGGGGCAGAGTATACTTTGGCACCCCCAATATTCACAATGGAAAATGATGATATTTGAAAAGAAAAATGAAAGAAACGAAATTTAACAGCAGAATAAAAATAAACGTGTATTTTTGTGCTTTTTTAATACCAATTCGCCTTTTGTTACGAACAATAACCAAAATCTTTTTGACGTCAGCATCGCAAATGGCAATCTGAACACATTGGGTTTATCCAATGAAAACTAAGCTCACAAAAATACCCGGGAAGTTTTGTTTGATGAAAACAGTGACGTAAAACGTGTTCTAAGGATTCAGACTCAATAATGTGTTCAATTGTTAGCCAAAGTTTAAGGAATAATTTAATTCTTTGACTAATTATTGTTGAATACGTGGCTGTGACAGTCTGGTCGCCTCTACTTTTTTGTTTAGATCAATTCATTTGATATCCGCGTGAGATCGAGACCTGGCATATCCTTTTTTTTTCTTTTTTTTTATTAAAGATACATATTTTACACACGCTTTCTTTTAATTCTTATTATGTTATTGAATTTGTAAATGCATGAATAGTCATGAAAAAGATTAGGAACATTTATTCTTAGACCGGTTCTCATCTGAAGTTGGCCCCCCCAATGTTGAAAACGCTTCTACGCCTATGTAGCATACACCTATCATTGCATTGGTACAATTTATCTAACAAATTTCTAAAACGAGATGTGTACGACTGTCTTGTACATAACTTTGCTTCCCCAAATTATTTTTAACTTTGAAGGTTTATCCTTGGTCCAAATTGTTCTCATAATAAACCGAGGGCAGTAATCATGTAAGAACAAAACCAATTCAAGTGTTTAGTGGTGTTGGTAAAGAGAATTATGAACAATTGTGGAACTGCTTGAAACTAGCAACTATTTCTTTCACTACAACAGTTCCTCAAAACATGTACTACTGACAATATTAGTGTATATTCATGGAGTTGTTATCAAACATTTTACCAATTGGGCAACAAGCAATTACTTCAACGAAGGAAGCTTGTATACTAAAACAGAAAAATTTAAGTAAAGAACATAAACAACAATTTAATTCGAATTGAGAGAGCGGCCATAAGACTGAATCGTGGTCTTTAAGATAACTGCTTAATACGACAACCAGTCATTAAAAAATCTCCAATTGGAGCTTATAGAATAATTTCCTAAAACTGCAAACTTGGAAATTCGTTTATGACATTGTTCAAAACAAACAAAAATAAATTAAGTAACTTCTGTCGACTGAGCTTAGTTCGCGTTTATTCCAAATGTTGTTCATCTGCTGCTGTGTATAAGTATGTAATATGGCTGCTGCTGGTGCATGAATATAAAATGTTTGGCTGCTGCTAATGCATAAGTATAAACTATTTGGCTGCTAATAAACAAGTATGTAACGTGGCTGCTCTTAGTGCATGAATATAAATTGTTTGGCTGCTGCTAATGCATAAGTATGAACTATGACTGATGTTGGTGTATAGAAATGAAATATGGCTGCTTCAAATGTTATTATGAACTTATGTAATTATAGAATACGGAAATGAACCCAGGAATCAAATGTAAAAAGACTGTTATTATGGAAGAGCAATGTATCCCTTTGTTATGCTGGTTTCACGAGTGACATATTTTATACTTGCAAATTTTTGTCTGCTGCCGCTTCCTAAATTGTTCTCGAGGCAATTGATTTGAGGAGACATGGATGGTACTTGAAGATGGCGGCCATTGAAGGATTCCGGCACGGCCACTGTATTCTCAATGACCACTTGTAAGATGGTAAATATTGACCGTGTGGTGAGAAAATCATAACAACCTATAGCATCGTCAAGTATGTTATGCTCATATAGACTGATTTAATTCGTGACCAAACAATAACTTCTTTTGGCCAGTTTGTTGCAGACGTTAATGGAAAACATTGTGAGAAAAGAAGAAATTGCTCTTAGAGAGCAATTTCTCCTTTTCCCACGATGTTTTCTGCCCTATCAGAAGAATATTTTTCAATTTTATCACAATTTGAAATGTCGTCTGCAGACTTTTTCAATTTGGCACCATCGAAAATTTGACTTCTAGAAAACGGTTAAAACAGAAATCTCGTCTTCGTAGACTAATCAAACAATAAAACTCAAGAAGGATGCAAGAAACAGCAACAGTCGCTTCCAATAAGCCTTTACGAGTTTCAAGTTTCAAATAGTTAATTGACATAATGAAGGACAGTGGTCAAGGGGTAGAGCGTCGGCCTCTAGATACGAGGGTCGATGGTTCGAATCCCGTGAGTGGCGACCCTTCATTAATCCACATTTTGCGCGAGTACTGGTTATGTATCCAGAAAGCAGAATCGATAGTGATAAATATAAGTTTTAAAAACTTGTTTCCCAATCGATGTGAAATAAATTAGTTTAAACTAAACATAAAAGCCAAACATAGTTTGTTGACAAACATACAAATGCATGCATGCTGCTCTGAGACATCAGTCTATTCACTTCACAAGACCCCTCTGTTTTGTCCTGACATGATACGGGTTATATATGCCGGTATTACCCTGTACAAACATAACACTGATTGGCCGAAGAAACATTGTGATAACAGTAAGTCAAAGACAAATAACGAACATGAACGAGGGCTATTGGTGTTAGGTATCCAAATGTCAAAACGAGGAATTATCGAACATGATAACGTACGGGGGATGGAAACAGATACAGGCATGCTGTCATAGTTTATGGCAGATGAACGCCGTGAATGTATCATACCGGTTATGTGGTTAATGGTGACATATACTTTTATGACTACAGGTATAACAAAATCAAGTATACATATTTAAATAAGTACATGTAAAACAAAACACAATAATAATTCTTGTCAATGTAGAAACCCCATATTCTACTAACTTGTTGAATTATACCTACAACAGAAGATAATGTAGACAACTTCTGGGACACAAGAAATAAAATAAAATGAAACGAAATCCCGCTTTCTCTTTAGATATATCTTCTGCTAAATGTGTTTGATGTGGATATGTACTTTTATAGGTAAAATATACCCTTTTATTTTCTATCCTTGTGTTAACAACATACTTTATGAATCTATGGAAATGTAACTACAAGATAAGATTATCAAGGAAACTTCTTGGACATAGATATATCTTCTGTCGAATTTCCAAAAGAAATAAATATTATTTTTTCGTTCCCTCTGCTGGTTACGTCATATGACGGAAACAGTTAATACGGACCTGAAATATCAATCTGAGTTTGACTATTTATATAACTGTATTAAGTTCATTCTGTACATACATTTACTTGCATATTTTCTTGTAACATATATTCGTTTCAACATATAATTACTAATTTGTTTTCACAATTTGGTCATTTAGATGTGTATTGCGGTATTTCGGACAATCCTCCGGTATTGGAGAACAATTAACTTAACACCATAAGGGTACTTAACTGTTTGAAAACAGCATCGCATTATGTGCAAGGAAAACCCAATTTTTGAACAACAGATAAACTAAGGAATAAACTATGGAGGGACGGCATTACCAAAATACATCAATTCGGTTTATAGTGAACAGTGCAATAGAAGTATTCTTAAATAGGCACGTAATATTCATATACATAGACATAGAACCAATAGAATCCAACGTCAGCCAAATGTTACATAAACGTATATAAATCGATCTTATAATTCGTGACATCATTTCAAAGACCCGAATGCTTAGAGGTATGTGTTGTTTTTTATGTTCCTTATTATCTTGCAATTAGGAAACAGAGATAGTTTCCCTATGTATTTTGTCAGTAGATTAATCGTAAAAATACAATTAAAATATCAAACAGGTCTATAAATTTGATTCAAGTCTTTCTCCTCTTTGACTTTACCCTTTTCCGTCGGGTCATTCATCACGTTGCTGCTATAAACACAAACTGTCTTATATCCAACATTAGGATAAAGACAAAGAATTATTCCAAATGATCCAGACGTAGATGTTCCATTCTACAGCTTTGGTCGTTAAAGTAAACATAGCATATGCCGGTTTCAGAAGGTCTCTACTGCGTTGTTGTTGTCTATGCAGTAATTATGTCGTTTAATCCTTGAAGTGCTGGAACCGACTTCATGCTTATGCAAACAGTTTGGATCCAGGCAAGCCGTCAACTAAATTTGAGGCTGTTCTGTGATCTTACCTGTTTGAGTACCTTTCCTCATTAAAATTAAGCAGATATTTACGATTTGGGAAAACAAGACGACACAAAAGTATATTTTCAGAAAATACCCAGCATTCAAAGGGGTAGAATTAACCATGTTACTTTTGCCAAACGGTTCTCAACAAATATCCACAGATCTAGATACCAAATAATTGTCTTGGAGTTATGGGTGTTGGTTTGTTCGTTCTTCCCTCAGAGCATTTGGGTTTCCGAAACAAAGATAGCACTAGACCTTCAGTGAAACAGATGCAAGAGTGAGACGAAGCGTGTTTGCATAGTCGCTCTTTAATCCCATTAATTGTGTGTAAATGAAAGCGACGTTTATTTAACGAAACTGCCTGCAATAAATAAATCGTCGGACGGCATTTGGCGAACTTGAATAAGAATAGAGAATGTTTGGGTTCACCTCTTACTCATTAAAAACATCATCATGATAGTCGTGTCGATATGTCGGATCCAAGATGTTCGCCTATTGACGTAATCATAAAATTTAGTCATTGGTTTGAAATCAGGATTTATCAGGGACATAAATATATATATTGGCCATATGGACATGACGAAAAACTCATGAAAACAACAAAATAAATCACTGAAACAAACCAATTAATCAAATTACATGGGTTACTGCCACTTACGCAATACCTTAAGTAACATTTGTCCTTCAAAAATCATCTTTTGGGGAGAGATATAAATGGGATATATTCATATATGCGACTTAGATCTATAGCAGATGTTGGACCCCATAGTACATATCCAGTTTAGAGAAATGTGTAATCATACTAATCATTTTCCTAGTCTGTAGAAGAGACCTTCTGAATTCATCTCTTAAGTGTCAAATTCATTATTAGTTTGAAAGTTACCCTATCTGTGCAGAGAAAATAGTTGTCCAAGTTGACCAATATTTCCTTTCGTAAAGCAATTTTTAAATTTCGTCGATATGGAAGTCTATAAAAGGTATTAAAACAAGAGATAACTTGGTAAGACAAGTATTCCATGGCCAAGGGTGGTCCCATGAAACCGATTATAGTATCTTCCTGGATAGCCAAGGTGGTCAGTCAATCTCTACTTGATATTCGTGTATTTTTATGTAAATATACTGTGCGCGTTTATTTAAGTTTCATAAGTTGAAAACATACAGGAATTTTGTATTATAAAACAGGGGAGCCCATTCAAAACACCTTTCCAATTGGAAATTTCTTCAAAACCATACAGTTTTCCAAGTATTTCAAAGCAACAACAACTTTCCGACTTCCCCTTTCAAATTAGCCAAAAATAAGTCGCTGAATCTATTTATTAATTAAAGGGCTTCTCGGAACCCATATTAGACTTCAACTTCTTGATTTGGTGTAACTTTGCAGAACTGTTACACGGGCATTGTCCTAATATCTTACGAGACAGTGACCAAGGCAAATGAAACCAATATCTACTTGCACTGATATGCCGAATCTGCCAGCATAGACTTAATAAACCGGTCTGAAAAAGGGTGATTACTTAGGAAGTTTAATGAATTTGGCTAAAGGCTTTGAGTAACGAATGCATTCCTGATCCCTACAGTGCTTATGGATCATGTCATAGTTCTAAGTTGTAAAATAATGTTACGACACATCTTTACTATACTTGCTGAAACTTGGTATATTCGATATGTTCATTTTCATTGTTCAATCGTCGTATACAGTGGACCCGCGATAATCCGAACGTCGTTTATCCGGAATATTCACCATCCGAACAGAATTTTGAGGGAACGGATCTTACCTTCATCAATTTAACTGTTTATTGCGGAAAATCCGCGTTCCGGAACCGGACAAAAATATTCGGGAACCAACAGTCACTTTTCATAGTATATGCGTATGGCTAGTCCGGAAACCAGTAAAATCGTTTATTTTGCGGTTACAGTTGCGAATGAAGGGATCGGTCTTCTGTTGTAAACGGCATTCACACGTTTTGCAAACTGACACGTATGCTTGACCATAATATGTCACCTAGTGTAGTGTACTGGAAGGTGTTGATTGTTTGTTAATCGGTCATTCTGTCAGTTGATTGGTCTTACATTATTGTAATTACGGTTGCATGTCGATAGTTGAGTTTGTAAAAGGTGTTGATTGGCTGATTGGCTGCTTAGACAGCGATCGGGAGACAATGTCTGGCAATCATTTTAAATTATTACTCAATCGATATGCTCCTTTTCCCTATAAATAAACTCTCGACAATCCCTACCTATCTCATTTCTCGATATTGAAATAAGAAGATACAACTTGAAGATGTCTACACCCACAGCCAAACGAAGACAGTTCTTTTCAGAGCTATCTTAAGGAATTTTAACTTCTCGAAAGACATTGCTTCAAATTGTCATTTTTTTTAAAAATCCGTTTTGACCAAATAAACACTTCCTTAACACACTTTATATTTCCCTTCAAAAAAAAAAATAATTGTGTATTTCTTACTTCATAGTAATGATCATGATACACCGACACCGTGTATAGGTAAACATTTCGCTGTAACTCGCATATTCTTTATTCCGGAAAATTCGTTAATACGAACATTTCTCCTGGGAACGAAAGTGTTCGGATAAACGAGGGTCCACTGTATAGGAACATGTTAACAATTTGCTAGCAAGTATTACGGTAGCGTATATATGACGTTACTTTTCTGAATTTGAATTTTAAGAGGTATGGAGTTAAAGATCCCGTCTATTGTTCTATATGCATGTACTATGTAAGCGGTCAC
Source organism: Cerastoderma edule (assembly GCA_947846245.1). Classification (NCBI taxonomy): domain Eukaryota; kingdom Metazoa; phylum Mollusca; class Bivalvia; order Cardiida; family Cardiidae; genus Cerastoderma; species Cerastoderma edule. The sequence continues at coordinate 49,914,744 of OX401408.1, forward strand.
CATAAGCAAATTCAAAACCTAGCAGATAAAAGGGGATGATAAATCATGTATATCAGTTGTCAAGCATCACATTTATAATCGTTTTTTAATAATAAACTACAAAACTATCTGACACATATTTAGAAAGAAAATCTATCTCTCAGAAAACTAATTTAAGATGAGCAGGCTAAACTCATTTTCAATTTAAAACCCCAACCTTTGTTTACTAGATTTGTTAAAAGCAGGAATGCTCGCGTTAAATTGAATCATCATCTCCCTTTGAAACTTGAAATTGACAGTTTGAAGCAGTAACTCTGGTCGAACAGTGGTATGCTAGATATGTCAAACGTAAACAACGGACGATATTTGGCTGTGAACAATAATCTTTGTTCCTGTTTATAAACCCAGGTACACGTTTGTGAGTCAAGACATGGGCGAAGGACTGCTAAAACTGATATTCTTTTAATAGTTCGTTCGTTTTGAAGAATTAACGCGTATATATATACGAAAACCCCGTTTTATGAACACAAGGATTACAACAGCTGTTTAAAAGTAAAGACGGAATAACATACTTGTACTTTCTGGCGAAAGGAGATTGAATAGTTTGAGTAAAGTATTTTTCAATCGACGGTTAATATTTAAACGTGTGAAAACAATCGAATAAATATTAATGTTAATATTCTGCAATGTTGGCCATACTTTGGACACATTTTTGTCGTCCATATTTTGTGCGTGTGGGTTATCTCGTTAATGCTTGGGTAAATGCTCATTTGAATAAGTACATAATAATCAATAACAATTTATATAACAAGGCAACCAGGTCTAAAACGAAGTTAGACCAATTGCTTAAACCATAATTAGAAAAGGGTAAAGATGTGTTTGGGAAACGATCAAAGCAAAACGATAAAATAGTCTGGACAAAGACTCGTATGATTCACCAATTATGTATGTCTACTTGTATATTGTCTTATAGAGCTTATCGGTCAAACTATCCTTTATATACCCGTATTTCTCCCAAGACGGGCGTTGGTGACGGAATACGATGTGTTACTAAAGTTTTTCAAACGCGTAACAAAAAATATTCGTTCACTGTTACTGGCCGCCAGAAAAGTTACATTAACGTGTGTCTCAAAGTAAAAGTCTAATGTCTTGAATGAGGGGGCATATCGTCGCAGTAAAACGGAAAGGACATCTCGTTTCCAACGACAATGTAAGATACATATGAAAGCCGTTGGTATGCTGACAGAAACCTCTCAAAACTCGGTTACAACTTTAACCCTTTACCAAACGCCAAATTTTCGACTGTCCCAAATTGAAAGAGTTTGCATTTCAATTTGTGATGAAATTGAAGAACAATCTTCTGATAGGGCTGAAAACATTGTGGGGAAAGGAGAAATTAAAGGCAATTTTTCCTTTTCCCAAAATGCTTTCCAGAGTCGTCTGCAACAAACTGGTCAAATGTCGTTATTGTTTGGTAATCGGTTAAAGGCTTTTTTCTTGCTGTTTTACCACAAAAAATGTTCCATTTATTGTAACTATGTTTGATTCAAGGACAGAACATATACGTTTATAGAGATTCTGGTATAAAACCAAAAAGGCCTGTACATAATTCACTTAAATGTAAGTACACGACCTATTAATTATAAAGCATTAAACTACCGATATACTTGGATCTGATTTGATGTATAATATTTGCCAACGGGCAACAAGTAACATCTGAGCAAAATTGGTATGAATTAAATCGTAAGCATTGTCATATATTTTTGTCATATATGTATCTTTAAGTTAAAAAGCTTAACGTTGAAGCTTCTAACATTTCTATTCTAAAAGTTTAACTAAAGACGCAACTACGTGTGAAGATTTGTTTGTGGCAAACACATCATTCCCTTCCCCTAAAAGGTGTTTGAAGTCGTTAATTGCAAACAAGACACGTTCCGTTTGTATCGGGGACAACATTTACCCTTTCTTTCAAAAGTTTACAAAAATGACAGAGCGCAGCTCTAGTGCAGTTTTCATACTACAAGTTCAACAATACACAGTGGCATTGTGAACAATCAGAAAGAGCCAACCCTCGTACATGTAAATAACGGAGTGTTCTCAAAACAAGTTCGCTGTAAAATTCGCCCCACTCAATGCGTCTTTATAGCTCTCCCAAATATTGATAGCAACGATAAACCACTATAGTTGTATTTAAAGGTAGCCTGGGGTTCTGGCCCGTGCGTATAACCCGCACTAGCACCTATAGTTGTACTGAAAGGTAGCCTGGGGTTCTGGCCCGTGCGAACAACCCGCACTAGCACCTAGTGCGAGGTATACGCACGGACCAGGGTACCGTTTTACTAAACAATTTACGTTTAAGATTTGCTTAAGTCTAAAACAACAATTCCCCTTATTTTAATAGTGGGCGAAGTAATATTGCAAAGTAACACATCATTGGAATCGTCTCTCCGAGACATTGCAATATTGTACTTTCACTTAAGATACTATCCATGTTTATCAGTTATGACTTGCACAACTATTTTCCTTAAGTTGTTTAGTAAAACCGTACCCAGGACTCCAGGCTAGCGAAAAGGTCCCATCCCTTTTCGTTCAACGCAAAAAGTACGGTATTTTAAGTTTACACCGACGGCATATATTCAACGAACAGCGTTATCAAGGCTTTCTGTATTCAATCTTATCAACGTCTCTCTAAAGGTGTTAGAATTATAAGGATACAAACACATTAAACCCTCGACATGCACATGGTCGTATTTTAGAAGTTTTACACCATTAAACATGTAAGGCTGGATCAACAGGTTGAAATGTTAGGTTACGCTCAGTTCGAAGGAAAACATTAAATTACTGGCTTCTGATTTGTCAATAATCGAATAACACGAGTATTTTCGAATTAGAAAAAAATCGATACTTACATAACAATCATGGAAACAGTTAATAAAAATATTTTAGAATGCTATGATAGAAAACAATTGTATGCCATATCCTTATAAAGTGAAATTATATAAAGATAGAGACGACCAACGTGAAAAAAATTAAAATGCTATTATAGAAAATAGTTATATGCCATATCCTTATAAAGTGAATTATATAAAGATAGAGACGACCAACGTGAATATTCTTAAAATGCTATGATAGAAAACAATTATATGCCATATCCTTATAAAGTGGAATTATATAAAGATAGAGACGACCAACGTGAATATTCTTAAAATGCTATGATAGAAAACAATTATATGCCATATCCTTATAAAGTGAAATTATATAAAGATAGAGACGACCAACGTGAAAGATTCGGTCTATAGAAAATATCTAACCAGCAAGAAGAACGCTATCAATTCTGAACGGATTATGAAAACCAGTTTCTATGTTTTCCAATGCAGACCCGTGCAACATAATCAACTACATATACATGTACATTTTCAACTCTGTCAGGTCAGACCAAAAGCTTAAAGTTGCTTGTTCACACATGGATCGATTTGCGAGTCAAAATAAAATGTTTAAATATTACAGTTTTTGTATTGCGTTATAATATTTAATGCAAAATAGCTAATAAACGCAAAGGTGATTCAGAATAGGTCCATGTATCCTATTACAGACATATATCATACGATTGATTTTAAAACTTGCACTGCTTTTGGATCTGTATATGTATTTATGCATTGATTACAGGCCCTAAATACTGAAAAGACGAACTTACTTTTCTTTCAAAGGCTATTCTCTTATACAACAGTATAGCTTCTTTACATTTTTATTAAATGAAATTTTAATGTCCACAAGCAAGTTTAAGAGCGTTTACAACAAATACTCTTTTCAATGTAGATGGAACGCATTGCTAATGGAGAGCCAAACCACAATATCAAAAAGAGTATCACTAACCCTGTCACTAGAAACATGGACATTAGAAGTTTTCGTTGCGACATAACGGAATCATTGTTGAAAATGACTTTCAACTCCATATAAACTACTAATGATAAGCTATGGAGGACAAATGTTTATAAACCAATATTATTTGTATATAAAAGTAGCACATAACGTTTTTGATTCATTTTTGATGAGCCATATGACTTTACATTTCATTAGTGCCAGTACTTGGTTTCCTTTAAATCGGTGAAATTTAGACAAATAATTATAAAACTGGTAATTTATAATACAATAACTTCTTTGTGGATTCCGTCTGTAAACCAGCTCAAAACTCTCTTTTCTTCGAAATGAAATAGATTCCCATTGTTCTGATCTTGTCCTCATAGATCAGTTTGAATTGTTACGCCTGTCTGTCAGTTCAACATAGCCTGATTCATCAAACATTTCAGCCATTAATCAAAGCATTGTACCGTTCTTTTATGTAGATTTCAGCACACAGTCAAAATCGATTTGATTTGCATACTTCTTCAGTTGATAGCGACATGTTTTAGGACAAAAAAGGAACTTGATTGTGACGCTTCATTTCTCCCTTAAATAAAAAAAATAAAAGCCAGCAGAACCAGTATTTATACAAAAACATGACAGAATCAGCAATGTAATGTTTATGGTTCAATCATCTTGTAAGGCGCGTAGGCAATGAATAGTGAACTGCATGAGCATGTATCATACGATGTTTCACTTTCATTGACATTTTGTACATTGTGTAACTCTATATAAGGTGCCGGTGGCCTAGGTACTTGAAATAAAATGTTTATGTTTATATCTACGTAAATATTCGTACCGACAAGGGCATTAAGTTTTCATTGTCTCATTTAAAAACCTGAAATATAAAGCCTTTGCAATTTTGAAAAAAGAAGCGACATGGAAATAATATCAGTTTACATAAAGTTTACTGTTCTCTTACATGTCGTTATAGAGTTACATACTTTCAAATAATTATCTGAAAACTAAAACCATAACGTTTTTAATGTCTAAAAGGTGGTATTGACAAAATAAAAGAAGACGATTATAATGAAACACTGTTTCTTTTGACATATTTAAGAAGACCACATGGTTAAACAGTAACATGCGTTATTTACATCAGAAGGGGCGATTAATGATAAACGTAATAAATCCCGAATGAAACTCGGTAAATTTCGATTGCTCCATTCAGCGGAACCAACCTAGTCGAGGGCCCAAATGATAAGTTTAATTGTACGAAATTTACGACTGTTTACTTTGCTGTTTCGTTTTCCGCTTTCATAAGATTTACTTAACTTGTATTTTTTTTTCTGGCACACAGCAGTATCGTTAACTCGACCCAGAACTAGACTGTTGATTCATTTCTTTCACAGGTTCAATGGTCTGGTTTACAGACATAAAATACACAATGTTCGTTCAAACGATTATTGGACAAATCCTTGTTTTTGTGTATTCATAAGAATCATCATCTCGATAAGACGATTCTAATGAATACCCACAATAAAGGGTTTAGAGAAACGACAAATATGATTGCGAGGGAAACCTTCTTATCCGAACATCTACATATGATACGAGCTTGGTTCTTGCCACGGTTTTAATGGCTGTCTCCAGCTGGTGGACTATTTCAGGATACTATGGTAGATGAATGGAAAACTATCATAAATTAATGCCAGCATGACTGTCGTATCGCGTATCGAACAGTTGGGTCCTTTGTGATAAGGCTACGGTAATTCCAACATTGAAATTAAGACATATTGTATGAACTTGAAACGAAAAAAACTGCCTATAAGAGGTTTGCAGATTGCTATCTACATGCTCTATAATCTCAACAACATGAAGTCTTAATTTATGTCAACATAATATGTGTTGAAGAACATATTTTGTAGTAATAAAATATGTATAAAAAATTGATCTAAGTATTTGACCCGTAAAATTAATTGATTGACTCCATACGTATCTATAAAAATATCATTCGTTTGAAAATTGATGTTATTGAAAAGCCATTTCTATTCTTCATGACGTCGTTGAATACTTAAAAGGTTAGGTTCAGATCAGATGACCATTGATGGTGTTGCCATAATTCATCATTATCATCACATGAAAAAGTTTCCAGTTCAAAAAGGTTATTCAATGTTTCTTTCTATTTATTGTAATATTTTAGCATGAGAGGGAAGTCATAACATACTGTAAGAGCTATCAATCAATGCAAACGAAGATATTTAATAAAATATCCAACTCATAAAAATTATCTTCTATGTAGCTAAATTACTAATGAGTACATGAGTATTCATTCTAGTATGTGACAGCCTAATTCATTCATGTACTACCTAAGAATTAGAAATTATCAAACCAGATTTATGTTTGAGATGATGAGAGATAGAATGATGATTTTCCATGTCATGTATGAATGTTCATGTATCACGAAAAGACATCAAATAGTAAAAGTTATAGATAAACACGTTCTATTCCTTCAGTAACAATCTGGGTTTTATGCCAACTAGGACATTTTACTATATCAACCAACGTCTGCATTAATCGAAATGTTTTCAAATGTCGTCTGCTGCGTTGATACGTGAAACTCTAATCAGGTTTGGCAATGGCTAGTATCATACAATGACAATATAAGGAGACGAGCCGAGACATAAACAGCATAGAAAGGCATATATGTGTCAAAGCAAAATAAAAGAACAAGTGGTAGAATATACTTGTAAACAAGCTTTCTGTCATCATTATCGTTAACAGCAGTGTTTTGCTTCATGTATATGTTATTACTTGGCATGGTATCATGGCTGATATCTTCCGAAAAGAAGTCAAAGAAGAAATTTCAACATTCGTTATAAAGAAAGTAATGTTTTGAAGTTCTTTTTAAGATCAAGAAAGTCATTTCGTTACGTTACCTTCTGTATGTAAGTTATTTACGGGTTCGTGGCAACCTATAAAAATCATTCAAACATAATTTGAAATGAAAAATTTTGTTAACAGTTGCCAAAACCATGATTTTAAAAAATCAAAAATAATTAGTATATTTTGAATGATAATGCAATCGATTTTTACATTCCCGTTTGATGTTTGGGACCTACTAGCTTCTCATTAGGATCAAGTTCCACTTGTTCTAGTTTGATAGATATCTACATAAAATCACAGTTAAACGACACTGTTTAGAACGCAATGATCTTCACATGTTGTTTAGGAGGAGGTGTGACAAATTAATATAATCAAACTTATAAATGATCTTTCGATTCGCGCAATTGTCCCTTTATGATCAACTTGTGAAATGAGCTCAATTTTGAAGTATACGTTTGTTTTTGTTTTTAAATGAATTTGGAAAAAAAATGCTTGCTAGGACGAAAAAAAACCATTCGCCCAAACTATTCCGCCCGAAAGCGTTATTGTTCGAGGTGAATCAGAGCGGTAGCGAATACACTTTGTTCATTTTGGACTGCCCTACGCGTGTAGTTCATGATTTAAGTTGTTCAAACTATTTAGAAGCACAGTGTTTCTTCAGCAATTATAACTATTGTAAGCGTACACCTAACCTTTTTCAGCACATCTTTAATCCTAATTTGATCAACAAAGAGTTTACACGACATTGTAAACGCACACATAAAATCCAAGACATATCTAAATGCACCTTTGAAATGAGACTGTGGATTAAGACAGGGGATTTCTACATTATATACTAGTTTAGAGTAAATGAATTGTAAATTGAACAATGTGAACAAAATAAATTTTGTGGTTGAGCGATGAATACGGGTAATAATAATTTATCTCGTGATAAATCCATATCTGCCTTTGATTACGGTGTGATTAAAGTCATTTACCAGCGGGCGCATTGTATCCTGCGGCGTGCGCTCATTGTGTGGATGTGTTATATTGAAAGCTGTGGTATACGACGGGGAGATAAATACGCTCCGATGTTGTTTATAGTACGTAAAGCCTTGGATTAATTCAGATCATTACTGTTTATTTCATATGAAAAATCACCATCGCTGCAGTTCTCTTGACCAGTCGTGGGATATTGCCTTTTTCCGCCCCATTGCCGGATGGTTGGCTACACGCTGGAGAGACTGTCGGTCTGCGGAAGGGATATTGGAGAGCGATTTATCAGTGTGGTTTTAATTAATTGTGGGGAATTTATTTTACACGCGCCAACTATCGACAGTCGGATGGTGGTGGCCGCTTACACCCTTTTCACCCGCGGATAATTCGGAAATGTGTGGCTGGTCCCGATCTTATGCCTTAGCGGATGAATATACAAAACCAAATACCTTTGAGAAATTGTTCATTTCATATTGTTTTTGGTTATCATCTCATGCAAAATTGTGTGGTTTCTTCTTAACTGATCCAATTGACATATCTTTGTAAATTGAATGCTATGATCCTGAACAATTTCATTTTTCAAAAAGAAATTAAAAGGTCAATGCCATGGCAAAAAAAAGCAAATGTTCCAAAATAAAGCTGTATATTTTGCATTGTTTTCGAATGCAGATAAAACATTGATATGTGAGCTTGATATCTTTCAAAAGCCGGGTTTTGACAGATCCTAAGACCCCTATTGTAGTCACATGCCTGCTTAAAAAAAAGAGGAAATCAATACGGAAAAAAACAACACCAACTGCAATATCCTTCTTTTATGTATTATTTGCCTGGGTGTTTTCTTTAAAGCATTGTAGAATCCTCTTTAAAGATAGGAAAAAAGGAAAAATCCATTTGTTTTGTAATAATACGCTAGGTTGGATGTAACTTGCCTTGTAAGACATGGTAACCTTATAAAGAGAGGAAAGAAACAGCGCGTAGTGCAAACAATTATTGTGACAGCCGGTTAAAGCCATGTCAACGTGTTTCCTTTCCTAATCACATCGTCTCCAGCTTATTGTTTCCCCTCCTCGGCAAACAAACCCAATACGAGGGATATCCCTGAGTAAAGTGGAATACTTCATGTTCGAATTTCAAGAATAAGAAAATCCTGATAAAGGTATTTTATTTTGTAGTATAATATTGAAAGGCGAAGAAAATGTTTTGGTAGTTTATTCGAAATTAGATGGACAAGAAATAACGATCCTTTCACACATTCGAAGATGAAATACCCAATCCAAACCAATGAATCTATAATTCTGTCGTGGTACTTTTCTTATACGCTTATCACGGAAATAATACATTCGATATTAAATGATGTATTGTTCAACTCTTATGTCGGAATCATCGAAATTTGAAAATAATTTGTATCTATAAAATGAATTTCTTTAATTAGTGAGGAAATCCCAATGAGATGGAAAGGTGCCCTGATCATCGAAATATTACTCGAATTCTATGAAAACGATGTTAAGCGCCTTCTTAAAGCATATATGTGTGCTTTTCACAATTGGAAGATTTTTATTTATGCCAACTACGATTGAATCTCTCTCGATTATTTTTAATACTACGCAAGTACCATATAACAACGAAAGGCATCCGTCACAGAAATGATCACATGAACATGAAAAACAGAGATGTTTTGGTTTTCATGCGCAAATAAGACCGATTCATTTACATAAAAGCAACAATGGCACCATATACAGGTATTTGTGCCTGTTTTAGGACAAATACGTAGGTGTTCTTTTACTAGTGTTGTATGATTATTCTTTACGAGATTTAAAACAGTTTTCGAATATCTACAATTCCTAGATCCAAGGAGGTATATCCCATTTTATCCAGACCTTTATTTTTTTCAATCCTTGCACTTTTTATTCAACTTTAACCAAAGAGCTATATATCTAATGACAGGCGAAATAAAGAAAACCAATGATGAATTTATAATGGTTAACAATGACATTTTGTCAAAAGGAAAGCAACTTCAACAAAACAAATTTCAGTTTGTGTGAGTGATTTTTCAAGTCGTATACTGCATGTACCTTAGTGCAAGATTGTAGCTCGTAATGGATTAAACAAATGCTCCATTTGCATATACAGGTTAAAATTTAAGTTCAATGAAAAGAATAAAAGACAAAGCTTTTGGACACATATTGAACGATCATATTCCTTCAAGTGTTCATGTTCATATGGCCATCCTGTTCCAAATCGTGCAATTGACTGATCGAAATGTAGATTTGATAAATGCAAATAATGGAACAAGTGGTGGTTACGTTCTCCTCTTTAGTAAAATTTACGTTGGAGATGCATGAAACATCTTGGTTATGGTTGGCCAATAATCTGGATGTATAAGAAAAAATACCACAAGCGCTTTTTTTCTTTTCTTTTTTTCGTATTCTTTTTTACGTTTGGTAAAAGGGATAAACAAAGAAAAAAACTTCATGTATTGAGAAGTAGATTAAACACGAGTACAAAGACATATCTGCATCCCAAGGCGTATACAAGTCAGTGACTGCAACCCAAACCCTCGTCGTATCGTAATTACTAATGCTGTTTGCTGGGCGATATCGACCAGTTTATCACAAACTTTCCAAACATCCCCGAATACGGGGGAAAAGTCATTCCAAAAAACAGGCAATCATCAGGGGTCTAGAAACTGCGAAACAGTCAGCATCTTCATGTCAAGATAAGGGTATAGCAGCATATGGTCCTGTATGTTGTAGTTTTTTTTTTGACATGTCGGAGAAACTTGTATATTGTTTGTACCCGTAAGAATCGTCTTACGAATACCAACAATATATGGTTTAAAACAGTAAAATCGAAGGTAGCACTGGTCATCTTTATCCTAAAATGTCCAAACATTACCCGATTAAAACCAGCAACTAGATGTCTAGATAATTATGGCGTGGCAGAGCTTTCATTTTAGCAAATTTTCAGATTCCACCAACCCTCTATCGAGAATTCGAGATGATTTTTTTGAGTGCCCATGATATATATTGTTTAGAACAGTAAAGCCGAAGTAACTGGTGGTCAAGTTTATCATGCACTTTTAGGAAATTACGACATTGAGGCCAGAACTGGGAGTTTATACTACCAGGGCGAAGAAGGAGAATCGCGAATAATGTTTTGTTTCATATTCCATCCAATTTTTATCGAGATATTTCTATTAAGTGTTCACCTTTTATCGTTCAGAATATCGGAATAGAAATAACGGAATAAGCAGCTGTAGCGCGCTTCTGTAATGGACCCTTAAACGACACATACAATACTATCTAGAAACATCCATTTTGCGGATTGAAAACAATAAATATAAAAGGAAACTTTCCGGATACAAGTACACAATATGTCAATCCTTCTTTATCTAAAACTATATATAAAACAATAGTCTGAGAACTGATTGTACGACACATTACCGGTCTGAAATATCCGTCCTTAAGTTTTAAAGTTTTATTCAATTTAACACCAGAAGGCCATAAACCTATGTGACACCAAAATTACATCAACATAACCATATAGACAAATAAATAGAGTATCAAGTTTCCAAATAAAATCACACGTTGTTCCAACAAATTTTATTGCAAAAAGAAGATTTTTACAAACGGATTGGGGCGGAAGCTAAAGCTTATTGAGTCCCTCTCGCATACGCAGTGTACTTAATCTAACAGCATTGAAATATCTTCTGTTCAAGGTATGTCTTCGTATTAAATGGAACAAATACCAACATTACACAAATTCAATGCTTTTTCTTTTTGCTTATTCGTTTCTTTAACATAAGAAATGCTATATATATACAGTTCTACCAAACCATTAAGGGAGCTGTTCCAGATGCCGCGTGTCGTATAAGTGTGTTTTCCTGGTATAACTGGCTATGGGCCTGTAAATGGGCTGCATTCTTCTATTCATATAAACACCGACATAGCACGGCTGCAAATACAACGAAAGTAACATAAAAACTAACCAATTATTGGTCCCAGGACGCTGGTATTGCCTCAACACGCTTGTATAAAGAATCTGCCTTTCTGGGTATTTTGTGAATTTCGTGTGTAATGCATTAGCGGCGATATGAACCCAATTTTTTAGATACGATTGTGTAATTGGCTTGTGGCCAATGAGATTATAGACAACAGCTGTATGATTTCCTTTATTGCAATGAATTGTTGTTGTTTCTCCTTCTTTTCGATTACAACGGACTTGAAATATCATCGTGAAACTTCACACACATCTTGTGTAGGCTACAGATGAAACTATAATGTGACAGAACGTATGAATCCATTACAGTTATTTGTACTGAATAATGTTTCTCTGTCCTCAAAGGGCAAAAGGTTTTTTAAGGTTTGTTGCGGCATTGATACCGCTTAAAATATTGATTTTCGTACTCTACATCGACTAGCTATTTTTCGAGTAGTATACACCTTAAATGTCTGGAGAAGCAATGCCATAGGTTTCCTTTTATGAATGTGTTGGAAGATAGAAACCTCGCCGTATGTTCTTCAAACTATACAATATTATATTTCTTTTTTTCAATGATATCGGCAGAACCCTTTATTATGAAAAGAATATATACTCGATCTTACATGTTTTAGGATTTCCACTCATTACCAGACTTGCTATACCACCTTGTGCGACTATATGGGTCGCATTGATATTTGTAAAGATGCTGGGACTCATTATGAGCCCTTTAATTTCGCGTTTGGCGAATGAATCACTTTCCTTCTCCTTTAGAACTAAAGGAATTAAGTCCTTGGCGATTAATATTTAATCAGGCGGTTGGGGCGGGGTTTTTTTTCGTTCACTTATGTCTTTTTTAGAGCGCCAAAATAAATTTTAAAGGTGTGTGCCCAAAATGGATCTGGAAAGCTACATCATTGAAAAATGGAAAACTATTCTAGAGTGATTAGTACGAACTCGTATTTCAAAAAATCTTCGAAAAATAAGGTTTCGTTGAAAATGAGTACCATTAATATAGGGTTTGGTTAATAAATGAAAAAGCAAGCATTTGAACCGGCCCTCTTGACAAATAAAACCAATTTACACATATGATAATCCATGACAGATCTAAGTTTAAAGGAACAGCAGGCGATGAGAAAAGTGTGTTTTTACGGTATTCGAGGAAAGCTTTTATGACAAAGAGTTAACATGCTCACTTTTAGCAGTTTATGCTATTCTCACATTGTTTTATAAAGTCTCCTCCATCATATGTGGACAGTTTGAGGTATTATTGAGTAAGGAGCTACATAGAGGAGACGATATAAATGTTTGTTTGCAATGACATCTCTCTAGTATGTCTAGTTTGTATAAATTGATGAGAGAGGAGGGACAGACAGACAGAGAGAGGGGATGGGGGATGGAGAAGGATTTTGAGATGTGAGAGAGTGATTGTGGCATTAAATCAGAATTTTATTTGTATGTGAGTATGACTTTGTACCATGTTATCGTCTAATGAAATGTATGTCCTGTTCTACTATATCGTACGAACAAACGAGCAACTCATATCAACAACTAAACATTTAAATTATCACCATGGAACAGAAGAACGAGGAAATTCTGCCTAGCATTTGTCATTCCCAAATACCAGAATATTTTATAATAAATATCGCCAACGGAGAATACAATTTAATTCAAATGTTTAATGTGACTGGAATTCATTTAATGTCAGACAGACCTTCAAACACCCTATGCCTTTCACAATACCGTTTGATTTGATTGACGCATGGCAACCAGAAATGGTCGTAAGAACGCTGGAGGCAAACCCGTTTGGTAGGCCGGACCATGTGAAAGGAAGTTTTTCCCTATATGTATACACCGAGAACAGCTGGTTAACCCATTACCAAACAATAACGAGATTTGACCAGTTTGTTGCAGACGACTCTAGAAAATTGTGTGGGGAAAGGAGAAATTGCTCTTAACGAGCAATTTCTCCTTTCCCCACAATGTTTTCTGTCCTATCAGAAGATCATTTTTTCCATTTCATCACGTTTTGAATTGTCGTCTCCAAACTCTTTCTATTTGGGACAGTCGAAAATTTGGCTGTGGTAAAGTATTAAATGGGACATACTGGCCTGGTTTCTGTCGAAAGAATCGTGCTGCGTGGTCCAGTGGTTATGATGAAGGACCTGTGAAATGGGGTCCCGGGTTAAATCCTAAACAGCGGCGCTGGGTGTTTTTTTTGGAGTGCCCTTCGGAAAGACCCTGCAGAGCCATGGCGTGTACTGCTGAAATCAAGGAAAGTCGTTAGATAACGGGAATACTGTTGACAAGGCGTTATGCATCACATGAATATATAAAAACAAAAGAAGCATGATATTCATCTAATTATCTTAAATACAACGGTATTTGGAAACAAGGAAAGGAGAAAAAAGTGGAAAAAGAGGACTGTTTTGTGGTGTACATATATTTCAATAAAACTATGTTAAAACCGAAGATGGTTTGAATCCAAATCATATAAAAACTTAGGATTCAATTTCTACTGTTTTATTTAATTGATTACTTCACTTATTTACCCCATGCGTTGTTGAGCAACATTTGACGGACAGATTTGTCTCATTTCATATGTTTATCTACATCTAATAAAATATATTATCTTTATCTAGAAGAGTTGCTTAAAATAGTTGTCACTTACTTTTTGAATGTGAAACGTCTAGTTTGAACCGGTTTAATGATATAAAAATTATGCCGTTTGAAAACATTTCTAGAATTACATCCAGTTTGATTTTCTTGTGACTGGGAACATATTACGACCGTCTGTATTTGATCGGAACGTTCATATTTACTTAATCCGCGGGGGTTACTTTTTGATGTGTGTTATTGTGTTTCTGAAATTCTTAAATTAACATGATATTTGATTCGTTTAGTGCGTGAATATTTCAACGTACGTATTTATGCCATTCCATTATCGTTAATATTTTGGCGTGCAAGATTTTTCGGAGAGAAGAGTATTATCTTTTTTATCAAGTAACATTAATGTATGCTCCTTAAAACTCTGTTTAACGCAATTTCAGCAGACGACTGAAGAAAGTCATTGCGAATGTAAAAGCACTTAACCAGTTAGTCTATTTTGATTCGTTTGATGTCAAATTCTATGGAAATCATTCTGACGAAAGAATTAACTGCTCGAAATGAACAATTTATCTTTTTGCCAAAGTGGTTTCTATCTAATATCATAACGTATATTTTGTCTTGTTGTTTTCTCTTTGTCATGTGCTGTTGCTTTCAATTTGGGGTTGTCCAAGAGTCCCATTATGAGATTATGGGCATTTACACTATGGATGCACTGCACTATGGTATACACACTTGGAAACGGTCTCATCATGGAATCGAAGCACTAATAATGTAGGTTTTGTTTATTATAGTGTCACCCCTACTGAAAGGGCCAACTAGTTTGGCTTATGGTACACTTCTACTAAATGAAATTGACAGGAGGTGATCATCAAAGAAATGAAAGAAGAAAACACTATTTCATTTGCATATTCTAATTACTCCATCATTGATTTTACACCCTTTGATATATCTGTTGTAAATCGGACTGTAAATAATAGAGCCCACAGAGGAGTTTTTGAAATCAGTGCATTTGTTCTAAAACTACAAAAATAAGACAATAGTAAATGTTATACTTGACCAACTTACCAAAAATCCATAAATATATTGCTTGGAACTTAATTATATATCGTCAAAAAAATAAGTACCTTTATTCATTATGTAAACGTGTTAATGTGTTAAGAACCTAATTGTATATCAAATATGTTTCAAAAACTACGTACTGATTTTCTCTTAAAATGCAAGGTTTTGTTGAATGTGCTTTTGAAAGGTTTTGCTATTAGCCATGTTATTTTTTCTTTTTCACGCCATAGAATATTGAATTAGCCAACTTGCACTTACGTGTGTTATAAAGTGACTCTCGACCTTGATTTGAACCGGGACGACGCAAAATAATTTTCCGTAAGAGACACACAAATAGATAATGATAGAAACTTACTACTATATTTAAAGAACTTTCTAATTAAAATGAGAGAAATAGATATGATATAGGATTTTCAGCATATCGTATTTTTGGTAAATAGACCTATTAACTAACCCTACGCGTTATCAGTCATTAAAAAATCTTGTAGAAACGAGTTCACATACTATTGCGTTTTGAGAAAGATACACATGTTTTATCTGGACTAATGAATGGGGTGTAAGGAAGATTAAGGCAGTTAAATAAATAATGAACTGGCTTTGTTTATGTTGAACAATTACAAAAGAATCGACTAGTGGATACTGGTTTGCTTGTGTCGATTTGCCACGAAAACAGATGTCAAAAAAAAGGGGAGTAACTGATTGTTTTCTTCTTCTTTTTGCTTTGTTCTTTTCTCAAAGAGAGTATGCTAAACATTTCTAGATCTTGTATAAGTAATGTGTCCAAAGGTTACTGAGTTATTGTTGTAACGGAAACCACAACACAAAAGAAATTTATCATACAGTCTTTGAAAGTGAAAGTACAAACTAAGAGATGCGTCTGATTTCATTTGTGACAATGCAGAGTTTAACGCCAGGTCTTCACAATTCACATGGACTGTTGTGAATAGGAGAGGGAGATTTGCCGATGGCAATTTTGAGAAAAGAAATGTTCCATAGTCAAATTTGCCATATCCAACATGATTAATTTGTCAGAGTAAATTTTGTTACATATCGTTATAATTTTGCAAGTTGACTATTTCAATACGGGTTGTTATCCCGTTTTGTGAATTACTTGGCTTCAATAATGGACATTTCCTTTACTGGGTCTAAATCATTTCCAAGAGACCTTGTATTCAGTGTTATAAGCAAAGAGGGCTTAAGTCGAAAATATACGTCCTCTTTAAGGAAGAGATATACCATTTATTATATAACGAGTACACACATATCGTGTTATATATTCGCTCTAAATCTGCCAAGTGCACTCGAGATATGCTCTCGAAAATCATATTCAACACGTCCCAGGCAAAACATAAGACTCGGCGCATTGGAAAGGCACTCATTCGATTCGATTTGGCGTCCTAGAACGAATTCACAATCTTTTGATGAAGTCTGCGTCGAAACTTTTCACATGTATGATATTTACGACGTACTATTCATCATGTAAATACAAAATCTTAGCATCTGGTGTAATTGGACATTTTTGATTCAATATGTGATACATAAAGCTGATCTTGTACAAGACGTGTAATAAGCAATGAGGTAGGAATAAAAATTCTGTAAAAGGAATTAAAATGCCCGATTTTTCAATGTCCCGGGTATTATCAGCCCTCTGACATGAAGTATTGAGCTGGCGATTGAAACGATATTACAAAAAACCTAACAGCCCAGCTATTTACACGAAAGTTTTCATTTCAAAAACGCAGTTATGACTTTCATAGCCGACACCTGTGGGCCGTCTTGTTTGAACCCCGTTTGACAAGTGAGTTATCCCTTTTATCGGGAATGTCGTCTGCCAAAGGACTCGAAGAAATTCAAAGGTCGAAGATAAAATATTACAATAATACTCCAAAATTCAAAACCCGATTAAAAAAGATATTTTAGAAAACATTGTGCGAAAAGGCGAAATTTCTCCTTTTCACACAATGTTTTCAAACGTACAGGTGTCGTCTGGTGTAAATATCTGCCACATGTCGTCTGTTTATTGAAGGGTCTAAATAAAAGGCTCAACATGATAAATGGGCAACACCAACACTACGTCCGCCTTTCACTTTCTATGCGTCATACCAGTGAATTATTCGGTTTCCAGATGATTTAATTATTTCGTCTTCCGGATTCTATGTCTAAATAAGCTGTCATAGATAAAAACGTTTTGAAATTTTTGCAATAGAAATCCCTTTTTGGGAAAAGACGGGATATTACATATGAATAGGAATGCCATGTGAAATGGTGTCTAAAATAAACGACCTGAGTTTAGATTTAATTATTTTGAATCGACTTTGTCAACTTTAAAAACATTAAAAACTATATCCTATCCTTTCGCTGTACATAAATAGCCAGTACTAGCTCCAAGTAAAACTTGATGAAATTTCGCCAAACGGATCCTGCCACTCACAGAATTCCAACTTGTGACACTTGTTTCCCGATGCCGACGCTCGACCGCTGTCATTCGCTGACAACAACAAACACGTTACGGACGTCTTTTCATCAAATGTGCTACCATTGTAATTAACATACCATCTTGAAGAAGGTACAATACAATCCGTGCGGCATAAACCAATTAGAAATCAAAACTGAAAATTAGAACCGATTATTAATTTTATACAGACTCGTTTTTACACATCTATGGTAACGAATCCATGGAACCGTTAGTAGCAAATTTTTTCTAACGAATGTCTCAATCAGATATTATAAAGAACTCCTTGTTTTCATTTCGGCCTTTATTTTCGCCTGAAAGATACTCGTTAATCAAAAACCTCCTAAGTTTATACCGACTCTCTTTGTTGGATAGCTGGTGAAAGACTAAAGAAACTGTTGTGACAAAAGAAGAACGTTTCAGTATCGCTAATGCGGTACCCTCGCCAATGAAAACGATAGATGCCACCGTTCATGAAATTGAAAAAACATGTTGAAAACGATGCTGGTTATCTAGTAGTATTCAAAGGAGTTCGGTGTCTACGTTATTTTATGTGGAATCGTGTCTATTAATCTTTTCTAGCATTTAGCAATCGCTCCAAGGGTTTTAGTTCATCAGTTTCCAATAATAGTTTATCTAGTTTAATGCCAGATAATTGACATCTTTGTATCAAAGAAAAGGAGTGTTCATCAAGAGCAGTTTTGTCTTTTTACAACGCATCAACGTTCCTTGTTTGTTACGAGATCGGATTTCGATCAGGCAATGAGTAAACCATCATGTAAACAATACCTAAGATAGATTGATGATCTGTTTACCCCGAAATCGCGCGTTTGACAAGGTTAATAAAGGACTTATGATGTCAACCGAGCATATTTGGACCACGAGAATTAGGCTTATCTGGGCTCTTTCACTTTTAACACGTACCCATCTAAAGGCATGCGCGTTGCGAATCTTATTGTCACGTGAATGTCAACCCTTAGAATGCTGGATAATTTTCTAAAAGGAAATTGTTGTGTCGTCTGCTTTTCTAAACCTTAAATATCAGCTTAATTTTGTTGAGGAAAGATGCTCAGAGGAGCAAACAGGTTAGATCATAGGCCAGCCGCCAATTAACTTGGCGGCTGGCCTGGATCTAACCTGATTGCATAAACATTATGTCGGTTCCAGTACTATAAGAGTTAATTGATAAAGCGGACTCTGTTTCAAATCTTTAGCCTATAACTACAACTATCCATTGGTCAGGACAGGAAGGGGGACTCCTTTGAATGTAGTATTTTCAAACGCTTTCCATGAAATCAAATTTAAGGCCAATCAATAGAATTGTCTCGTCGAGACTTATTTTTTTTTAAAGGTGTTTGTTAACAGAATTGAAAATGTGAAAGTCAAAATGAAATGTCGCTGAAACAATACAATTTTTGTATTGTTATATGCTATACAGTTAAAAGTAGATTTCGAAAGTAGGACTAATTCAGGAAGAGTCGATTTAAAAGTATTTACAGTTTATTTACGGTAAATTTCATAAGTAATGTCACGCTTTTGGATTAAAACACATATCAATTTATTTATACACACTTTAGAGAACAAAAGACGATTTAATTTTTACTACCAGTGACTTTTCTTCAGTGCGTATCATAATGACAGTGCAGCTGTTGTACAGTTTTAAAGAAATGCATTTTTAACTTCCAAAATTCCTCACATCTGTGAATAAGCACGTATAAGAGATTAACTTAAAACAGAATTAGAAATTAGAAAAAGAATTAAACTACTCAGTATAATCACATATCGCCTCTTCTCCAAGAGAAGAGAATAAGTTATCTTATGTATGTTTGATTAATATGCTAGAATATTCATTGTAATCGGTATCTACAAGGATAATACATGTGTATCGTATGAGGTTAGCCATAGAACTATGTGTTTTCTATATATATATGTTGAAACATTTGATGTTTTGGTGAAACACCTTTAGTTATCAATCATTCTGAAGTTCCATTATTTTGTATTATACGTATATTGGTGATGCATAGTTTGACGTAGTTTCTTTTGGGTTGTCTATTGAAAGCGAATTGGAACATTTTCAGCAATCTGTATGCCTCTTGAGAGTGCTATAGACATGCGCAAACTCTATCAAGGGGTCAGTAGAGCGTCGGCTTCAGGACACAAGGGTCGTGGGTTCGAACCCCGAGAGAAGCGGGATCTGCCTTGCAACCTTTCATTAATCCACATTCCGCGCGGTTACTGGCTATGTATCCAGTAACCAGAATCGAGAGTGATTAATCTAAGTTGTATGAGCTTGTTTCACAATCGATGTAAAATGAATTAATTTAAACAAATCAAGGGGTGCATTCTTAATACAATGTATCTAAGAATTTGAAAAGTTAGATATTTAGTGGAATTTGGTAACTCGTACAATATTTATTTTAATTTCGTGTTCGATTCCGCACTAAACGATTTATAGATATCAAATAAAGGTGACGGTTGCCAGGATCTTATCCTTTTTCATCATTATTTTATTATTTCTTAATAATGTTTTTGTTATTTCAGCTACTTTTATTAGTTGAATACATTTCACTTTCAAAATTCGGTTTTTATTTTGATACTTGTCTGTCCTTGTTTTGATAGATATGCAGAAGTAGACTGAAAGCTTTTATATCTAGGTAAAATCAGTAACCAACGTTGAAATGATTTAAAATAAGATTCAACTCGTAATAAAGGCCAATATCTCAGATATTTACACAGACTCCAAATGCCATTTTCTGCAAGGTCTCCAACTGTCATGTGTATAAGTGAATAATTTAATTAATGTATTTACCTTTGAATCGTGTTCGTTAAAGTATTAAAATGTAGACGCGGTCTTTATGATGCTGCCTACCGAGGTATGAACTGATTTACAGGTAACATTATCAGTTGTAATTGAAAGAACCGTTTCTTTGCAATTCAGCGCAAAATGAAAGGAAATGTAGTGAAAAACAGCACACCATAGTTATTTCATTGGCTACAATATGCGATATAATAAAACATCATAATGTGCTACTTTCACAGGTTTACGGATATTGTCAAGTGTTGATTTCAGAATAGGCCAATTAATCATTTAAGTGGTGTAAATAAGGTAACGATATATTTTAGGAAACACTTCCGGGACAATGCCCAAACAAAGTCTCTTTGTAAGAATATGATATATAACTATATGCCAAATCAGTTAAAACTTATATGTGAATTTCTAGTAAAACGAGAGGTATTCAACATTTTTCTTATTCATTTTCCCGCAACGATGAACTGAAATATGTCTTCATTTGTAAACTAGCACCTAATTTTCAAAATAGGTAATTCCAATTTATCTGACTAGGATATTGCTCATTACTGGCAAGTATGTGTCCTTATCAAAAGATATTGAAAACTAGTTGAGGAGAGTAAATGTGACTTTGTTATTGTTATATTGTATGTAGACTTGAATATGCAGTAGGTACTCGCTAAGTTAAATGCATATTCTTGATAGCGTTTTGCTAAGCATCTTAAACTACAAATTTGCTTAAGTTCGACCATCATCCCCCATATCGCAAGAATGAGAACACAATTATAGCAAAGTCACACACCAGAGGAATCGTCTCTCCGAGACACCTCTAATTACGTGTCATAACAAGCTATACTTTTGTTTAAGATGATGTCCATGTATATGAAAATCGGTTTCGACATTTTCGAGAAGAAATCTCATGATCTGAGAGGGCATCAAAATGGCATCTACACGATGGGGGAGGAAGAATACATGTTTGAAACTAGCTATGCGTAACTGTTATAACTGTACATAAACATTTGCCTGTAGTATATACTCGTCAAATAAGATGCACCTTCCGTTCTGTAACATGACATTTATCGGGATAAGTCATTGCTTAGTAAGGAACCCAATGGCGTTGCATGATTTACGAAGTATAAAACTAGTATATGCAACTGTTAAAACTGTATATAAACGTGACTGACTATGTAGTATGTCTTCGTCAAACAAAATGAATGATCTTTTCTGAAGACGATTACAAAAAGGATGTCATCTCCTTACAGCGCAGCAAAATGGCGTCTCTATGATGGGGAAGGGTATATCCCGGTATATCCCGGGTATCTTATCCAGGTATCTTGTCCGGGTATCTTGTACCGGGTATCTTGTCCCGGATCAGTTACGACAGAACTAGGCCGGGTTTGAAGGGTTTATCGGGGAGGGTTTCCGGACTATTTAGGCAGAATTAACCCTTTCCCCCATACACACTTGTGTGAATGGTCCAAATTCGAAATAAATGTAGACAATAATTATGAAACATAAAATATCTTCATTTTCTTTATGGTACTTGGTTGAAAAGGTTCTTGAAACCCCTGTGGCAAAAGGGTCAATTGCTCCTCAGGAGCAATTGACCCTTTTGTCACAGGGGTTTCCAAACCTTTCTGTGCTAGATGCGTCAAGGTGGGATATCATGGAGTAAGGAATTAAGGTAGACTCGGGCGGGGATTACGCAATTTTTATCACTTAGACCTGTCAGACGGGGATTAGACGTAAAACTCCGAGGATTTCCGCTAAGCCTCTTCATACCACGCTTGTAAATGTCCCTGCAAACGGTGCAAAATTATACTCAGGACAGTCTTTTTTCATTTTGCCTCGGTTTAGTTGCCGTGTCAACCATCTTTTAGTTAAATGGTGGCCTTCATAAGCACTATAATAGCGCTACTAAGTGTGCATAATAACACCAATAACATTCTAGTTAATTTTTTATGAGGGGGGTTAAAAGTGATGTCAACATCTTTACAGTTATAACACGGCTCTCTCGGGATGCTTCAGTACTAGGCTAAGTCTCTTGCAAAAGGACACTACAATGATAACAGCGACAGTTGGTTGGGATCGAACCATCAGTTCCAAGTATATTGCCTTAACTACTGGGCTACACCGGAATCCATTTATTGTTTATACTGCATTGCTTTCCATTTCGATGAAGTAGAAGCAAATAACATAATTAAAATAACACCGTGGAACTTTTCATCGTATCCTAGTAGATAAACGTCTTAGACCAAATGGAACGTTTAATTATCATATGTTACATTACCTGAGACCAACCTTTCTCATAGCACAGATTGAGAAAACTATTACGTCATTTATGATAGTTTTTACATTAAAGTACTCTTAAGACGGAAGGTATTGATCAAGATCAGACATTGAAGGTTACAAAGGCTGATCCGGCATAATACATCATTCAGATTTAAAGATTTCCTACTTACGTAGCAGGAAAAGTAAACTATCAAAAACATAATGGTTAGTTAAAATGCCTTCCCTCCATGACACAGCTGGTTATGGATATATCAATACGGCTGGGGGCAAGGTCCAGACAAAGGCTTTGTTTAGGCATAAGGGACGACCGGATCTAACCGAAAACTGGTTGAAAATGGCGTTAAACATCCAAGGCACACACAACCACATCAAGCAGCATAGTTTATCTGAAAAGATACTCAGTAAATGAAGGTTTTATTCAAGTGACGCATTGACGATGTATTTGGATCCATATGAAAACTTTGAAACACATCCATTCAAATAATACACAGGACTAGGGAATGGTATTGAATTCTAATGTTGGTTAGTCTCCTGTCTGACTAACGGAATGAAGATGGTTCTACTCTGCTCTACATAATACACAGGACTAGGGAATGGTATTTAATTCTAATGTTGGTTAGTCTCCTGTCTGACTAACGGAATGAAGATGGTTCTACTCTGCTCTACATAATACACAGGACTAGGGAATGGTATTTAATTCTAATGTTGGTTAGTCTCCTGTCTGACTAACGGAATGAAGATGGTTCTACTCTGCTCTACATAATACACAGGACTAGGGAATGGTATTTAATTCTAATGTTGGTTAGTCTCCTGTCTGACTAACGGAATGAAGATGGTTCTACTCTGCTCTACAAGCCATTATGAAAAGTAAAGAAAGGGGCCTCCGTGGCCTAGTGGTTAGAGTACAGAACTTGAAATCACATGGCCCCTCTCCGCGTGGGTTCAAATCCTGAGAGGGATATGGATTTTCATGAGAGGCAGTCTCCCGACTGACTTACGGAATGCCGATGGTTCTACCCTCCTTGACCAGCCCTTATGGGCAGTTGAGTATGGGGTCTTCCTCCATCATTAATAGTCGGGCATCGCTACATAACTGAAATAATGTTGATGTGATGTAAAACCTATATAAAGAAAAGAAAGGGTTCTTGCTTCACCATGATGAACCAGGCAACGAGATTTATCTGAAAATTATTGACGCGTTGTAAAAGTCTAATTAAGAAAGAGAATCATTCAAAAGGTTAATATTAACTTAAAAAGAAAAGATGCATGAATTGTAACGCGATGCTTAAGGTACACATTGTGCTAGTCTGATGGTCCCTCTGAAATTCGTGGAATGTTAAAAGAATGTAGTCTTTGTTCTTGTTATCGAACAAGTAAATCCGACTTTAAGTATGTAAGCGTGCAATAAACTTACTATCCTCTTTTCAGCACATTCCCCCATGTGAATGCGTCTTTGGTCCAAATTGAAAGCAACAACAGACGACAGTTCTTAAGTACAAAAATACCATTTTTCAATTTCATTTTTTGTTGAAACCATTGTGACAAAAGGATAAAATGTTTCTCATAAGCAACTAATTCTTAAATCACAATGATTTCTAAAGTCCTCTGCAGAAAATGAATGACAGACATGTTGAAATTGTGTTTAAAAGGAGCGATCGGTTTCCTACTTTTATCTATATTAATGGAATATATATTTTGTTGAGCAGTAGAATGACGTTTCTGTGTAAATGGTTTTGATCTTTTGTTCAAATGGCGTGTGTTTAGTACCATATGGAACTAGAAACCGTCACTGCTTCTTGCCATTCTTAGTTGTTGTCCTTTCAACCTGCAATGTGCAAGGGATAAATTTCCCTTTTGGACAATCATCTTTTCCGAGTGAGGTCCGAATTCAACGCTGCCTACACAGTCTACCAATAACACAATAGTTCTGTCTTCTCTTAACGCCGCCTTAAATGATCATTGATAGCTCAAAAGATATGTTAAATATTTATAATTCACTCAAACTCCGAAACATTGAAGATCACAAATTGCATTTTCCTAAGAAATACATTTGCTGGATTTCGAAAAGATTGATTACGAATCAGCAAGTTTATAACGCACAACGACGACTAAATACAAAGTTGTATTCATTTTATTTGATATTCTTAGAATGCACAAATATCAATATACGCGAGTGTGTAGTGACGAATAGAGACACAATCTTGGCATCTTGCTACATCAGGGATCATCGACCATCAGAAAGTAAGCCTGGAAAATGGAAATTGTCTAGATATAAATCAATTTCACTCGGTTAAGAATATCGTGATTTCAAACATATTTTTAATTCAACGCTTTGATTTTAAAAACGGTTTACAGTCTTTTAGATGCTTAGGGATTGTCTTATCATTTTCTGTAACCTTTTAACAGTGTTTAAGGCCATACTTACGCTCATTTTCACTTAAATTGTGAAAGCTCTAGCATAGTTGAAAATTAAATTAAAAGTACTTTGAATTTCCTTTTATAGCGGAAATGAGACGGTAACACGTTAACATGATGCTTTTAAAAGAGTGAATACTATAAGGTTTGTTTAAATAGCAAAATAAAACAAGGTTAGCTGAGAAACGTTGGGAACCAATAAAATATAGGAAATTCTCCATTTGGAATGTCCACTTTGTTAATATTGAATACATGACAGTATTTTTATGTGTTTCACGTGTTTTTCCTAACCAGATGATCGCCACTCATTTATCCGGCCGCTTCTTGCTAATTTAGATGTTACTCAAATGTAAGCAATGAAGTTGAATTGATGGGCAATTTGTGAAAATAGCACTTTGAAAAATATATATCAATAGTGCAGACGTTATATTGTCATGATCCTTTGGGTTTTCGCTATGTTTAAACATATTCTACCATAATTTATAACTCCTATAACCCAGTTTTGCAGTTTTTGTGGGAGCTAGTATGCTTTTAAACAAGACTGTGTGGTACCAAATCGGCCCATGTTGAATTCGCGGAGTCAATCCGGACCTGCATACCCCCTGCAGGTGTTAAGAGGCTCCCCAAAGGGACCTTCGCATGGCGTATTATGATGTCGATAAACTCTTGATTTATCGGCGAAAACGCAAACATCGAAACTATAGACCACCGCATAGTGTAATGATAACACTATAATGTATTTTAAACAGGCTGATTGTCTTAACCCACAGGTGGTGTTCGGGTATAGCACGCTAAGTCGCCCTCAACGAAAAAGAGATTCTACTTAAACGCCCTTGGTTCTTAATTCTCTTTACCACAAGTGTAGCATTTGATGTTACAATTTGAACGCCTTGGGTATATCCAATTGAGGCACCTATGGCATATTAACGAAGCCTCCGTTTTGCTTCTTTTAAGAATCTTTTCGTTGTACTTTCGTTTTCAAATGAAGCTGTCAAACATCATATCTATATAGTCATCTTATATTGGAGAAACAAAATGTAATATCAAAACATCGAATTCCATGTATGATTTTCAGACCTAAAATAATGAATTCAAAGAATGTTCAACGTTTTTCCTATGCATTAGACTGTGGACGCTCACAGGAACCATCTTATACCGAGAGATATGACACATTTGTAACCCTACACTCATGTGGGAGCTGTATTTCTTAGATCATGGAAATACACAGATAGTTGCGATTGGTCAACTGAAAGACATTTTCAACAAAAGGGAAATTTGCATGAAGGGGATATTTGATGAGATAAATTTATCCTGCCAGAGTACCAGTTTCTATGATCAAGTGAAAGAGCTGCAGATAGATTTAACTATAGACAGAATAGCGGATTTGAACTATGGTTTGACTTATCTGCAAAATACAAACATGATCGTATATTTTTGAAATGCCAAATACATTCGTTTTCTATTATCAAAACAACAATTGAGCAGGTTCAAATTTGGGTACAGTATGTTAATGGTATGCTTTTTCGACAGACGCAATGTCGTACATGCAGGTTCACAAGCAGGTTCACAAGTTCTCGAAAGAAAAGCCAAAACAACACAATCTCTCATTAAACGTAAATTGACATCAGTATGATTAAAATATATGCTGTCAATATATTCATTTGCTCACGACTAACGTAAAACATCAACAACAAAAATAACATTGCGTTTAAGTGACATGAATTTAAGTTTGGTAATTGCATGATTTTTGTCATGAAGCAGATCTATTTTGCCATTTCAATACTAACACGAATATCGCAGGGTAGGCAAAATCTGGTATGATTCACTAAGCAGTAAATACCGAATTTGTTTGTACCCATTCGTATGTCTTTATATAGTAGTGTTCAGCCACTTGTCACTTGTGAAAGTCACTTGTCTGTTATTCCTTTTGGACAAGCTGTGTAATAAGAACACTTGATTTTACCATCCCTGCAAAGCCATGATACAAAAAAGAACATAAAACGTTTTGTAATAGTAAATCAACTCGTATGTATTTTTATTGCTGAACTAACTTATGCCACGTCTACTTACAGGGGCACAATTCTCGATAGAGGACGAAAACAAGCGGACGAGAACAGCGTACACCCGGGGACAACTACTCGAACTGGAGAAGGAATTTCATTTCAATAAGTACATTTCCCGCCCACGGCGAATAGAACTGGCGGCCATGTTAAACCTCACAGAGAGACATATCAAAATATGGTTCCAGAACAGACGAATGAAATGGAAGAAGGACGAGGCGAAGAGACGCCCGAGACCGCTAACTTCCGGTTCCGGTTCGCCTGGTTCCCCGTCGAGTCCAGGTATGACGTCGCTTCCGGGATCCCCCGGGGAGAAGTTATTGGAGAACAATAATTCCATTCTGATGAAAGACGGTAAAAATGAGCGTAGTGAATTGTGCCGTTCGACGCCTGACTTAAAACGGAAGTTTGACGAATCTTCACCACCAAAACTTGAGACGGACATTTTGAAAACAAATAGTTCTTGCCGCACTTAGTGTTTCATTAATCTATTATTCCATAACGAATTTCGCCCCACTTTCATATTCGGAGCATTGGCAGAGAGTAGATATATGCGCTAAAAAAGTGGTTTTGCAAAAAAGGTTAGGTTAAAATCACTGTACCAAGCGTGCAATTGCTCTAGAAAAGCATTTTGCATGCTTAAAACAGTGGTTTTTATCTTGGTTTGTCAGATTATAGTGCTGAAAAAAAATATGTTTTGAATTGTGGGTTTAAGCCTTTGCTTCGCTAGTCATTTAATCAAGTCACACAATGAGAAAACAAGTCGTTCAAATCCCGCGTAAAATGCCTTTATTTACAGGAAACAAACGGTTCTTCCACCTTTAGCTATCTGAGATGTTTGATTATGATTTAACCCTTTACAAAACGCCTACTTTTCGACAGGCAAAAATTGAAAGAGTTTGCAGACGAAACTTCAAAATATGATGAAAAATAATCTTCAGATATGGCAGAAAACATTGTGGGAAAAAGGATTCTCTTTTTTCACAATGTTTTCCAAAGTCGTCCGCAACAAACTGGTCAAATGTCGTTATTGTTTGGTAATGGGTTAAAGTCATTTTCAAGAGTTTTTTCATTTTATCACGATAATACATGAATGTCAACCAGTAGTACAGTCTGCTAAATGAAACCTTTTTTCTGTCATAATGTTATGCCTATAAAATAGTTCCATGGGGGAAAACCATTACTATCTTTGTTTTTCTTGTATAAGGTTGGCCCTAATGCACTATTTCTAGTCTCTTTTTATTTAGCCCAGCATCATTTATATGCAATGGGGTTACGTTATACGTTGGAATCTCCAGTGGTTTTTAACCAATTTCAATTGTATGATTAGTTTTTCACATCACAACGCATGATAGCGTTTTCAGCGTATTCAAGATCTCTGGCATATTTTGAAGACAACGTTGGCAGATTTAAGAGGACTCTTTAACTTGTTAACTTATTTACTGATTAATAAAATCGTTAAAGTGGGCATAAATGATAATTGTCATGGAATCGAGCAGGTTCGAATTGATTCTCACAAAACAGAAAGTCAAATACAAAGGCATTGATTAATTAAACACCCAAATCAAGATACCGTAAAGTCAATTGAATTCATATTAAATAGTTGGGTAGTATCCACCCTGTTTCCGTAAGACTTCTCCTACTGAAAGTGGTTGACGACAGTTGTGCGGTGGTAGGGCGTCATCCTCTGGTGTCGAGGGTTCAGGGGCCCGTTTTACTAAACAGTTTACGCTTAAGATTTGCGTAAGTCTAAAACAACAAGTCCTTTTATTTCAATATTTGGCAAAGCAATATTGCAAAGTAACACATCATTGGAATCGTCTCTCCGAGACGCTTCCAATGACGTGTCACATTGCAATATTGTACTTTCATTGAAGATATTATCCATGTTAATCAATTATGACTTACGCAAACATTTTCCGTAAGTTGTTTAGTAAAACGGGCCCCAGGAGTCGCCCTCCGTTAATGTCAAATTAATAAATCCTTGGACTTCCCCATGTTTATTGGTCATGCATCCAGAGTAATTAATAGACTTCAAGCTTCTGTCATAATCGATGTAAAATGAATGAGTTTCAATTTAATGAACTTAATTCGAAGACGTTCTATCTATAACGTAATTCGTTGATGTGCGGATGGCATACGCTTAACCTATATAGCAAACAGGTGTTGGAAAAGAAGAGGACATAAGTCTTCATGAAGTTTCCTTTGTCCCAAATGTTTATTGTGAGCTCCACATTAAGTTATAAAGAACGAGAAGTACATGTTTTATATTAGCACGACTTCATCGGACATTGAATGTGTAACCCGTCACAAGCGGTCCATACTTGACTCCCGGGGAAAGTGTTTAAGGCTGAAACGACAAGGATGGTTTTCTCATGGTGTTTCATATTTTATCAATATCTTTTCTTTCATTTTATAAAAGCTTTATTTGTACATAACATGAACAAAGGAAATTATACTGTTTGTTTTGTTGTTTTATTATCACCTGTTTGCGCAGTAGCCCAATGAAGGTTGTCATCATGGAACAGATTTGCGGCAGCTTAAACGCATATTCCTTGATGAAATTCTCATAGTTGCCCGAAATCCATTTGGACACCTCCGGAATTAATTGGAACACCTCTGTAAATTTCCAAAGTGTTGGTCTGTCCGAGATACTGGGGAGTAACAATTACATGAGCGGCCTTTGTCAGTTTGAATGGGGGCTTTTCCTTCCTGTCTCGCACGGCATACTGCGTACTTTGTACAGGCTTATATAAGATTCCTTTGTGTTTTGGTGTGTTCATTGAAAGGATAATACGTTCTTTTTCCCTTTAAACGATTTCCGTTAAAAGATTGCTTATCACATAGAATACAGTCCGCTGCGAACACGACCAGTATCGTTCGTATTAGAAAAAAATGGTAAAATATGATCTTGATAAGAAGGGGCTAGAAAAAGGAGTTTCTTTTCTTATTTATCCATACCTTTATTTTATTCAAACGATTCAGCTGTAAAAGAAATGTATCCCATTTACTTGATCTTTTTAGTCGCAACAGGTCGCTTTTTCTATCTGGACAGGGCAGTGACCAATGTTTATTCTTTATTGGAAGTCTGTGACATGACAAACATTGAAAGCATCATCAAGCAACATAAAATAGCAATTATTTTCGGGTACAAACCATTAGTGTAAAAGTAAATGTCATCAAGTAGCATTTTATCCAATTGTTACAGTGGTTTCTAACAACATTTGCAAACGCTGCGTCAAAATGAGGTATAATACAGTAAAATATGAGGGTAAATCGTAAGCATTTTATAAGTCGGACGGGAGAATACGTCCCGTAAATATTCAAATACCATAACAACAACTATTAACTTTAGTTAGATACCAGTGTTTGTGCACAACTAGCTCTCGAGGACATACGCTTAATTTTATTAACAATAACTTTAAATCAATTCAATTTAATGTTTTATTGCATATAAAGGCCTACGGCCCTTTACACAGGTTACATACAAATACAAATACAAAAAGCATGTTAACAATACTCGTGAAGTGTCGATGGCATTTTTAGATAAACATAAAGGAGGCTTCCTGTAGAGCGATGATATACATACCTTAAATATATAAAATGATAATTAAATTTCTATAATTGTTAGAATCACTCTGCAACGAGGCACCATATATCTTAGTTAAAACCATTGCTGTTTCATTACACTGCTTTCAATGGTAAATCAAAACTATGACATTTTCTTAGAGGTGTAAAACTTATACAGACATTATGTAGACATATTCAAGTGATTTTATTCACAATATATAAGGCATCCGGCCCATAATACAAACATAATTTTTTACAATATTTCCCTGATATATATGTTACATGATTATTAAAAAATCCTAACTTGATACCAATGATGGTGCGAAGCTGGCTCTCGAAGACAACCATGCTCTGAATTACTTCTGTATTTGCTTCCATATTGTGGACCACTTGTTTTATTTGCCTTTCTAATCGTATCTACAGTACATCGTATTTCAATTATATTGCAATACCTGGTCCATATGAGATGCAAGCGGATTCCATACCTAAATGCCTCTACATGTACATGTATAGGGTTGGCTGTATCAATTTGGGCAAGGTTGTAGGTATTCCATTTATCAAAGGGGAACTACCTATATAGACCACAAAAATACTGGCTTGTTTTATTCTAACCAACGGCGAAAGAGTTTTATTCGAGTCGGGTTCAAATAAAGTCTAACTTGTGTTAAGCAACCACCCTTTTAAGCACCCAACCTGCCTTAAACAACCACTACAGAAAGTCCCATTGTTAGATTTATAGTGTCCATCAATTTGTGCTAAGTAGCCAACAACCAATTTACTCTGTCCCATAGGCTGGCCTCTTAACACAAGTTTGACTTATCTTATATTTGGACCGCGGTCACCTTTCCGGGATGGCACCAACCAGCACCAGCATCGATTGTCTAAATCGACGTCATAATGACAAAGTATAGTTCATCTTGTCTTAAGCTACAGCTTTTAAACAGTACACGAAAAGTTATCTTATCTGGTGCTATCTTAATATAGGACGCAAGTCATTCAGAAAGCTACTATTGGAACTTATTGAATGCATTGCGTCCATATTTGTCGTTACTTGTTTTATACACCACAGACCGTTTTACAATGGCCGCTTAAATCAAGAGTGACAGTAATGTCCATTAAATGCAAGATCTTAAAGTTAATGTACTACGAATTAAGAGGAGCTATTAGACCGCGAAAACAGAGAGCTTTAATAGGACCCCAAAGAATCGTTTTTCAGCGGCGCATTTGCTGCATAGGCCTTTAAAAGAAATCAATGTTTCAAAAAAAATCTGCGCTAAATGAGAAATAAACCTTTGTGACAAAGAGGTTTCTACCAAATATCGCCAAGAAAATGTGGTTCTAATACTTTTTTTATTTCTTCTTCATATTCTTTCATTTTTTACTTGAGACAATTTCAAATCCAATTTTGTAAAGGGCAATGGTCCAGGGGTCGACCTCGGGACATGGCGATCGAGGATCTGATTCCGGGAGTAACGGAATCAACTTTTCGACATTTCTTTTACGAACGTTCATCGCAAGAACTAGTTATAAATTGAAGAAATATAATCAATAATGATAAGTTATACATGTAGATGTAAGAACCTGTTTCACAGTCGATAGATTCAATAAGACTGCATGAAGCTTAACTACCCTGACAAAAGACACTCGATCATTATATGTTAGCCAAACAGTCAAACCGTTGAAATTCAATCTTTTTTAAAAATAAAAATGTTCACATCCTCATTGCTAATTATGTATCAAGTTTTGAGCATCTAAAAATACCCAAAGGTTTACAACATTATCAAGTTACAGACATGTTTGAAAAAAGACTTGGAAACCACATTGAGCGAACGTTTCGTAACATGCAAACTCTCTTTTCATGGTATCGTTATCTGTATGCGGCCATATCGAGTCAGACTGTAAAATCAACAGTCATATCAATGGAAACATCGAAATCCTGCCAAATTAAATGTCCCATTTTGAAACCGAATCAATGAGGCAATCAGAGGGTGATATCTCGATAACCTTAACTCCATAAACAAGTTTCTTTTTAGCCCAATATCTTATAAAACATTAGATTAAACGCATTCATAGCAAACAACATGTACTTAAAAACCTGCTGTGATAAAAAGTGAAATTCATTGACTAATTGTACAATGGCTGATTAACAAATCGAGGGTTCAATGCAAGACTATAGAAAGTGCTTCACAAACGTGAAGCACTGTCTATGGTTTAGCGATGAATACTTGATATATTAAAAAGGAATGTCATCTTTTGCTTTTGTTAATTTTGCCGGTCACAAAATTACATTGCAAGATACAATACATCATTATTATGATATGTAAATACGTCACTCTTCATACAAGATTTTATTTGAACCATGTGTCATTGCTTTAAATTTGGAAATTTGTAAAAATGAATAAATGGAATAATTGATGATATATTGAGACGTGATTCAAACACAGTTTAAAACCGTTAATCAGTCTAACCTGAAGCTCTACTTTCTTCAACGCACTGCCAACACCATGACGTTGCTTCTTCAGTTATTCCTGGCTATCAACGCACTGCCAACACCATGACGTTGCTTCTTCAGTTTCTGGCTGATCTTATTGTAATAAGGATTCATTTTATTTTCGTCGTTTTTAACAGTTTTCCAATCACACGACCGTAGTACAAAAGAGATATAACCAGGGTTTGTAAGACAACTAACGGTTAAAACGGATACAAGCTTTCTTTGAAAGATCACGATGGAACTTTCTAATTGACCTGCGTTCTGTATTAAGAAAGCCTCAGACTTAATAACTGTTCACGCATTGTTTAAGGCTGCTCGCTTAAAACTAGATTGAATGCATTTTACATGGAACATGCCTCTCAGACATAATGATATATAATCCATTACATAAAATGTCGTGAAGAAGAAAAAAGCCTTTATATCTAATGCTTTGCAGGGGTGGTAAAACCAATTGTCCATATTGTCCAGCTTGTCATAAAGCATACGCAGACAAGCGAACTTTTCCTGATATTTATTGAATAACCAATATAAGGACAAGTGTAGGAAAGGATTTGGCATTTATGGACAAGTTAATCAAAGTCAGATTTCGTCAACCTTGATTTGGTAATTGTTGAGACCCAACCTGCCTCATTCCTGCAACTTTTAGACATGGCACAAATATCTTACCTCTTCATCAACGTAGTGGACGCATGCCAAACAATAAACTATATCGGATCGAGATGTCAGTGCATAATTATAGTAGGTCCTTCCCTTCTGTGAAGGAATTTCTACAGGCTTGCACCGAACCCTCGACTGAATATCTTAAAGTACTTTACTCATGTATATAAACATCTCTATTGGGGGAAACGGTGGTCTTAGGTCATTGTGTCAGCCTTGGTCAATGGTACTTGAAGGTTCAAATCCCATACTCAGCGGATTCTACTGTACGACATACATATACTCCGCATCCGGTGCCAGTGCTGGTCATTCCCCCAGGAAGAAAAATCACGAGCGATTTGTGTATAAGTTATAAAAACCTTTTTCTCCGTCGGTGTGAATGAGAACTGGTTTAGAATAAATTACCATTTAATATGACAAATGGAGAAAACGCTCTTAATCAGCCAAACGAGCATTTAGAGAAAAATGCATGGATTTTTACACAAAATATACGGGAATTGAACCGTGTCCTCTGCTACCTGGCTTAGTATCTTTTTTCTTTTCTTTATATATATATTTCCTCTTTATTATTTAATGTTTAGCTTTAATCTATTCACTCGTTATTTCTACACATTTTGCCTTTAATGTTGTCCTTGTTCCTCTTTAAATGGCCAGTGTTAATCGCATGAGGAAGTCGCATGTAAAAATGGTCCGGCGTAACCCTCCGACTGATAAAGGCAATTGTCCAAGGGAGGTAATACCTGTATCGTATTTAAGCCTTATCCTATAGGGTTATCCTCCTTGCATCGATTTTGACATAATTCCTCTTCGAGTTTATTTGAACGATCGTGTAAGCAAATATGCAAGTTCCCATTCTTTCTCATCACCAACATACTTAATGAGGTGAAAGTAGAGATGTGCGGTATACGTCATCTGGGATTTACGCGATACGTTGTACATATCTATTGAAAAGGACGAGTCTGTATTGGTGTGATTCTCAAGACGAATACTGTTCTAAACTGGAAATACTGTACAAAGCACATTTCGAATTTTGACTATTTCTAATGAAAAAACGACCCCTGGAAGTTATTGAACAATGACAACGCACCATTTGACGAATTACCAAAGAGAAGAAAAGAATACACACGTGTCTAAAGTGCCGCTTTTTATTCGTATCAAAGTAAGTCGTTTTCGATGAAATTTCTGCAAGTTACTCCAGCATTTAGTCTTTATTTTATAAACAATTGGAAGTTTGAAATTCCTCTGCTAAGTCTACAAACCGCAGATTTTTGTATAAAAAAAGTATAAAACGCATTCCTTTGGAATGGGAAATGGGGTTTGACCAGTCCGCGCTTACTTACAGTAAAGATATGTTGAGAAATGAAAATGAAATTGAATACACCTTTTCGTTAACCCTTTACCAAACACCACATTTTGACTGATCCAAATTGAAAGAGCTTGCAGACGACATTTCAAAATGTGGTGAAATTTGAAAGTACATGTAATCAATTGATATGGTAGAAAACATTGTGGGAAAAGAAGAAATTGCTCTTCACGAGCAATTTCTACTTTTCCCACAGTATTTTCCGG
The DNA here is from genome assembly GCA_947846245.1 of Cerastoderma edule. Lineage (NCBI taxonomy): Eukaryota > Metazoa > Mollusca > Bivalvia > Cardiida > Cardiidae > Cerastoderma > Cerastoderma edule. Next base: position 49,950,362 of record OX401408.1, read on the forward strand.
AGACGTCTGTTACAAATTGGTAAAATGTCGTTTTTCTTTGGTAATGGGTTAAAATGAATCTGTATTTCGTATAGAGTCTTTCCTAACGGTTTAAATGTCTTCAAATGTTCAATGAAGTATGTGATTTCATTTAACTTAAACGGCAATGTGATTTTAAACAAAAGGTGAAATGGTGTAACCGCATTTATCAACAATCGCGATAAAAATACGTATGCGTTCAAATGCGCCTTATTTCCTCAACGACTTAAAAGGGTTTTGATTTATTTTTTTAGTTTCTCTCCTTAATTGATACAGTATTACCATGTTCTACGAAAGTAGGCCTCTAAACGTGTTTCCTAAGTCATACAACATGGGCGAGATCAAAATATTACAAGTGACATGACAATGGCATTTAAATATATCGTATTTCATATAAAGCCATTCTAAAAACTCCTCGTAACAGCGAACTTGTCCGAATGAAATTTGCCAGAAAGAAAACAGACAGAAGGCAGTTACACGTTACTGGTTGTTAACTTTTCATTCATTTATTATTTTCGCATTGTCATTATCATTCATTTTTGAAACACAAATACTTGATTAGGTTGTCATGTTTACCCTAGAATGGACTACACAACCATGCGCTCTGAAAATACACTTTTTAACACGGACCGACTAAGATATCTCGTTACACAAAGAATGTTCATAACTTAAGAGTATTCATTATTGTGGTTCGTAACATTTGGTGCATTTTTTAATGAAAGACGTTTTGTTTTATAATTAATAGTAGGTTTTTTGTATGTTAATATAGATATAAAACTAATCTGCATTTATTATGAACTAATAAAATGGAAACACGCATAATTTATTTCATTAAGATATTTTATTGAAAGACAATGGTCAAAACATGGGCTATTGTTTTACTATTAAATGGAATTTACTCGCTATTGGAATACAGTAAGTATCAAATGTCACGCTCTATAGTAGTTTCATTGTTTTGTTTTCTTGAAGAGAAATATCACCGATGTGGTTTAAATGATTGTTCTGTCAAGTCTAAGTCTATATTGAGTATAATTGATACGTAGATATTATATGTTGGTAGTATAAATTCATATTTCGCGTAGTAATGATATTATATTTAACAACGTATTCAAGATATCAAAGTAAGCATCTAAAAAGTGTACCTATCCCATAAGGTTATGGTTATTTCCTCTTAGTATAGTCATTCTTCACTTAAGCAACCATAGTAAAAGGAGACAGATTCGTAGCGTTTAAGAGGCAGCCTATGACTGTACAACCTTTTAATCTTTATTTAAGAGTGGTCGCTTAAAACAAGGGAGAGTATAGATATAAGATTTCAAATCATTTGGCAATGTAGATCTATCTACATAACACGACAAAAACACATTAAAGGTCAAATTAACTTGAAAAGAGCATTCTTGATTTCTGCAGATTGCGATGGTTCTATCCCACTCGCAGACGGTACCTGGCTGACGTCTAGCCGCGGTACTTGGACGGTAAACAGTACAACAATAGCGGGCTTTAGTTCGAGCCTCAGTCTCGCCACCCCCACTTCGACCCTCTCCTTCGTCAGCAACTCTGGGACCCTCTATCTGTTTAGGTCTGTATGCTGTTGTTTATCATATGCTTTGTATAGTCGATATCATTCTAAAGGAAAACACTCTTCAACAGCGTAAGCAAATGTATTTAGTCTAATTGTTTCTTAGTAAAGCTAATAGAAATCTCTGGATAATTGGCGTCCCTATCAATCTGTTAGTTGTCCTACACACCTAGGTCCTGTCTCATTGTTCTATGGTCGCAAAACATGAAAATTGACTGTATGTATACTGAGGAACAATCAGGAGTAACAGATGAATCTATAGCTCGTTGATTATTAAAAGTATTTGCTCTGTCAGAGTTGATTTCATATGTGAAAATTCAACAATTTTATTCAGCAATATTTATTTAATTAATTGATTGGGATTTATAGATGGGTTTCGTTGTTTTTATCTACTCCAGCACCTCATCCGTGATATTTGATCTGGTCATTACATTCTACACGTGTTTGGACATCCAGGTATCTTCGGTCCCAATTTTTTACATAGTAACAGGTGAGTTCGAATAGTAATACTGTGAGGTTTCTTTATTTATAAATTATTTATAATGCATACCTGTTCATTACATCAAAATTCGAAATAAAAGCGGACCTACATGGAAATAAACGACCAAAGTGTCAAAGGTCAACCTCTTTACTACAATTCAATTATATAAAAGAGTAGATGTTTATATATAAACATGATAATGATAAACAATGAGTCACTTCTTGGCGTATCATTCAGTAGATATTGAATCACTGTTGAATTTGGCCTTAAGGAAAACTAACGAATCCTGCTATTTCAGCGCACAGTGATACGGTTGGTGATCGATTCACGGATACCAGTGATGAGGCTTGCTCCAATACAGGGTACCAAACTGTCGACAACAGGAACATTATCATACAACAGGGTATTATCAATCTGTCTTATTTAACATGAAATGTTTATTTTCTATGGTGTTTAATGCCGTATCAACAGTTTAACAGTTATGTAAGGGCTTTTCTGGATCCACAAGTACTGGGCTAGGACTCTGAAGTGACTTGCAAAATGTCACTCCCACGAATCCAAAGATGACGGTGGGGCTTGATCCCGGGACCACCATGTTATGTTGATAATACAATACATACGTATGTATGTAGTGTATGTAATAGGTTGGGTCGGACCAATTTGGGGGTTTACGCCTTTTTCAACAGTATTCTATACTCATTGCGGTGGTAAGTGCAAGTCTACATGTTCCTGATATTTTCTCACAAGAACTGCATACTATGTAATCCAAAACACTGACTGCTTTCTCACATGGAAATAAGTGATTAGTGGAAAGATACATTTCACAATAACATTAAAAAAAGTCACCAAGAACTCTAGTTGAGTCAGGTCTCAAACTCGGAGTGTCTGTATCGAAAGACTGATTTACTGGCCTCCAAACAAGACTCCTTGGTTTCATCTCAAAGTAATATGAAACTACGCGCCGAAGTCACCAGGATTGTCGTAAACCTTAATCCCAAATGTAATGCCTATCTTATAGTTTTTATCTCTAACATACATGTATAGTATTGTTTAACATGTGGATTTGGACGAAAGTTTTATATTCTTCAAACAGGAAGCGTTCTCCAAATCATCGACCTGTGATTCAGAATAATGGAAATGTTCAATAATAACGTTCATAGACATCATCCCCTTTACGTCTAAGTCAACATTTTCGCACTTTTAACCTTTCGGTTAAAGGTTGCGAGAAGCACTTTTGTACGTACCTTTATGACAGATACCCCTGACCGTGACCAGTTACACTATTGCCTAGTCAGTGAATTGCTACTTAAGGTCGGATATTGGCATGCCTATTCCAAACACTACAGGCATGTCGCCACTGAACCGTTCTAACATGTGTTTAAAATATAATTGCGACGCAAATGGATTGAGATATTGTTATTATGACGAAAGTTCTCGCCATTTCAAACGCACAACTGTCAGCTGTCACCTTTGAGCACACATAATTCGACTTGCTTCAGGAGCGGAGATTTCAACAGCCTCCATATTGCCGGATGTTATTAGGGGAGAGTACTCTGTGAACTTTACATCTACATCCGGTGTGACGTCAGACTATGTTACCATAAACGCTTGCACTGATACAACAGTATTGCGCTTCAATGATTCGAGCACCAATCAAAATGCTGGATTCTCAAGTAAGGAAGAATAAGGATATAATGAACTATTTTCATTGACTTTCTGATTGCTTTCAAAACATTTTGGAATATCATGTGGTAACTAAAAGCAAATATGACACACTATCAAATACCTTTTTTTTACAATTTAAAACGTTTTAAGTCTTATAAGACAGTTTTCGTTGAGAGATTACGTAAAGGTAAGGCGTTCGTTGGAATAAATTCCGTAGAAGTAATACAAATGAAAACAATAAAACGTTAAACGCGCTTAAAAAGTGTCTGCAATTCATAAAGATCCTTTTCTACTTGACATTTATATGATGGGTAGTGCTTTTGTTAAGCGTGTGTCTTGATTCTCTAACTACAGTACCTTTTCCTTAAAGGAACTCAAAATCAAAAAGGGAACATATTCATTTTCGAAGTGCACCATATAATATGTCATATCCGTTTATTGTACGACAGGCGATGGGTACCTAACCAGTATATACAGTATCGAGAGCGACTCGATCGTCTACCTGTATACCTACAACGGCGATAGTTCTGTATTCGTGTATATATCATGTCCGATTATTATACCACAGGTGATGGGTACTTGATCAGTATATACAGTATCGAGAGCGACACCATCGTCTATCTGTATACCTACAACAACGATAGTGCTGTGGATGACACGTCAACATACAGAATAACCTGCTGGGTAACTATACGGATAAGATATATTGGCGTGGTTGATGGTTTGACTCATTTAACCCTCGAGAAATAAACAGAGACAGCCATTTGAATATGGCGTAACGTTTCATTTTCTCTTCTCTGTCTTGTGTAAGAGTTAAGGAAACAATAACACAAAATAACTTACTGCTCAAAAAATGTTTAGCTTTCATCATATGTGTTATGTTTTAGCATTTCTGATATAGCTTTATCGAAGTCAATGAGATTGATTGGAAAAGAACCGATCATATTCGACAGAAGAATGACATTCAAGCTTTCAATCCAATCCAATTTTTTAACTGTTAAATAACTCCTTTTCTGTATACATTATGTAAGCGTATTTGAGATATAAGTATGTTTAAACTCATTTAAAAACCTCTCATTTTTAGGTTATTTCCTCCTCGTCATTTGGAGCGTTGGCGACAGCATATCCGGGTGTTTGTCAAAGCGATCAGAACGCCACGTATACACCAGCAGGGGGACAACTCTTTACACTAACCGCTACTCGTAAGTAAACATATAATTATCAGGGTGTTTGTCAAAGCGACCAGAACGCCACCTATACACCTACAGGGGGACAACTCTTTACACTAACCGCTACTCGTAAGTAAACATATAATTATCCGGGTGTTTGTCAAAGCGATCAGAACGTCACCTATACACCAGTAGGGGGACAACTCTTTACTTTTACAGCTACACTTGAGTAAAAACACAGTCATCAGGGGAGAGTTTTACTGAACACCTTACGCTTAGAAATTTCAGTACTTTGATAAAAAACAATCGTGACCTATAAATATTCAATGGTTTGATTATGACACACCTTGCTATCTTTGAAATAAAGTGTCGTTTCTCTTCATAGTCTGGGCCTCAGTTGCTTTTAACCAATTAGGTAAAACACCAATAATCAATTTTGAAACTCATTCTTTCGTCGGATTACTTTGGTCGTTCTCAATACACATCGGTTGGGGTCTGTACTACATGTATTCGGTTTAATGCGAGTAGTTCCGACCAGACCAATGTATACCGAGAACTACCGAAGTTAACCGATGATAGAATGAGTTTCAAAATGGCGGATTATTGGTATTCTCCTTTAAGATGAATTCACGGGGCAGAAGTTATAAATCAATGTTTACGAAATAGACCATTCAAAATTTGTATTAAGACCAAAGTTCTTTATCTTTACCAAATGGTTATGGAAATGAATGAAGAGCGTACCAATAACTTAGTTTAATCTAACTATACAATCTGTGTTGTCTATCGATTAGAAGATATTTTATTTCAAAAATCCTATATTCTCTATTAATGCGGAAGTCCTTTTCAAGGACATGCAACAAAATCTATGACCGTCAAACCACCATTTGAAGTTGGAAGATCTCTATATACCGGGGGAGGGTAAAATAGAGGCTAAATCTTTGTTTGTCTGTGTAGCCCATTTTCTTATTTGATATAACATACGTGTACACTCTTTCATAGAAGGAATTATAACAAAAATGAATGTATAATTTATCTGATAATTTCTAAAACAGATTTCCTACTTTTTTCAGGCACCTGTGGTATGTATTATCATTTCGAATTTAAAAGCATCAAAACGACTCATCATGACGACGTACTTTTGTTTAAATCATAGTAATGATCAGCGCGTGACAGCTAAAAGCTTTTCAATTCACATTGGAGTACATCTATTTATTTTGCAAACCGATACTGTGACTTTTCAGAAGTTTCTCAAATTTTAAAGCTTTAGGAGAAGTCAGTTTTTATACCACTTTGTTGTGGCCTGCCATCTGAAGCGTTTCATGCCCAAGAATGATAGCATTATGTCCAGTGCTTAGTTAAGGTAGTATACCTATAATCAGCCATTTTGGAACTCTTTCTTTCATCGGATTACTTCGGTCGTTCTCGGTATACAGCGCTCGGTGTCGGAACTATTCACTTCACGACGAATGGTTCCGACCAAGACCGATGTATACCGAAACGACTATATAACTCCGACGAAACAATAAGTTATAAAATGGCGGATTATGGGTATTGTATCTTAAGTATAGTCCCTTCACTACATGCTTTATTCCCTCTCTCTTAATGGTCGCCGTTTATCACATTATATGAACCATTTTATGAAAAAGATACAATCAATTAATAAGAACCGTGCATCGTGTTTTTATTTCCGTCGTAGTGTCGCTAAGTTTTTGTTTCCTTTCTCCAGAAAAAAACCTCTAGAAGGAAATGCTAGAAGATAGTTATCAAAACATTTGTTATGAAAAGATAAAAAGTTGTTGAAGTCACGATAGTATCAGCTGCTTTAAACGGGTATCACAATTTACTATAGAATGGTTTCGTTTTGAAACAAAAATATTCTCCGTTAAAAGATATGTAAGACCAGTTTTGAAAAGAATCACTGACCCTATTTCATAGCATCAACAGATGATGATTCCGGGTCTGATTACAAAGTCATCATCATCATCGTGAGCGTGGTGTGTGTTGTGATCGTCGTCATCATCGTGTGGTTCGTTAAAAAGAAAGCGAAGAAGAAGGTAAGGAGATCCCAAGTTTGGTGTGTACCTTGGCTATGGTAGCTGAACCCTCGCAGTGGCCTGAGTTGTTTTACATAGAGGATAATCAACTCCTTTTGATTGATATCAAAAATATCAAAAATATGTCACGAGAATGGGTTGTTATCAGGTTGAAAAAACGAGTTCAAAGAACAATTTTTTTCTACATGATAACAACCCATTCAAGTGACATATTTTTGATATCAATTGAATGGAGTTGATTATTCTATTTATTCTATTCCACTATAGTAAATATATTTGCCATAATACCCCCATAAACGCCAAATAGAATATAAAATGGGAGGAGCAAAGCATAAAATGGGAGGAGCAAAGCAGTTATCAACGCCCATGACGTCATGTTTGTTGTCCTATGACGTCACTCACGCGAATGGATACATGTTATAATACAAACATTTAAGTGCCATGTGCAAAAGTGCAGCATTGGCTTTAATGCAACGGAATATTAAAAGAAAGTAGTTCCGTCAAAACTGATTTCATCACTAGTGATGATATAACTTTTTGATATCATCACTAGTGACGATATTCACTGTGACAAAATTGAAAATTAATACACTGAGAAATCCCAGTATTTCACTGATAGGAATATAATAAAAGTTTATATCTCATTTATCAAAAGACTGGGCGTAATGTACAAGATGTCATTGGCCATTTTCATTCACTTGGTCAATTTGATTTTGTAATGACTATTTGTAAATCTCAGTAACATTTCGCCTCAAAACAGACACTGGTATTTTTACTCCGATTGGGTTTCAATTGCAGACTGGTGCGTAAATGCACAAAATGATTAATCAATTGAAACAATTATACAACGAGCGAAGAGAAATGCATAGATTGGGGAGTAAGAAAGATTACGCAAGCAATCATCAATGTCAGGATTGAATCTAATAATACCATACTATATACTTATTCCAACCAATTACCCATCACTTACAGACAGTCTCCATCTTATTACCACCGAATACACGTGTTATAACCGATAGCACATCAGTTACATACGTCTAAAGCCAGGCTCAATTTAAGTACCACATCATAAACTTATTTCAACCTAACAAACAACATTTACCAACCTTTTCCATTTCAGACGGTCGATGACGTTGGTCTCGAACAAGAGACTTGTACCCGGGACGTGTCGGTCGCGACCACCACAGATACCGGAGACGACGGCTCCTTCTGTATACCGTGGATTGGCAAAGGTAGGGAGGCTACATTGTCGAATAAATTGTTTTTGGTCATGGCGACATATAGCATGGGGTCCAGGCCAGTGCGCATACCCCGTACTTGAAAGGGATGCTGCATTGTCGACTAGACATCTATATGGGGTTTGATCATGACGACATATAGACGAAGGTCGTTTGGCCTGCCTCACGAAGAAGTGTAACTTGACGTCTACCTTTACTTGTAACATGGATAATCATAAGAAATTTCTTTACATTTGTCTCACAAAGATTGTCGTTATCAAGTTTAGCCCACCTTAGAGAGCCGCAAACCTAGGTCTACATTTAGTACCGCGTGATTCGTAAACGTTTTTGATATCTGCGCATGTCTAGGCCAATCACAAATCACATATAAAATTTCCATCGCCGAAATGTCGTTTGTTCCTTACTTTGTAACGCATGATTCTCCAATGCATCAGGTTAATACTCGTTTTATCTGAAAAAATACGCCCCCCCCCCTTTATTTTCAATCGAAAAAGTAACAATTTCTTATGGTAAGTTTCGGCCATGAACCTAATTTGGGCGTGGTTTAGAGATTTTGTTAAGCAATGGTGTAATTAAAACGACTAATCCACATCATATTCCTTAACAGGTTCAAAGACAATTTCTACCTCAACATCGGATTTAAGTTCCATCACGTTTTATCTGCCACTCAAGTACACAAAGCGTCCGGGTGACATGACCAACGGTGCATCTACAAGCAAGCGTCCAAAAGCTTTGCATCGGTCCAAGACATCTTTAAGTGCATTGCATGAAAGCCAAGAGACCAATACAACCAAATCGCCTCGGCGCTTTGTGCAGTACGTTGGAGTAATTAAAAAAGATACAAAAACAAAACCTGTCGTCAACTCACACTGGCCTAACGGAACTGCTAAAGCACAAAAAGACAAATCTACTGAAAAAGAAAATAGATCTAAAGAAACAGCAGCAATGCCTGTTAAGGTACAGGATGAGCTCAAGCGATCAAAAACATTTCATGACTTCGAAAAGGAGTTCGAGGAAAAGAACAGATTCCCTGTCAAAATAAACGGAACAGCCAACAAAGAGAACAAGACTACGAAGCACGTAACCATTGGCAACGTCATAGAAATCAAACAAAACACACCAACAACTAAAGCGGGTATCTTAAGAGTACGTTCACAAGAGGAGCTAGAACGAGTATCTGACGAAACAAAGGGACGCGACGATGATTATAAAGCAACAACAGTTGTTCTAAAGGGAAGTTTTCGTCGGACACAGTCACTTCCAGCCACATCGAGATCTAATCCGGGTAGAAATTACAGATCACCATACGCAATGACGAAGGAACAAAAGGATTACTTTGCCAAACGCCGAGAGTGGGCGTCCATGCAACATAATCACGAAGAGGCCAAACAAAATTGGCTGAGAGGGCTGAAGAAGAAGGAAAGCGAGAATGCTTTCAAGAACTGGATGAGGACAAAAACAATGGCGGCCGAGCGGATGCGGGCCTCGTTTGCACACAACAAATCTTAGGAAGGGTATATTTCACATCAGGCTCGCGTTTTTAACTTACTAACAAAGACGTTGGCGTAGCTCGTAAAGCTTTTTAACCCTTTACCAAACGCCAAATGTTTTACTGTCCCAAATTGCAAGAGTTTGCAGACGACATTTCAAAATGTGATAAAATTGAGAAAAAAAAGTCGTCGGCAACATACTGGTCAAACGCCGTTATTGTTTGTTAATGGAATAGGTTAATGTGGAAGTTCTTGAGCGTACAGACGGCGTGCTTTCAAAGGTCATCCGGTCTTTCCAGCGTCGAGGTCTCCACTATAGATAAATTAGTTTATCAGAGCTTGATAGGATGATTGATCCCCACAAAGTGTGTGGCGATACATACACTTTCTTGAAATATATCAAATTGGACATTGAGTCATCATTTGAATAGCAGAAAATATTTACATGTCTTTGGTACTAAAATGATGACTGATCAATCAGTTTTAAAGGAAATAAAGGTTTTTACATAGGCGGATGTTGTGTAATGAATTAAAGTGATCTAAATAAAGATAGAAACGAGACTTGTCGAGATTTTGTCTTTATTGAGAAAACGAGATTTAATGAATTCTAATACAAAACGACCACAAATATAAGATAAAATACGTAATATGACCAGGTTTTACATGATGATACACGTAAACTACGACCAACCTATTGGTGTATCCTTTATATGCTCTCCAGGTGCCGTAAATCGGTCGTTTTAACATGAAATACATGTATAACGCACTACGAAAATAGAAACAAGAAAGGAAAGGGAGAAGACTCAAACCAACTTAATCAAATAACATACTTACTTCCCTTGTTGGTTTGTCTCATTTTCTCTATGAACGGAATTACTTCGCATGATCAATGTCGTTCATGTCCAATAAAAGAACAAAGTCATCTCAAAAATAACATTCCCCATCGATAAGAAAAGTTTGGAAGTTTTCATTGTTATTTCCATAGATCTTGAGCGTTTTCTACTCGATTCGGTGTGAAAAATGTCCTCTCGATTTAGGTTGTATAAGTATTACATGTTGATCGGAAATTAGAGTTTGACCCATAAATCAAAGTGCATTTTTTACCTTGAATTTAACACTCGCGTTTCTAGTTAAGGAAACGATTTTTATGGATATAAATAAATCGGGAAATATCGGAAATTCAATACTGTTATTTCCGTCCATTTTCCACCTTTTATAAAATATAAAATCAATAGCATACGACAGACAAATTTATAAAGAACGATGAAAAAAACTTATTTTGAAAAAGAAAAAAACATTCTGAAAAGAAGGCAAGTGTTTGACACATGTAGTGTATCATTCTATTACATCGAGTTTAAAGATTTACCGCACAAGGTGCACCAAGAATCAGTATTTGGGTAAATTTAAGTTTTTAGTCAACCTGGTGCATTAATTAGGGAGAAATAAGTTATTTGTCGTGAATGCGAAAAATGAGGCCAATTCAGAAGCAAAGTATACAATAAGCGCCTTTTAAAAAGTAGAAAACATTTTAGGCTGATTTTACTCCTTGCTCCATAACACTTTAAATCAACGCATATGCTAAAGAAGACTTAAGAAACCATTGTGACAATGGGATAACATTGCTCCTTACAAGCATTATATCGTATTGTGACAATGGGATAACATTGCTCCTTACAAGCATTATATCGTATTGTGACAATGGGATAACATTGCTCCTTACAAGCATTATATCGTATTGTGATAACGGGATAACATTGCTCCTTACAAGCATTATATCGTATTGTGACAATAGGATAATATTGCTCCTTACAAGCATTATATCGTATTGTGACAATGGGATAACATTGCTCCTTACAAGCATTATATCGTATTGTGACAATGGGATAACATTGCTCCTTACAAGCATTATATCGTATTGTGATAATGGGATAACATTGCTCCTTATAAGCATTATATCGTATTGTGACAATGGGATAACATTGCTCCTTATAAGCATTATATCGTATTGTGACGATGGGATAACATTGCTCCTTACAAGCATTATATCGTATTGTGACAATGGGATAACATTGCTCCTTACAAGCATTATATATCGTATTGTGACAATGGGATAACATTGCTCCTTATAAGCATTATATCGTATTGTGACAATGGGATATCATTGCTCCTTACAAGCATTATATCGTATTGTGACAATGGGATAACATTGCTCCTTACAAGCATTATATCGTATTGTGACAATGGGATAACATTGCTCCTTACAAGCATTATATCGTATTGTGACAATGGGATAACATTGCTCCTTACAAACATTATATCGTATTGTGATAATGGGATAACATTGCTCCTTACAAGCATTATATCGTATTGTGACAATGGGATAACATTGCTCCTTACAAGCAGTTTATCGTTTTGTGACAATAGGATAATATTGCTCCTTATAAGCATTATATCGTATTGTGACAATGGAATAACATTGCTCCTTACAAGCATTATATCGTATTGTGACAATGGGATAACATTGCTCCTTACAAGCATTATATCGTATTGTGACAATGGGATAACATTGCTCCTTACAAGCATTATATCGTATTGTGACGATGTGATAACATTGCTCCTTATAAGCATTATATCGTATTGTGACAATGGGATATCATTGCTCCTTACAAGCATTATATCGTATTGTGACGATGGGATAACATTACTCCTTATAAGCATTATATCGTATTGTGACAATGGGATAACATTGCTCCTTACAAGCATTGTATCGTATTGTGACAATGGGATAACATTGCTCCTTACAAGCATTATATCGTATTGTGACAATGGAATCACATTGCTCCTTATAAGCATTATATCGTATTGTGACAACGGGATAACATTGCTCCTTATAAGCATTATATTGTATTGTGACACTGGGATAACATTGCTCCTTATAAGCATTATATCGTATTGTGACAATGGAATAACATTGCTCCTTACAAGCATTATATCGTATTGTGACAACGGGATAACATTGCTCCTTACAAGCATTATATCGTATTGTGACAATGGGATAACATTGCTCCTTACAAGCATTATATCGTATTGTGACGATGGGATAACATTGCTCCTTACAAGCATTATATCGTATTGTGACAATGGGATATCATTGCTCCTTACAAGCATTATATCGTATTGTGACGATGTGATAACATTGCTCCTTACAAGCATTATATCGTATTGTGACAATGGGATAACATTACTCCTTACAAGCATTATATCGTATTGTGACGATGTGATAACATTGCTCCTTATAAGCATTATATCGTATTGTGACAATGGGATATCATTGCTCCTTACAAGCATTATATCGTATTGTGACGATGGGATAACATTACTCCTTATAAGCATTATATCGTATTGTGACAATGGGATAACATTGCTCCTTACAAGCATTGTATCGTATTGTGACAATGGGATAACATTGCTCCTTACAAGCATTATATCGTATTGTGACAATGGAATCACATTGCTCCTTATAAGCATTATATCGTATTGTGACAACGGGATAACATTGCTCCTTATAAGCATTATATCGTATTGTGACACTGGGATAACATTGCTCCTTATAAGCATTATATCGTATTGTGACAATGGAATAACATTGCTCCTTACAAGCATTATATCGTATTGTGACAACGGGATAACATTGCTCCTTACAAGCATTATATCGTATTGTGACAATGGGATAACATTGCTCCTTACAAGCATTATATCGTATTGTGACGATGGGATTACATTGCTCCTTACAAGCATTATATCGTATTGTGACAATGGGATAACATTGCTCCTTACAAGCAATATATCGTATTGTGACAATGGGATAACATTGCTCCTTACAAGCATTATATCGTATTGTGATAATGGGATAACATTGCTCCTTATAAGCATTATATCGTATTGTGATAATGGGATAACATTGCTCCTTATAAGCATTATATCGTATTGTGACGATGGGATAACATTGCTCCTTACAAGCATTATATCGTATTGTGACAATGGGATAACATTGCTCCTTACAAGCATTATATCGTATTGTGACAATGGAATAACATTGCTCCTTATAAGCATTATATCGTATTGTGACAATGGGATAACATTGCTCCTTACAAGCATTATATCGTATTGTGACAATGGGATAACATTGCTCCTTACAAGCATTATATCGTATTTTGACAATGGGATAACATTGCTCCTTACAAGCATTATATCGTATTGTGACAATAGGATAATATTGCTCCTTACAAGCATTATATTGTATTGTGACAATGGGATAACATTGCTCCTTACAAGCATTATATCGTATTGTGACAATGGGATAACATTGCTCCTTACAAGCATTATATCGTATTGTGACAATGGGATATCATTGCTCCTTACAAGCATTATATCGTATTGTGACAATGGGATAACATTGCTCCTTACAAGCATTATATCGTATTGTGACAATAGGATAATATTGCTCCTTACAAGCATTATATCGTATTGTGACAACGGGATAACATTGCTCCTTACAAGCATTATATCGTATTGTGACAATGGGATAACATTGCTCCTTACAAGCATTATATCGTATTGTGACAATGGGATATCATTGCTCCTTACAAGCATTATATCGTATTATGACAATGGGATAACATTGCTCCTTACAAGCATTATATCGTTTTGTGACAATGTGATAACATTGCTCCTTACAAGCATTAAATCGCATTGTGACAATGTGATAACATTGCTCCTTACAAGCATTATATCGTATTGTGACAATGGGATAACATTGCTCCTTATAAGCATTATATCGTATTGTGACAATGTGATAACATTGCTCCTTACAAGCATTATATCGTATTGTGATAACGGGATAACATTGCTCCTTACAAGCATTATATCGTATTGTGACAATGGGATAACATTGCTCCTTACAAGCATTATATCGTATTGTGACAATGGAATAACATTGCTCCTTATAAGCATTATATCGTATTGTGACAATGGGATAACATTGCTCCTTACAAGCATTATATCGTATTGTGACAATGGGATAACATTGCTCCTTACAAGCATTATATCGTATTGTGACAATGGGATAACATTGCTCCTTACAAGCATTCTATCGTATTGTGACAACGGGATAACATTGCTCCTTATAAGCATTATATGGTATTGTGACAATGGGATAACATCGCTCCTTACAAGCATTATATCGTATTGTGACAATGGGATAACATTGCTCCTTATAAGCATTATATCGTATTGTGACGATGGGATAACATTGCTCCTTACAAGCATTATATCGTATTGTGACGATGGGATAACATTGCTCCGTACAAGCATTATATCGTATTGTGACGATGTTTTGTACGAATCTTCGCAATGAAAATGTATGTATTGTACCTTTTTGGTCCTCAGTTTTTGCCTGCAATTTACACCGCTCATATGTTGGAGAAAAGTTTATAATTAAATGTGATCCAAAACAAACATATTTTAGCATTCAAACAATATTTGTCTGAATTATTTACTTAATATAAAACCTACTCTGCAGCAAACGATGGTTAGTATATACATTGCCAAAAAACGTGGTTGCTTCTTACAGAAAAATTCTCATCATTCCACGATGAGTTCACTGTTTATTAATCTATCAATCCCATCACTTATCATATCTACAACTTTGACTATGATCATCAACGGTGTCTGCAACAACTTATTTAAACAGCGAATTGGTTTGAAATGAAGATTTGGGTGCGCACTTAGTCTGCTTTGATGAGGCAAATGCTGCATCTGGCTAAAATTAGCATGCAACAAGGAGTGTGTTAAAAGACTGATACAATTCCGATGACATTTATTTTTAGCTAATCTGTTTTCTTTGGTGCAATGGTTTGTAAACTGCAGTCAGCTAACCACGAATAACTCAGTTTAACCTGATACGTGCATAGAGCAGACATAATAAGCAACAACCTTTATTGAGAAGAAACGGAAATGCTCTTGGTCAGGTTTTAATTTTTCTAAAAAGCCAATGTTCGATTCTATATCTATTATATGATAAAAGATAACTTATAGTTTTGATATGGAGCTTTCCTAACGAGTAATGTCGAAATATTCCTTTATTCGTTTCCTTTTGTTCAAAGGTTTCTTAATTGCAGTCAGTGGTTTTACCTGACATGCGTCCATAACGAATTGAATCACTTTTCAGCTAGTGTGGGTTTTTTTTCTTATTCAAATAAATATATACAGAGTATTCCGTTAAAAGGGAAGACATTCCTGTTGACATTACAGTAGATACCAAGGCTTATAAAATATGATTTGATTTAATTGTCAGTATATGGAAAAAGAATTCGGCATCTGTCCGTATAATGGTTATATGGAAAATTACATCAAAGAAAATCATTTGTCGTTAAGGCTTTTGGACTAGCTGGGCAAGATGGACAACTTATCTTGCCCCCCCTGAGGTAATTGACCGAATATTGTCTGTTGTGTTTGGTAAGGGAACAGGATATAGACCGACGTTTTATGAAGAAACGGCTCAAACGTCCGGGAGAAATTTTGGTGGGAAGATATTTAATCTGAACCAGAAGCGGGGATTTGATTTGGGCTGCGTGTTTTTTTTCCTGATATGCGTTCCGCATCCCTTACTCCGAGACTTCTGCTTCCTCCCTTCTTCCCAGACGTCGGAACCGTGTAAACGATGTCTTGAAAACGCTTTCTTGTTTTCTGTTGTTGTTTTCTCTTCTTCGGAAAGAGGCCATGTGTTACAAACAAACACCCAACCCCTTTCTGAAGTAGAAAAATCTATAACACGTAAAGCTACGTTTTTAGTGTCATATATAAACGACCCCTGTAGCTATTGGTGGAAATGGAGAAATTGCTTCGACGAGAAGTATGATTTATACATTTCTGTTTCATCCTAACTAAGAAATATCTTATAACTTCCAAACACAATGTAAAATGTCGTCTGTTAATATTTGGAATTCGGACCTGTCAATCTAATTTTACTAAAAGACTTAACGCTGACATGATCTATTGATATGGTAAATATGAGACTTTGGGGGTTAAGTGCATACTTTCATTTGAAAACAGATTCTCGCAGCTCTTTGGTATATATTTTGTGTTTGATTGAATGAATAAGATTTACATCGAGTCTAATCTTATTAACAAGTATCCAATGCCATCGTTGAAGGAATTTTACTGTGGCTATTTCGCTGGTTTTACTATCTATCCTTCAAAGGTTTTGTGGGGATGTGATTTTCTGCGAATGCCTTTGATTTGTATTTGTATATAACCTGTAAAATATAGATATACAGAGAGGTTGTTTCGGACTAGAATTATGAAGTATGTTGAACCTGCAAACATACATACTTATATATTCAGATCCAAAAGCGTTGCAACAGTTTTGAAACCCATATCTTAAATGTCTGTACTTATTTAGATATATTGCGCATTAATCTTGCGTTTTTCATTAATTATCATGACACAATTTACAATCTGTATTGTTACGCAGACATTTTTCTTAGCTTTCTTGTTGTCTCATGTATGCTGAGATAAAGCTAAGATTTAATAATGCTTTTACAGTGTGTCAACAATTACAGAACATTGTTCAGAGGTCAATTCTGTTACAATACAATACACTGCAGGTTACGGCTTCCTGTATTGAAGCCAGCGTTGAGAAGTGTATATCCGTGTCCCTTATGTATTTATTAGACTTGATGATTATGTTTTTTATTTGTTATTCAGCTCACTTCTTTTTTGATTAGCAAAGGTTATACTTCATGGTGCTATCTGTTAAACTGTTGGCGAGAACCATTTTGTCGTCTGTTGGCTGTATGAAAACTGCTTCTTTCATCTATAAGACGATTGTAGAACAGGAAGCATATCAAACTTAGACACCACCTAGCCTTACCTTTCTGGCCTCAAATGTTTCAACAGGATGGATAGCTCGATGTTCCAAGTTGAAGTTTCATTCGAAAGGAATATCTATGTCTGGATCATCCGGGCAACTCGGTGGGTGGCTCCGTCCAAAATAAACATGAACTTAGATTCAGTGAATAGAAAAGTTTACAAGTAGATAAAACATTTGGAAACCATTGCTTAAACCCGAAACTTACAGTGACGGATTGGTGAATCGATCAAAATGAGCAATTAATCCTTTGTACATTTGAAGCACATACTATAGTCTTGCACTTAACCGTCGATAAAGATGATTCATACTTTATGACACACTGTCCCGTCTGCTGTTTCTTTCAATTTGGACTAATCATTGAATTCCCAAAAAGGGATATAGATAAACCGAAAGCTAACGAACCATGCTTTAACTACATGTTTCCATATGCTTCATTCTGGTTTTACCGTATTTCATTTTTTTCCCCGAATTTAAGGGGTATTGGGAAAGTTCATACCACCATACTTTCAGTTTGTATACAGCTTTCCAAAAGTACTATTGTGACTGGTGAAGGCCTTGTTTGTTTCCACGATGATCTGATTTTATCGTCTGCTTTAAAAATGTCGTCCGCAGTACACACACATACATATATGTCGTCTGCTGTCGGTAAGTAAACGCACATCGAATGTCGTCTGCACCGGGAAACCGGTAAACCGCTTTCCCACGTATTGAAGATTTGGGATCGGTCGAAATTCAAAGGACATCAGACGACAAATATTAAGCATACAAAATAACGTTTTGGTAGTGCTATTAGTTAGAGACCATGATGAAGAAATGAGAATCATTTGATTTTTGTCACAATAAACTCTTAACCCTTTACCAAAGACCAAAATTTCCGACTTTCCCAAATTGAAAGAGTTTGCAGATCGCATTTCGAAATGTGATGAAGATTGTAAAAAAAGGTCTTCTGATAAGGCAAAAAGATTGTTGGAAAAGGAGAAATTGCTCGTTAGAATTGTTTATCAGAATCGTCTGCAACAAACTGGTCAAATACCGTAATTTTTTGGTAATTGGTTAAATCTTCTGTCGCAAGTGCGTGTAAAGCGATGATTTTGGGGGGGGTTATGGATTATATCCCGGGCCTATGTGAAGGGTCGATACCGGATAAGTTTGCGCATGCTAAATTAGGCCAACGGTCCGACGCTGTCCCAAACTCGCGGGCTGTAAGTGGTGGGGAAAGGATGGCCGAGTAGACGCGAACTGTGTTATAATGGTGAACTTTGAAAACACCCAGAGGCGGAAATCATCGAATTAAATCGGTCCTCATAGGTGTGCGTCCTGGTTCGAACTGACCTTTTCGTAGGGAAAATGGGTTGGGGGTTAACCCTTTGCCACACGCCGAATTTTCAACGGTCCCAAATTGAAAGGGTTTGCAGACGACATTGCAAAATGTGACGACATTGAAAATGTGTCTTCTTTTAGGGTAGAAAACTAGTGGGAAAAGGGGAACTTACTCGGGAAGAGCAATTCCTCCTTTTCCTAAAACGTTTTCCAGAGTCGTCTGCAGAAAACTGGTCAAATTCCGTTATTGTAATGGGTTAAACCAATGTGACTGGATGTTATAATGTTATACTGTTTATTAAATTCATAGGAAAGGCAATCAAACCCATGTCGTATGATGTAAAGGGAATTTCTTTCCTATGAGGTCGGTGGCTCGATATAACACTCCGTGAGCCGGACGGATTTAGCCGAGTCCATTCCGAGCGGTTGTTACAGAGAAGCGTTAAACGTTTTACTCCTTAACATATAAATTTGCAGCAATAAACATACGAAACCACTGTGACTTAAAAACAAATTTCTTGTGATAAGCAATTTCGCTCATTGTCACACTGGTTTTTTCTGTTGAATAAAGAAATTGATGTTGTCTTTTAAAGTTACAATTTTGTCGTCTGTTTTATCTTTCAATTTGGATCGGTGTCAAAATTCCTTTTGGGGAATGGGTTAAATCGGCAATTTATATCCTGGTTTAAGCCGGGGTCTCCAGTGGGCGGAATAAACTCCAAATAAGTCTTACCTGTACTAAAACCCATCCGGAAACTCTCATCACTTGAGTGTATTTACCCTTAGGGGAACCCCTCAGGGCGGTTTTGGCGTTCCGCTCGGGAACCTCGGCTATTTACGGAAATGTGGTGCGAGTGTGTGTAAATGTTGTCTCGGATCGGGTTTACACTGAGCGACGTGTACAGCTTGTAGCAAGTAGCACCGGGAAAACCACCGTCCAGATTAAACTGCGCACCGACACCTGTTGGATCTAACGGCTCGTCCACAAAGGTAAGCTTTTTGACACTTTTGAGACGAGTTCTGGGTTCGTTATGGATTAGGGTTTATTTATACTTGTATGGTCTCGGGGCACAGGATTTGTCTAGACTGGGCTGCCATGTCCCGAAGTTTTAAAGTGGGCGACAAACTCTTTTGGTCGATGTGTTATTCCAGATATCCTATACCGTATTATGTGTATTGTATGTTCCTTACAAAACTTTAACCCTCCCCTCGAGTTTGGAAAGATTTGTTTTCCAAGTTTCGTTCCTTCTTGCGACGTTAGGAATGAGTTTCGTGTGATTGTATTGTCGACTGGTGTATATTGACAGGAGTTTGTGTATATTTCTCTGTGTGTATTTCTGAAGGTCGAGCCTGTCACACGGTGTCAACTCCGCGTACAATCCGGATCAAGTCGCTTTCCACGTCATGGAAATAAGCGGTCCTGTGATACTATTTATAGACGCGACATGACTTCGGTGCGAAACATTCCGAAGTGATCGGCCTATTTCCTCATGTAGACGACATTTCAAAAGTCCTTTTTTTGTTACTTCTTTTGTAGAAGGCTGCAAAAGATAAAATGTGTCATTTAGAATTACTGCATTTATGTTCCCATCTTTTCTTAAATACAGATTAGATGGATAAACTACCGATCAAATTCTTAAATACTTTTTGATGATAAGTTGTGACACATTTTCGAATTAAACATATCCGGGATATCGCGTCGATGTTTATTAAGATTGCCCTCATGCGTTCATGTAAAAGACAGAAATACGATATGCACAGTGGTGTTATTAAGATCTCAATAACTGTCCAAGGTTTTGAAAGATGTATTTTTTCCTTTTTATAAAATATACAATTAAACCGTTTACCGTTTTGGTACAGGATAAAGGCATAAACCTGTGACTCCTACGACTTACCCTGATCCACTGGTTCTAGGCTATGGCTCTGGAGTGACTTGCCAAAGGCCACATGGTATTGTTACGACAGCTTGGTTAAACTTGATGCAGCAATTACACCGCAAGAAAGAAGCAAGTTAGAATTCGCCAGAAATCTCAGTCGTATATTACCAAGTGTGACTCATTTGGAATCAGAATAACAAACAATCTCTCAATAATTTCCCGTTTTGATGCAACTTCTGCAAGAGCCTAAAGAATCCATCATGACTATAGGAGAAATAACTCGTGACGAGTAATCTGCCCTTTTAGACACTATGCTTTTTACCCATTCCCCAAAATCAGATTTTGCGACTTCCATTTGAAAGCTCAACGAGAGACGAATTTCATGAAAATAAATCCTTTTTGATTTTTGAAATGGCTTGAGAGGATCAAATTATCTTTTTGTCATGATTGCTAATTGCGTATATAAAGACGTAAAGGAAATGCAATTCAAGGGAAAATACCCGTAATCCGCCATTTAAAAATCTTTCTTTCTTCAGATTTCTTCAGGCGTTCTCGGTATACCGCGAATTGAACCGAATAGTTCCGGACCCGACGGAGGTTAACCGAGAACTACCGAAGAAAGCCCATCTCCTTGTTTATGTCAAATCATGATGATAAAGAACGTCGAGAAATTTGCAGGGATAAATATTTTAAGCAAACATCATGACAAAAAATATCCATGAAAAATAACAT
Organism: Cerastoderma edule; assembly: GCA_947846245.1. Classification (NCBI taxonomy): domain Eukaryota; kingdom Metazoa; phylum Mollusca; class Bivalvia; order Cardiida; family Cardiidae; genus Cerastoderma; species Cerastoderma edule. The sequence goes on from OX401408.1 coordinate 49,971,918, forward strand.
ATGAATGTTTGGTCAATATTTCGTCGATATAGTGTCGTTGCCTGAACATAACTGAAATCCATAAATCACTTAAATTCTTAAAAATGCCATATGGAGCAAATCCTCCTTTTATCGCAGAGGTTTCTCAAGATTTCTGCAGAAGATGCGATAAAATAGGTGTTATTTTAGAGTAAGGGGTTCATGCTCAAATTTGCTTGACAAAGCAACTTCTTATTTCGAAATTATGAATCTCAGCCTGTGTCAAAGGTAATCTCAAGATGACATCACACATGACGTCATATACATGTAGTGAATAAATACACATGTGTAGATAACAATTTCGTGTACTCGCTATCCGAAATAGTTAAAAGAAAGTCTGGGAAAGGGAACGAGACTTAACCTCGTGTTGGGATTATTTTAAACACACATGTATGGTAAATATAAAGATCTTTAACTTTAAAGAACTTGGATAACTATGTTTGTTTGTAATGTTGTTTTGAAAAGGTTTATGGTGGTTAGAACGTGACAATCGGTGTGTATACTTTTAATATTTGCATTGTAGATCATCATCTATTAAGATCACACATGTTCTTTTTCATTTAAGAATATGTTTAGTACCGTCCCTTCAAAAGGGACTTCTTTCTCATAAACACTTGAAACTTGAAAAGCAACTTCTTACGATTATTCACCAGTTTTTAAAACAACATTTTTAATCCTTTAGAATAGATGTTGATGCGATGTTAAACCTGAAAAAAAATGAAGGATAAGTCTCAGCAATATGTAAATCTGGTCGAGCAATCGAAGTGCCGATGTGGACCTTAGAAAAGTTGTAATCAGCGAATTGTTCGGAATCGCATTTCTTATTAGACAAAATATCGAGGGTTCATGGCAAGACAGTAAGTGCTTCTTGTTTGTGAAGCATTTACTTTAAATAAACTTGCATTAAACCCTCGATACGTCCTTTTTCAATTTGTAAAAAGCAAAAATACCTAGACACCTAGATCTATATCTTGTTACGAACCAAGGAGAAATAAAGCTTCTTTTTGCCACATGCTTTATAACCGAAGTGACAAACTTATTTTAAAGAATGGGTAAGTATTCAAATATTTGAGGATTTATAAATGTATACAGCAGGGCGTTTCTTGACCCCCAACTTATATAGTAAGCGACCCCCACATCCTTAATATGACCAGTAAGGAGCATTTTATTCCATATTTAAGGGGTCAAAAATCCCACAAATGAGCATGTGTCAAAGGAGACCCATGCATGTACAAATATTTCATTAGATCTGTTGAAGCTGACTACTCTGGAGCTGTGTCAAACAATAGAAAATGCTCGAGGCCAACAAATTTCCTTTTGTTACAATCTTTTTTGTCCACCGTCACAAAGAAACTTACAAATCGTGGCGGAAATGTAAAATGTATGTTTACCACCATAGAGTTGGCCTTTGGGGAACATATTGAGTGCACTCTTTTCTGTCCTTCAGCACCCAAGTGTATAAACAAAGGTTTACTTAAGGTACAATATCGGCACAAAACCCATAATCCGCCATTTTGAAACTCATTCTGTTGTCGGATTACTTCCCCCCAAGTTCGATCGTTCTCGGTTAACCTCGGTCGGTGTTTGGAACTATTTGGTACAATGTGAATATTTCTGGTCCAGACGAGGTATACCGAGAACGACCGAAATAATCCGACGAAAGAATGAATTTCGAGATGACGGATAATGATTGGTATATTACCTTAACCAGTTTTGTTAGCTAACTACTCTTGTTAACCGGTTTGTATAACGGTATTTAGTCTAGTGGTTATCTTTTCGTCTGTTATAAAATTGCGTCCGTTCTCTAATTCGAGTGCTCACTAAATCTTGACCAATTATTTGAAAAAGCTTTTATGCTGTTATGTTTAGCCCAGATTTCATATCAAGCTCGATCGGATCTATAACGTTTGAGTTACGGCCCTTGCATGATAAAAATGGCCACAATCTCACAGCTCAAAGCAGGTGAGAGACACGCGTATTCTGAGGTCTTGTTACAGGGCGTTTAGCTCTTGGATTTGGAGGAAGTAAAGCCCTGGCCTATTCATTTCGGGAAGTTTTATCTCTGAAAGTGTTAAATTGAAAACCAAGAAGCGGATATCACTTATAATTTTTGGGAAAACGGCATGGTGATATTAAAGTAATTTCAAACTTGGAAGTACCTTGACTTGTATTGGACCCTTGTAATATATAACGCAAAGAAAACCATCTGTCCTTGTATCGTATTACATGCACGTTCAATTTGGTGCCATCACAAACTGCCACATGGGGGAATTGGCATTGACGGGTTTTCCAAGGATCGTCCGATAAATCCACGGGTACACCACTTGAAGTCTCTAGAAGTATTTACGAATCGTGATTTGTAATTTTACTCTTTATAAGTTGAAATGCAGACGGATTTATCAGATGTTTTGAAGCATACGAATGCATACAAATATACTCTTTTATTACTAAGAAAAATGTACCTTAGATTGCTTGGTATTTTCTAAAGGTATATTTTTTGTGTCGCCTGATTTCCAAAACCTTAAATATCTGCGTAATTTTGATAAGGAAAGATACCTTGAGTAGCGATCAGGTTAAATCACAGGCCAGACGCAAACTTACTTGGCGACTGGCCTGGATATAACCTTTTTGCATAATCATGAAGTTTGTTCCAGCACTGTACGGGTTTTCTTTTTTCAAAGAAACATCATCTGTACGTTAAAGCGTCAAGCGTTTTAAGTGTTCATAATCATACACAGCAATCTTTTTTAAAAACATTTTTTCACTTTTTTGTATCAAAGATTTGTTTTCGTATATATTATAACCTTCTTTAGAAACCACATGATATAATGCTTTGTAAGAACTATGTTAAATGTGACTTTGTATTTGTTTAATGAATTGTTTTCTGCTCTGTTCTGTTCATTGAAACACACAGACAGCGTATTTCATTGAAGTTTACTATTCAATATTGTGACACCCTTTTTATGATACTTCGAGAACATATAATTTGACATTCTGAAGATTAAATATGATATACTTAAGGATGCTTGCTTATTTTAGATAAACAAAATACAAGACAATGAAATTTAAGATAAGATAAATGTGTACCCAAAGGAATGATTATTTACATAGATGTGCACCTTTCATAACGAAATCGTGGCGGAAGTTTACAAAGAAAAACTTTAGGGGGATTTTAATGTTGGAAAGCTGATATCACCTCCCAGTTTAATTAATTCGGTAGTCCATAGCTTCACGTGTATAAAAAAAAATGTATGTATATTAACGGGAAATGGGCCGGAAGAACTTTGGCCTTTTCATGAAGTACCGTTTACTAAAATTATTATATTCAACGCTAAAAACCAATCTAAACCAAAAACAGTATCAATGTTTATGGGTTTTTTCCTTGAATTTAGAAGAGGCATGGGCGTGTAAATTTGGGGAAATTATATCGTTGATACTGGATTGGGAAACAAAAAAGCTGATGTTATTTTGATTTTTGGGAAAACGGTATGAATTTCATGGAATTTTCTAACGGGAAGATACATTTTATCGGCCCCTGTTTTAAATAAGGTGGAAAAGCCCAGTGTTTGAAGGCGAATATCGAGTTGTACTGTAAACTGAATACTACAAATGTGTAGACAGAAAATGTGTACTGGATTTGATTTTACAGTGCATCAAAATGTTATCGTTCCTTTTTTTTTGGGGGGGGGGGGTCTTTATTTATTTTATCATTTTACAACTGTCTCTCAAGTATATACAGTCGTCAGTACTTCCGGGACATCCATGGTTCGACTCCCTGTCTTGTATTTATCACAACCTCCTGTATTAACCCTTTCCAAAACGCCAAATTTAGGACTGTCCCAAAGTGAAAGAGTTTGCAGACGACATTTCAAAATGTGATTGAATTGAAAAATAATTTTCTCCTAGGACGGAAAACATTGTGGGAAAAGGAGATATTGTTCGTTATGAGCAATTTCTCCTTTTCTCACAATGTTTTCCAGGGTCGTCTGCAAAAGGTCGTCAAATGTCGTTATTGTTTGGTAATGGGTTAAAGCGGACAGCAGGTGTGAGCGCCTGCGTTCACGCATACCTAACGGGGTCATGCTGTCAGTTTAAACACCAAGTTTATTCATATCGATCGTCCAACGCATGTTTTTCCCCATTTCAATATGCAAGAAGGATCATGTTGGTTGATTTTTGAAAGAACTATCGTTGAAATTGTTGAATTGGGAAATCTTAAAGCTGCTGTATCTTTTGCTAGTTTGGAATGCAGCATGATTTTTAGAGAAGAAGTTTTTTTTAATTAGAAATGTACATTTTACAGGCCCAAGTATTAATTCCGAAAATTGAAAATCGATGTTAAGTCTAAACCCTTTCAAACAGAACCCTCGAGGTTTATTCGAAATAACTATTGGGAAGCCTGAAAAAAAACTCCGACAAGAAAATCCAATTTTTTAAACTATTAATTCCAATTTTATATCATGGCAAAAGAATTTCTTTTAGTTTTATTAGGATTGCATCTGCAATCTCAATTCGATGTAATGAAATACGTCATTTAGTAAAAGTTTACCTATTTGCCTAATTTGAGAAAATATGTTCCTTAACCCTTTCCCAAACAGTAACGACTTTTGACCACTGCGTTGCAGACGACTTTAGAAAGCATTGTGGGAAAAGGAGAAATTGCTCGTAACGAGCGATTTTTCCTTTTCCCACAATGTTTTCTGCCCTATCAGAAGATTATTTTCCAATTTCATCACATTTTGAAATGTCGTCTGCAAAATCGTTCAATTTGGGACAGTCGAAAATTTGTTATTTGGGAAAGGGTTAAGGTTGTTTATCGATTTCTTGAAAAATGTTTCGTGTCAATGAGACCTTTCACCTGCCCTCGTTTTTGCTTGAGGGAAATGTAGGAAAACAGTCAGTTTATTCACAATTTTGGTACAAGTTTACCTCGTACACCTACATGAGGACAGAGTTCCGGTCTAGAGGCGTATTAACTGAGCTTTTTTTGGCCAATCCTCATCCTTTCTTGATTCATGTGCCTTTCAAACCCTTTATTGCGGGTATTCTTTAGAAAGACCCTGAAACATTAATACCCCCATCACAGCACCATTGTCGGGTCTTGTGTGGCCCAGGGGGAAGACTAAGAACTCGGGAGTCCCGGGTTCGAGCCCCACCGGCACCTCTGGTTTCGTGGAAGTGACCTTTGGCAAGTCACATCAGAGCCATACCCTTGTACTGGTGGATCAAGGAAAGCTGTCACATAAACAAGTGTTGATACGGCGTTAAATGTAGGTACCTGTATGGCTCAGTGGCTAAAGTGTAGGACTTATGACACAGTGTCCAGGTTCAATTCTCTGGTGCATTTTTGGTCTTTTGTTGTGTATTTATTCAAGAAATAGCAGAGCCCTGCCTAGTACTGGTGAAATTAAGAAAAGCCGTAAGACATCCAAGTGCTATTTTAACCCTTTACCAAACGCCAAATTTTCGACTGCCCCAATTTGAAAGTGTTTGCAGACGACATTTCAAAATGTGATGAAACTGGAAAATAAGCTTATGAATGGTCAGAAAACATTGAGGGAAAAGGAAAAATTGCTCTTAACGAGCAATTTCTCCTTTTCCCACATGTTTTCCAGAGTCGTCTGCAACATATTGGTTGAATGCCTTTATTGTTTGGTAACGTGTTATGGGTTTACTATTTGTACATTATTGAAAAAGTGATCTTCTGTCAAATAGATTCGTTCGATCGACGTAGGATACACATTAGAGCTCAGTCGGTTAGGTGGCTAAATCAGCAATAGTACCACGCCATAGATGTCCGAGTTCGATACCCACCTACAGCTTTTTTTGTGACAAAAAAATGGCTTTTTTCACATATTTTTTTGTATGAACAGGATTGACATCATAGGTCATTAGATAGAATGGCATTGACTTCAATGTTTTATAGACGAAATATAATGAAATGTTATGTAATTAAATATTAAAAACATTATGATAAATAAAAAGAAAAGAAGTTAAAATAAATATAGAAAATGAAATTAAAAGAATACTTTAAAAAGAAAAAAAAATGAAGCTATGATTATTTTGTAGAAGATTTCAATGGAATGAAATGTACAAATAAAATGCTATTTAAATTTTAAAGTAATTCTGAAAATACAGCTTATGAGGGGTTCGAACACGGACTCTCAGCGAGACACTCGCATAGACTATCCATTACTCTATAGGTTTGCTATACATAAGAAACAATGTAAGTTTATACGTATCATATGAGTTTAATCTGGACTAACAGGTGTTGTTGGGGGAAATACGCCTCTATTTATAGATTACCTATATTTATAAAACGTGGTGACGTAACTGTTTACTAGTAGTATTATTGGGCAAGATGCACGGGTAAATTGTCCTCTCGCGATCGCTGCTGATTAGCGTTTACTTCATTTTAGTATACGACTTACTAAACAATACTATACAGGCGACTGAATCAACGTTATCAACCTTTATAGTGCTGGAATCGACCTCATGCTTATACAAACAGGTTAGATCACAGGCAAGCCGCAAAGTAAATTGCTACTCTAAGTCTCTTTCTCAACAAAATTAAGCAGATGTTTAAGGTTTTGAAAAGCAGACCACACAGAAATCTGTTTTTAGAAAATGAACGAGCATTCAAAGGGTTAAACTTCGACCGATGCGATAAAACAAGAGCATTAGGCCATACTTGTAGATAACAATGACCTTTGGAAAGGTAGTGTACATAATGACACGAAGGATTCGCTAGTTCGAATCCCTATTGTAGCAGGGTTCCATTGGGCTGCTTTTCATTTCTCCGCATTCGGTGTCGCTGTGAGTTCTGGTTTTGTATCCAAAAATCAAACTAGAGAACGTAGAACTTGTTTTAAAATCGATGTAAATTAAACAAAATCTTATCCTACGAGATATTTCGCCTTTGTAACAATGACATCAGATCTATAATGTACATTTAAGTTGTTTGTCATTCGTTGGTCGTCTGTTGTGACCGTATATTTGGACTTCTCAAAGAGTAAAGCAACATCAACTTCACATGTTTGAAAGGATTTAACCCTTTACCATACATCAAATTTTCGACTGTCCATAATTGCAAGAGTTTGCAGCCGACCTTTCAAAATGTGATGAAATTGGAAAATAATCTTCTCATAGGGCAGAAAACATTGGGTGAAAAGGTTAAATTGCTCGTCACGAGCAATTTCCCCTTTTCCAACAATGTTTTCCAGAGTCGTCTACAAAAAATGTTCAAATATAGTTATTGTTTGGTAATGAGTTTAACAATAAGCGGAAGGCATCTTTAATAGGATATACAGAACCGGAAATTCCGTGCTCATTGTTTCAGTAAGGAAACAAAATGGCGTCAGAAAGTCGCGGAATTAGACAGTTGATTACATTCTATTGAGTTTCATTTTCTATTGTTTATCAAAGGAAATTGGGTGAAATCAAACAATTCCCACATATGAGATTGTATAATAGGTCCAAGCCGACTGTCACAGAAATCAATTTTTATATTGTTAAAGATGCTTTTCCAAAGATGTAAGGTGAAGGTAAATATTTGATTTCAGCAAAATTATACAACAGCTTCACGTGTGTATGATACGCGCTGAAGAAATCCATTGGAATCAAAGTTATTTCGTTTTACAGTTTTTAGGGCCTGTACACATTGATTTAATGTGTATTTATATCCAAAAGCATGGCAACGGTGTGAGACCTAATGCATATATTGGTACTGTACATATGATACTAAGATATATTGATTCTTTCTGAGTTGATTATGCTTTAAATAGCTACGTTCAATGGTATACCATGCACTAATACAACAGCTGTATTGTTTCAAGATTTTATTTTGACTTTCAAATGTTCTCTTCTGTGAACAAGCACCTTTAAACCCGTAAGCTCCGTGTGGCATAAGCTAGGAAACATTTTGACCAAAAGAAGAGTGATTTATACGGAATTCTTTTTGCCTAAATTGAACCTGTTTGCAGACTGCTACTGAAAGAGGTGTGTTAAATAGGGGTATGATAGAAAAGAAAGGTTCAAAAGTACTAATATTATAAGTCACTGAATGATTTATCGCTGTTTTTCCTCGTTCTCCTGGAAATCACCTGCGGCAAAAGCTAAAAAAATATTTTTGTCACAACTGTTTAAACCTTTGTCAATATTGCTAAAAAATAGTTATTTTTCATTGAACATGTCGTCTGTTGTTCCTTTGAATTTGGGGTCGTCATATATAATATAGGGGGGAATATAACCGTTAACGGTTTCTAAATAACGATTAACCGTAATAAATTATTGGGTGTGATGGATAAGTCGGTCGTCTGCTGATGGTTTTGATATTTGTGGAGTCCAAAGGGAAATCGGGACCAATATTTTACAGGCGCTCCGATAAAATTGCTTATCAAGCCTCAACCAATTACTTCTTGGTTTCGATTTTCAAAGTCGATTTGGCGATTTTAATGACTACACATGATATAAGGTTGATAGAAAAATGCATAAAAATGTAAGCTAGAAGCATACTTCCTGTATTCTTACCCCTTCCCCCAAATGGGAATTTGTGACTGATCCAAATTCAAAGCAACAGGAAATGTCGAATATAGCAATCATGAATGAACCAATTACTTTTTTTACGATCTTGGAAATGTAAACATTGTTACAAAACGCATTGCTCATGAAATCAGAGAAGCAATGATTCCTCTTGTCAAAATGTTTGCTAAAGTCGTCTGCAGCAGATGCAGTAGAATGAGGTGTTATAGAGTAAGGCGTTGACCCGATTTCGAGGCCCGGAAAAAATACCGACACGTCGAAAGTCTGGTTCGCCAGCCGCCTGATAACAGGATAAAACGCTCGTCACGGAAATTATTTTCCACGTGGAGGGGTCACGAAAAGTCATTTCCGGCCTGATATATCCCGGGGGCACCCGGCGGGGGAGTTCGGCAGGGCGGGATGGAGAGCGGAAAGGTGTGTGTGTGTGTGTGTGGGGGGGGGGTGTTGTTGTGTAAGGCACGTGAAAGAGGAGGAAGTATGGAAATGATTTATGACTTCCCCTCCAAAAGGAGGACAAGAAATGTTTCAGTGGGTATCTCCGTAAAAGGGTCATTGATCAACTTTGGTAGGCAACTGCAGTCTGATCCTTAACCCTTAGAATGCTGGATATTTTTCTTAAAATAGATTCTTGAGTCGTCTGCTTTCCATATCCTTGAAGATCTGCTTAATCAGAGAAGCAAAAAGGTTAGATCACAGGCCAGCCACCAATTTACTTGGCGGCTGGCCTGGACCTAACCTGGTTGCACAAGCATGAAGTCGGTTCCAGCACTGCAAGGGTTAAACAAGCTACTCAAGTCGTTTACTCTCTTTTTGTCTTCTTATGTTTGCGTACTTTATTAATATACTTACTTGTATCAGGAAGATTATATAAGCAATGTGCACAAAGGAGAAATCGCTCGTCATGAGCAATAGCCCTGTTATGCTCTATAGAACCTTTTTGTCCTATCCCATTAAGAGAAATTGAATTGTGTGAAATATAAGTTAGTATTTCGTAGTTTTGAATTTGGACTCAAGAGTCATAAATCCTTTAGGGTCTATAACACGTTTAAAGGTGATTGTTGTTTAATATACTTCGACAAAAAGCTATTATGCAGTTTCCCAAAACTCAAAGTCTTGCATACCAGCTTTTTGTTTGCCCTTTTAGCAATTTTTAAAATCGATAAAACTTCCCAAAGTTAAAAATCCTGGGCCTCTTCCTAATTCAAGGAAGACTAGTCCAGCTTTGGATGTCGGCTGCTGTGTAAATCGTCAAGAGTTGTCTGTATTTTGTCTTCACACCTGGATGAGGTTTTCTCAGAAACATGAATCCGAATTGGACTGGTTTAAGCCCTGAGGCCTCGATAGATCAATGTTTATCTGCACATACGAGTTCAACCGCTGACTTCAGAAAAAAGTATATTTGTTAAATAGCGCAGTTTCTCTTTCTCGTGAGATTTTTTTTTTTTAAAAGTAAGGCAAATATTTGATTTCTTATGTTGCAATGACTGTAATAGTTTGTAAATATATTAGATATGAATCCGTGTTTCTTGTTAATTTGTTTTTTTTCTATATCTCGGAAAAATGTACTAAATCTGGTCCGCTGTTGATTTCGATTTTGATTTACGATTTTAATTTCTAGGAAAGTCCGTTTCCGTTGAGACTTACCAGACACGATTAGATCTTTATAAAATGTTCACTTCTGTTTGACATCTCTTTCTGTTAACAGTGTTTAAGATTTGAAGTGCCTATAATGCCGGAGATTTTTACAGACAGCTGATAATTCTGTATTCTATAAAGACAGCATGAAGGTTGGTTATAGGCTTTCCATGTTGATTACTCTAGTTTGTACATATTTATTTCTCAAATATAACATAGCATATTATACAGGTGAGGGTTTGATATACTAAGTTATATTTGTTGTTGACTTTGTGGAAGATTTTACAGAGATTTTATTATAAAGTATTCAATGTTATTTGTGAGAATAAAGGTAAAAGTGAGAACAAAGGTAAAAGTGGGGCGTAATGAAACTATTGCATGCATTGTGTTTAAAACATTTGGCAAAACATTAATGATGGTTGTCATAAAAGATGTTTTGGCGGAACCGCTACATTATAACAAGGAGACATATGCTTATTAATCTCGATCTCTACGAGTGAAACATGAAATGGAGGGCCTTTTTACCTTGAATTTTGCAGAGGCTGCTGATTTTGGGCAATTGTACCACTGAATTTGCTGAATTGGGAAAGTTGTTGTGGTGACTGAAATGTTGGGGTCAATGCATGATTTTAATGACATTTTCGACTTTTTTTGTATCATCAAAAAGCCCTGCAATTGGTAGAAAGTTAATGAGAAAGCATCTGATTTCTTTGACCAGACTCCGTTTCGTATATCTTCAAACATGATAGTTTCGCGATGAGTTTGTAAGTCCTGTAAGTCGTCAGCTTGCTATACATTGAGCTTTCTGTCTTCTGAATACTAATTATTGATCTATTTCAGAAAGGAGGAAACGAAAAATTAAGAATGCAATTCTCAGTAACATATTTTTAAAGTATTAGTCTTCAGACATTAATGTTTGTACTTTCAGTTTTACGACCATAGCCTGATGGATGATCGAAACTTTGTGACCCGGCTGTTAAAGCAGTCCATCCTGACATTATGCCGGGAAGCAGTCTCTTACACTGCGCAGCTCGAGATAGACGGAATCGTGAGCGTGACCATCGACGGTAACTCCGTACATGTCGTAAAGATCCACGAACTCTTCCTCAAACAGGGCGGTGTCGGCAAACATGACGATGATAGCACGGCGGAAATGCGCGAACGTTCACGGAAAAATAGGAACATTGAACAAGTTACACAAGTGCCAGAAATTCATTACGACATAAGCCGTGTTGCTGTGAAAGTTGAGTCTATAGAAGGAACTGATACAGATTCTAATGAAGCAAGCAGAGGTCATGTAAGCAATGGAAGCGGATGTGGGGACGGGAACGTGTCGGCTAAAGACAACAAAACTCTCAATATCGGGACCAATGGACGAGGGTCGCCTCCCTCTCAAATTGAATCATTCGAAGCACAACTACAACGGCTTCCAATCTCCAAGGAAACCGACATTCCGTGCAAGAAGTGTCAGGACGTGCTCTCCGACGTGTACCATTTAGAGACGCACTACCTTAAGGTGCACAGTCAGCACATATGCCGTGTATGTCTAGCCACGTTCACATCACGTAACAACATGAAGAGGCATATCCGTATACACACCGGTATCAAACCGTACTCGTGTAAACAGTGCATGGAGAGCTTCGCAAGGAATGACGATTACAAACGGCATATATTACGTCATACCTTCAACAAGCCATTCCGCTGTTCCGTCTGTTATGTGGGCTATTCTGACAGGTCGTGTATTAAAACTCACATGATAAAGGAACACATCGCGACGGCTGTTCATATCTGTCCACAGTGCGGTGAAACCTTCTCGGATTTCGTCATGTTTCAGCAACACAAGAACATTCACCCAGAACTGAACGATTATAACTGTACACTCTGCTCATTCACGGGCTCGAATGGGCTGACATACAACAAACATATGCTGACACACGGACCGCCCAAGATCTATAAATGTGATCATTGTGAGGTAAACTTTGGGAATCCTTTCAACTACACAAACCATCTGAAGTTGCACAAGGGCGATGATATGGTTCAGAATTTCGCTTGCTGTTTCTGTGACCTGAATCTTCCTTCCTTTGAGCATTTCCAACGCCATGAACATTCCCATGTACAAGCCAGACAACACACGTGTAATCTCTGTAATAAACAGTTCCGCTACCCTTCCAGTCTTAAAGAACACCTAGCGACGCATTTACCCAAAGATGGTAAAGCAGGCCCGGAAAACAAAGTAGACGATCATGATAGTACGAGAGACTCAGAAGACAGAGAACTAGATTTGGACTCCAATGAATCGAGGGACCAAGAACAGATGGAAATGAATAATAACAATATTGAAATAGACAAAGATGATACCATGGACAATAAACGTCCAGATGATGCACATTCCAATGATTACTGGTGCGCCGAATGTAACAATGGTTTTGAAACGGAAGAAATGCTACAGGATCACATAATGAATACTCATGAGGCTGTCCAACCTGATGATTTATCAGATGATCACGACTCCATGCGGTCGACTCCTTCCAAAGGTAGCATCTCGCCATATGAACTTCTCCCTCAAGTCACAAGCAATACTGTAGCGTATGACCAAAATTCTCAAAACGACATTTTAGATTTTACAAAGCGGATTAAAGCATTTGACGAAGATACTGTTGTTGATACTGTTAATATGTATCAAAAGGACTTACAATCTGATATCAAAAACAATCTAAACGAAGAGCTACCACCTGAAGAGATGGACATTACTGCAACCGCTACCGAACAGGTTCTTGCCATTCAACATCAATTAGGATTATCGGCGCATAGTAGGTCAAGGAAAAGTTCGTGGGCGAGACCACTCACGCCCGGATCGAGAAAGAGTCCAATCATAAGGAACTCTGCAGTATCTAACGGTCTGTATCCGACTGATGTAAGTGGGAAGACATTCCCCTCCAGCGATCCACGACCGGTCGGCATGAGAAGTAAACATAATCAGTTAATCAAGAGACCATATTCGGTGATGCAAGCAGGGTTAAGGTCAAGGGCACAGCAAAGGAAGGTAATCTACCAGAGGGACCATGAAGAGATTGCGATGGACGTGGGTATAAAGGACACTTCAGCTCGTGAGGGGAGTCGTTCACCCGCACAGTTCGGTCAACAGCTGGTCAGGAAAACCGACACTTCGTCCGCGGCTGTCTTCCCGAACCAACCTCCCTCTCCATACAGTAAAACATCCGTTGTCGGCATGGCTACTACAAGCCCGCCGCCGACAAAACTGAAACAGGAACCGTCACCGACGTCTTTAAACCTCAAAGTGCGCAACCCTGGCTTCGAAAAGGTGATAACCCCGGAAATCCTCTTCAAGACGAAAGCTCCGTTCACGTGTGAGGTTTGCGAGGAGACGTTCGAGCATTTCGAGAGTTTTGACCGCCACGGGACGGCCGTCCATCGCCGGTTTATCTGCTCGTTCTGCGGGAAAGTGTTCACCTCCAGACCGAATCGTGAGCGCCATGTACGATATCACACGGGTGAGAAGCCGTACAAGTGTGAGTTGTGCGCCATGTCGTTTTTCAGGGGAGACGATCTGAAGTACCACCGTACGACCCGACATCCGGATATTAAACCGTTTGTCTGTGGTGTGTGTACATCCACGTACGCCCAGGCGAAAGAGCTGGAGAAGCATTTGAAGACGTACCCCGACCATAGGAGTTAGTTACTGGACATGGACAGTGGACAGAGCGCTGTTGATATCTATATGTGTGTATGTATTAACTAAATATTATCATAACTTATCGTTTGTTTATATGTCTAAATACTAGTATTTAGATATATAAACAAACGGTAAGTTATGATAATATTAGGATCGCAATACACATATATTTTTGTTTCAGTGTACCCAGTGATAGAAATAATAAGAGATTAATGTTTTATTGGGCATTTCGCTAGATTCAGGTGGAGTCTGCGGAATACACCATAAAAACCTTAACCTCGTATTCCTTCCACCACTGAGTTCATAGGAGGGGTGGCATAATCTTATTGTCGGTTTAAGGTTATATAGTAAAAAATCACTTGTCCGTTAATGCTTTTGGAGAAGCTGGCCAATACTGACAATTGATGTGGCCACCCATGCATAGTAAGTTGTGTATAATTGGATCCTAATAATAAGACAATATGTTGTTTATTGAAAGTCAGGTTAAATACAAAATTTAGTGCTCTACTTGTGTGAAGGTTGATGATTGTCTTGCACTTGACATTGATATGCGTCAGGATATGTAGTTGTGAGTACTTTACTCTTGGTTTATACAGTGTACATCGACTCCGCGGACTGTTATACATGTGGACATTCCGTTACGACACACAAACTCATGAATGTTACGATTCTACTGCCCTATGTAAGAGAAAATAGGATAATAAGGAAATATGCTCACACGTAGGAACGGATATGTATATACAATAGTAAATCGGGTACTAGCTCAATGTCGCCTTTCATGCCACCATTCTTTCAGAGTGCTTTGTACAATTAACATGTTTAGTAAAAGCTGTCAATAGATTCTACGTGCCCCCTTTTTGATTTAATGAATAGAAATGAGATGGTAATTTTCCTTTGTACATCCTTCATTTTGATAAGGGAACAATATGTTATGGTTAAAATACGGAGCTGATATGGCTTATTAATATATATATTCTAATGCAATATGTACTTTACCAGATTTGAATTGTTGTTTGAGGTCCAATATAGAGTGTTGAGATTCTTACTTGCAGTGATGAATTCATGGGCTTCTTTCCGGGCACAATTCCTTGATCGAAATGATTGCTGTTCATTTATCTGTAATATAACCTTTTACTGTCGAGGGTTCAATGCAAGACTATATCAAGGACTTGTTTTCTTAAGTATTGCATTGAAACCTTGATACCTGCTCTAATGCTCTAGGTAAAGCTATCTATGTGTAATGTTTAGTAGAAGACGAAAAAACTAACCTATTACCAATCACTAACGACATTTAACCTGTATGGCAGGCTGTATTCCCATTCATAAAGTAGTCGTAAACATTGTGATAAAGAAAGCTAAATCTTCCATTGTTATTGTTTCTTTTTATGAGTATACCTATTTGGGATTCTGTTTGTGTTTAGGTCAGCGTACATAGAACCCTGGGTAAAAATGATCGACATAATGAGTATAACTATTTGGGATTCTGTTTGTGTTTAGGTAAGCGTACATAAAACCCTGGGTAAAAATGATCGACATAATGAGTATACCTATTTGGGATTCTGTTTGTGTTTAGGTCAGCGTACATAGAACCCTGGGTAAAAATGATCGACATAATGAGTATAACTATTTGGGATTCTGTTTGTGTTTAGGTAAGCGTACATAAAACCCTGGGTAAAAATGATCGACATAATGAGTATACCTATTTGGGATTCTGTTTGTGTTTAGCGTACATAGAACCCTGGGTAAAAATGATCGACATTCTTATTCCTCTATAACACTATCTTTTGAAGTACACACTGCTACACATGAAGTTGAATACTTCAGAAAAAATCATGATATAAAAACGTTACTCACAAAAAGTATTTCATACTCTTATAATTAAGTAAATTGTCATTGAATATTAATTTCGTCTGCCGATGCAATCGAATTTGATCACACAATTACATAATTGATAAAGGGTTAACCTTGAGCATAGCTATTGATTAAGCTATGCATATATTCTAGTAGTATGAGCCATATATATTGTGTAAAAGATGTATTTTGATAGAGTATTTTTGTGTGTTTCAAACACTCAAGAAATTTATGTGATGGTGTACATAGTGCTTGTGATATACTCATGTCGTAGGACTCATTATATTTATAAAGAGTTTCTGTCCGAAAGATGTAACGCTAGGTGTTAATAGATTTGTCAAGTTATAATGATTCTTATTGCGTGAACTTATTCATTTGCTGTAGCAAATCAATCACTTCCATCGTAAAATTCCTGCCTCGCGCATGTATGTATGATGAGGAACGAACGATGACTTTGCAGGGGAAATTGGCTTTAGGAATTGAAATACTTCCCAACTTCTGAATCATCTGGACTATGTATTCCAGTTAATTACTAATAATTTTCAAATCATTCATAGTTTTACCTGTTTTTTTGTTGTTGTTTTTCTCTTTATAACTATCAAATTGTTTATACAGACGATATGCAATTTTTTGGACGTTTATTCGCTTATGAAGTTTACAGAGGTTTACGGTGATTTCAATTCGGACACCTCTGTAAACATCGTGAGCGACCAGATATGCGAAATGCTGCGAATGTATTACATGGTTGCTAACTTGATGATTAAAGAAAGAAAAAGTACAAAACAATCGTTTTCACAGATATATTAAATGAACTCTTAATATCATAATTGTCTATGATATACAGAAGTTACTTCCATGTTCATTTCTTAATCCCAAACTTAATATTCTATCGTATTAAGAAAACACTAACAAAAGTAGAATTTGCCTTACACTAAGATCTATATTTCATGTCAATGCTAACTATTTGATGTGCCTATAAGGGTCCTAAGTGGACCCGTGGTTGAGGGGTCCCAGGTTCAATCCCCATCAACGACACTGTTAGTTTGTAGGGAGTG
The DNA here is from genome assembly GCA_947846245.1 of Cerastoderma edule. Taxonomy (NCBI): domain Eukaryota; kingdom Metazoa; phylum Mollusca; class Bivalvia; order Cardiida; family Cardiidae; genus Cerastoderma; species Cerastoderma edule. The sequence continues at coordinate 49,988,712 of OX401408.1, forward strand.
TCCTTTTACAAGAAGCTGGCCTTGGACTGGTGAATCCAGGAAAGCTGTAGAATAACTGAAATTCTGTTAACGTAGAATACTTATAATTTGCCAATTTGAAACTCATTTCTTCGTCGGATTACTTCGGTCGATTTCGGCAAACATAGGTCTAGGCAGGAATTGTTCGCACTATACCAAGAACAACTGAAGGATAACGCCAAGAGAATGAGTTTCAAAATTGCGGATTATGGGTATTCTATTTATAGTAGTTTTCCAAAGCTGCAATTATCATTTGCTCATACTTTTATTTAGGTCCAATCGCAAAATAAAACCCATCTGAGGAAATGGGATAAAATAAAGTTCATATGTATAATGCTCAACATGTTGCCATACTGTGCCTTCTCGAACACTGCTTGAAAGCGGTCTATTTTTTGTACAAAATTGTTTTTGTATAAAATACATGAACATATATATGTTAAAATTTATAAAAAGAGGATCAATATGTGTGATATTTCAAACTGATAGAAGTTTTCATTATTTTTTTATTAATTTGTTCTATGAACATGATATATATCAAGTAACGGACCAACCGATAGTGCCTTTGACTCAACTAGCATCCTTTGAATATATGGATTGAATGTCCAAATGCTGAATACTTTCTTCATGGGCTGCGAAAGCGTGATTTTAATTTACTTGTCTGTAAGTGCCAAATCTTTTTCTACACTTGAAGGGTTCAGCGTAAGACTATAGTAAGTGCTTCACAAATGTGAAGCACTTGCTATAGTTACGCTGAACCCTCGACTTGACCATATATTTATCATAAAGCATATTTCGGTAAAAATTCACTAGTTCATTAAGGCTTTTGGACAAGCTGGTCAATATAGACAATTGAGGGTTCAATGCAAGCCTTAAGTAAGACGTTTGTGAATGACTTAATAGAGTCTAACATTGAGCCAACGACTTTATATCTTCGTTCAGAACAAGGTAATATAGAAAGCCATTCACTCTCAGATGCAACAGAATAGAACAAAACAATTCTTTAATCTCAGGTACAATATGTCAGCATGAGGTATAAAACGATTCAAATTGAGGGCCAAAGTTACATGTTAACATATAGATATGCCTTTGAATTTTAAGATATATTGATAGCATAAAAATGAAAAAGTAAATGGGAAAAACTTTTATTGCAATACAAGATAGATTCATATATCTACTTACTCATCTCCCTGTGTCTCTACATGAAGGTCTTATAGTATCATGGGGTGTCTACAGACACTGGAAGATGAGGATAAAACTATTTCCTATTTGTGACTTTTAACGATGGTCCAATGTCCGATTTTTAATTTTTGCTGTATTGATTTGGTGTTCTTATTTTTGTTTTGATACTAAACGGAAAAGTATGTATATTAATAGTAACAAGATTTAACTCAATATAAGATATTGAAAGTTGTAAAAATAAAATATTTTACTTTATGTCTTTGCTCTTTTTGATTACACAACCACTGTTAATGTTGTACCCTAGTGATAGTCATGCATGTGTCTTTGGTCCTGCCGGGACATATATCTATCAACAATAGGTTTGTTTGTAAGTGGTTTATATCGCGTCAGCAGGATTGTGGTTTTATCGCGCTGTCCGACTCATTACGGATAAAGGCACAAACTTTAACTGACCATGAGGACACGATAAGGCTTCAGAACATTTTTGGCGTTAAACAAATATAACAGGGTCCTTGGAAATTTCTTTGGGATCATGCAGCTCTTCCAGAAATTCAACATAATACCAGCATTTTGGTTTCAGCTATAAAACGTCCCAAAATTGACAGGCCAGGGTATCTTTTCCAATCGAAGGGCAAATGCCGTGGCCTTGAAGAGTTATCGGCAACCAATAGGTCAGCAGGGAGACTACCTTTCTAGAACGTCAAAATCAACATCATTGCGGGGTTGAAGACTGTAACATTCCTTGGTGTGACGGCATTTGGAATTTCATGAGAAATATTCTCCCGACTGACTTACAGAGTACCGTTGGTTCTAACCGGCTTAACCAGCACTTAAGGGTAGTTGGGTGTGGGGTTTTCATCCATCATTGAGAGTCGGACATCGCAACATAACTGAAATAACGTTGACGCGAAATAAAACCACGTATAAGTTACACAACCTTTAGCAGGTAGTTTACAGTAAGATGAGGTAATATGCAGTGTGGGGGACAAGAAAGATTTCTGGTCTGGACCAGCTACTACTTAACCATAACAATTCAAAACGTAAATGCTACTGACGTCAGTAGCATTTACGTTTAGATTTGTTTAGGTAAAGAAGTAACTGGTCGAGACTAGCCATTTGTATATTTCATATGCTTCTGTTGCAGAATACCTTTAAACCCCTTCGGCAATAAGATCAATTGATACTAATGAACCAGGGGTGTCAAAATCAACTGTCCGTATTGCCCAGCTTGTCCGATAGCTTAAACGGACAAGAGAACTATACTGAATTTCACTGAAAAGCCATTATACGGGCAAGGGCAGAAATAGATTTGGCATTTGTCTTGTTTATCTGGGTTTTACATCACGTCAATATTATTTCCTTTATGTAGCGATGCTCGAGTCTTAATGGTAAATCCCCATACGTAACTGTCCTTTAGAGCTGGGGAAGCCAGCAAGAACCAACGGCATTTCAAATGTTAGTCGGCAGACTACCTCTCACCGGGATTTGAACCCACACGAAGAGGGTTCATGTGATTCCAAGTTATGTACTCTAACCACTATACCGCAGAGGCTCCGTGCGCTTTTGAATTTACGGAGACAAGTATATTTAAATCGAATTTCGCCATCCCTGTGAATTATGCGATTTTTGTCAAAACTGTTTTTACCAAATGTTAAAACCAACTTTTGGTTTACTTCGCCTTTGTTACATCAGCTATTGCTTTCAACTTGGATTAGTTACCTATACTCATATTCGGAAATGGGTTACTCCACACTTTCAACTTGGATTAGTTACCTATACTCATATTCGGAAATGGGTTACTCCACACTTTCAACTTGGATTAGTTACCTATACTCATATTCGGAAATGGGTTACTCCACAATGATTTCTGCGCAATAACGAAAGCGATCGCATTCGTAATTATTTAAGTTAGGTATTTGTTATAGTATAGGTTTACATTACGTCAACATTTTTTTGTAATAAAACGATGCCTGTCTCATCATGGAAGGTGGACGATGTCGAACTTTATTGTCAATGAGGGTGGTATAGACGGATGGAAACGGCCACATTCCCAGTCAGTCGTAACTTGGGTGATCCAAAGTTTGGATGATCCAAGCTGTAACTGTGTGTAGAATGAAATACACGGTGTATCTACGTCTGGATCATTCGGACTAAGGCAGCCGGAGAAGCTCTTCTGGTGAAAATTCAAATCTAACACATGATTTGAACACGCTGATACTCTGTTTAGAAAACGGCCTACGGGCATCCATATCATTTTGTAAAAGGACTCTTCTTAAAATAAATAAAAGAAAAAGAAACAGGGGAGAAATTAATAAACAAGAGTGGTCAGGTTATAGCTATTTGTATTATACATGTTCATTTCGCCATTTACATATACATGCATTCACTGAACACACACACACACACATATATATAAGTGTTATTTGAACTCAATCATACATAGGGAACAACCCATTTGGGCTTTCTAAGCTTATTCTGGGCCCCAACTCAGCATGTCGCAGACTAGCCTGGGGTCCTGGCCCATGCGTATACCAGGCACTAGGCTAGTGCGGGTATACGCACGAGCCAGGACCCCAGGCTAGTCGCAGACAAAACGAAAATGTCTGCCTCGTGATCCGAGACAAAACAGAATGCAGATGTCCCAATGGGCTGTTTGGTTTAATGTAAGTTCATATTATAATAACGCCTTACATACATTCTACATTCATACAAATGTGAATCAATATTGTCAATATTGAGGACCTCACACTACAAACCTTTAATAGGCTCAAAACAGAGAATCAAAGTGATAATTCTGGTTTATGATTGTTAAATATCCAACTAAATCAAACATTGTGAGAAAAACAGAATTAAGGAATATCAAGCAAAGCATCCTCTGACTAAGGCGTATATAAAGCACATCCAAGCAAAAATGTGTAAGCCTGATAAAACGTAATCAATGTTCAAAGCTTTAAAAACTTAGTGCTCGGAATGACAAAAAGGTGCAACTTCATTGGTTTATCATGATAAAGGATTAAATAGAGATGCTTGTAGAGTTTATACAGGTATAGTCTATCAAAGCAAATTATTTCCATTAAAAGTATAATAGAACTAGTTCAAACCTTTAGTTCTTTCCCAATGAAAGAAGTCTTAAAACAATTGTTTTGATTAATGTCTTGATATAATCGAAACAACTGCTTCCTTTAAACATTTATACATGGATTTAATAATAACATTAAAAAGTCATTGCTTCTCAGGGGTCATTTTTTCCTCTTATTGTAATTGATCTGACAGAAGTCACCTTAAACATCTTAACGTTTTCCACATTTAAGAAATCACTTAATGTTCAGTCATCTAAAAACATTCTATAGAAGGTATACTAGACACTTTTTGACATAAGGTTATAAGTAGTTCAAATTGATGGTTCAAAGTAAAACTATAAGCAACACTCTTGCACTGTATCCTCAATGCAGTATTGGCCAATTATTCTAACAATTTCTATCACAACCCACATATATACAATCAAATCATGATTCTGTATTGATTTTGTGCATTTGTTCAACTAAATCTACCGACAACAAAACATATTAGCGAACAAAACATAGAACAAGCCGAAGTTACAATACTTAGTTTATCATACATAACCAATCACTGAGCAAAACAATTGTATTGTTTTGCTCATATAGGACGAGCAATCACTTTCTGAGTTAGACAAGGATTTCAAATACAAATTTTGAAATTCCCTACACAATTATTTTATAAATATATAAAAGCTATATAATTGATATACATGTAGTAGATTACACACCAAATAACCCAATAATACCCATTCCCACATTATATCTGACCTCTGCATTTGTCTGTAAGGGAAATATTGTCAAAATAATACGTACAAAATGATGCACTATTATATTAGAATAAAATCTTATTTTGGTCTGGGATATTCAATGTGTTCAATTTGAACCCATGCAGAGAGAGGTCATGTAATTTAAAGTTCTGAACTTTTACCACTAAGCCGTGAAGGCCCAAATAACAGTACAACATTGGAGATATTTCATTAGTGTTCTCAAGACATGGACATGGTTTTGTAGAGTATGTATTTTGACCTTAATCTTATACCAGAAGAAAATGTTGTAGAAAAAGAGGAAATCACAAAATTTGAAATTATTTTACAAAATTATACTTTTGAATTGATCCTTCATTTCTGGTTTAATTGGTTCATTCCGTTACCTTCAGCCTGGGGTTTCAGGTATGATTCTCGTCCAAACTAAACCACTCTGACAAACAAGAAATCTCAACCTCTCTATATGTCTTTTAACAATATTTCTTGTAATCTATTTAAATAATGCTACACTTAGTCACATTTGACTCCTTAATATAATGTTCTTTTTTTTTTCATCATATTTTCTTCATGCTTCCTTGTATTTTTTTTTTATGGGTTTTACATCACATCGACATTATTTCAGTTATGTAGCGATGCCCGACTCTTAATGATGGAGGAAGACCCCATTCTCAACTACCCATAGTGGCTGGTCAAGGCGGGTAGAACCATCGGCATTCCGTTAGTCAGTCGGGAGACTGCCTCTCATGGTGCTTCCTTGTATATCTGACAAGTTATCAACATATTCTCGTGAGTAAGTGACTCTAAATCTTACACATTTCAAAGCATTGTGAACATTTAAGCAGTTTGCTCAGCAAGTGATTTTAGAGTTGATTGTTCCAATCTGAATTTGAAACCTGATTTAAATGTCCATATCTTACAGTTACCTAGATTAGGGAAATGGTTTGGAAGGAATGTCTAAATGTTCATTCGGAATGTAAAAAAGTATATCAAACATAAAAAATATGAACATTGAAAAAGAAAAATGACTGTTATAGCATATTTGATTCTGGAATCATAATGTTGCCTTTACTTAATATAAAACAGCCTTTATAATGAAGTACAATTTATTACACAAGGTCAGGAACCCTTTTTTCAAAAAAGATTTCATCAAAATTAATATTCTATACTTTTCTTAACACTTTTTGTCATAAGCAATTTGTAAACAATTGATAAATGCTTTTATAACACTCTACGCAAAACTGAAAAAAATAATGCACCAAAAAGCCTATATGCATATAGGCAAGTGAAGTAAAGTATGAGAAAAAAAATACCAGTGAAATGGTAAATCTTTAGTTGTTATAATTGACAGTGAGTGTACAGAATCTTAATTAATATTCAAGAATCAAAGGTTGCTAATCTATAACCTCATAAAGAAGGTTCAATGCATTACTATAGTAAGTCCATTATGTTTATGAAGCAATTACTATCATCATTTATCGAACCGTTGATATGAGGTTTTGTGACTAGGGCCAAATGAAAGGACCAGCAAACAACAAAAACATAGTATTAAACGATGGCCTTTTTGTAGAATTGCATCAAAACTTATTTTTTTTGTCTTTTTTCAAAAATGTCTTCCTTATCGTAAATCACCTAGATTATAAGTGTCATAATGTGAGTACATATAAATATAGGTGAGAGTTTAGTTAATATCCCTATACTAATTGAAAGGAATGGACAGTGTTTCCTTCTACTATGTACACCAAAATTTACAATGCATCAGTGATTTATAACAACAGTTTTCCCTTTTTCAAAATTCCAAACACCCACAGAAAAAGTATTAAGCCTGCTAAACCATGGCGTTTTCTCACACAAAAAATTTAACAATGCAATTGATTGCAATCTAAACTAAATTCCAACACACACATACATTAACATACTCACACATTTATCAACATATCAATGAATAAGTCCACACTACTTTTCAGGACTTTATATTGGTATTTTGTTTGTTGTCTTTTTGGGGTTGTTATACATTGGTTCACCAATATTCCAGGTACATTGTGCTCATGTAACATGTATTTTATTATTTCATCCAACCAAATTGGGAAGGCTTGGTTTCCATTATGGGCTTTTAAGAAAAGTAAGAGTTGCTTTCCTGTAAGTGCCTCTTACTGAAATGGAAAGGGGCAAATTGATTTCGTTTGAGTAATATCCACCTTTACCAATTATGTTGTGCAAACATTGAATCGTTTCTACAGCAAGTGTCTGATGACAGTGGTACACAAAAGATGCTTAACTGGAAGGACCAATATACTAATGAAAACATATGTTTGATATTCATCCTTACTTATAGCTTATCAAACTGTAATAATTAATAAATGTATCAATCATTGTGACAAAAGACATATTTCTTCTTTTGTTACAATATTTTGTTACAATATTTTCCATAAGTCTTTTCTAACATATTTTATCTATGAGGGCCAATTTTTTTTTCAACGGTTTTTCTTTTTTTTAACATCATGCCCACAATTTTTCAGTTAAATTGCCATACTCTTCTGCACATACAGGCAAAGGGTAACATAAGAATGTAATGTTGTTATAACAAATAATTACAATAAGTTACAAAGAGAACAAATAAACTATGACTGTATAGGAAAATAATCAACAGAAACAAATATTCCAGAATGTATCCGTCCAGACTATGTAAATATAAATGGTATCTAATATTTCTCCTGATATTCATGGTGCCATTTGTTGAAATCAATGTTAAACACCAACAAACAACCAGTAGCCAGTCCTGCCAGTAAAAATCTGAAAAAACAAGAAAAGATCACTTACAGATATGTAAACAATCAACATGAACAATATCAATGTTAAATACATCTTTAAAATCTTACAAAATTAATCCTTATGATAACATTATGACTTTGATAACAGAGGTAAAAATAAAATAATAATAAATTAAAATCAATAAAGCGATGTTTATTCAAGTCAATATTATATAAATTGATGTGTCTTTCATGATAAACAAGTCATTTGAATGAATCATTCTTGATCATGGAAAAGCACTGGGTGTAGCCTATAAACTACCGAAATGGTATGGATGTATATAAAGATAAATTATCATGCAAAGAGATTACAGAGAGAGGTCATGTGACTTATTTGTGATCATGAGAGAGTGCCAGAGAACATATAGCACTATCAAATTGTGGATATGTATATAACAGAGAGAGGTCATGTGACTTATTTGTGATCATGAGAGAGTGCCAGAGAACATATAGCACTATCAAATTGTGGATATGTATATAACAGAGAGAGGTCATGTGACAGACTTACTTGTGATCATAAGAGAGTGCCAGGGAACATATAGCACTATCACACTGTGGATATGTTTATAACAGAGAGAGGTCATGTGACTAACTTACTTGTGATCATAAGAGAGTGCCAGAGAACATATAGCACTATCACACTGTGGATATGTATATAACAGAGAGAGGTCATGTGACTAACTTACTTGTGATCATAAGAGAGTGCCAGGGAACATATAGCACTATCACACTGTGGATATGTATATAACAGAGAGAGGTCATGTGACTAACTTACTTGTGATCATGAGTGCTAGAAAACATATAGCACTATCACACTGTGGATATGTATATAACAGAGAGAGGTCATGTGACTAACTTACTTGTGATGATGAGAGAGTGCCAGGGAACATATAGCACTATCACACTGTGGATATGTTTATAACAGAGAGAGGTCATGTGACTAACTTACTTGTGATCATGAGAGAGTGCCAGGGATCATATAGCACTATCACACTGTGGATATGTATATAACAGAGAGAGGTCATGTGACTAACTTACTTGTGATCATGAGAGAGTGCCAGGGAACATATAGCACTATCACACTGTGGATATGTATATAACAGAGAAAGGTCATGTGACTTACTTGTGATCATGAGAGAGTGCCAGGGGACATATAGCACTATCACACTGTGGATATGTATATAACAGAGAGAGGTCATGTGACTAACTTACTTGTGATCATGAGAGAGTGCCAGGATAGCACTATCACACTGTGGATATGTATATAACAGAGATAGGTCGTGTGACTTACTTACTTGTGATTATAAGAGAGTGCCAGGGGACATATAGCACTATCACACTGTGGATATGTATATAACAGAGAGAGGTCATGTGACAGACTTACTTGTGCTCATAAGAGAGTGCCAGGGAACATATAGCACTATCACACTGTGGATATGTATATAACAGAGAGAGGTCATGTGACTAACTTACTTGTGATCATGAGAGAGTGCCAGAGAACATATAGCACTATCACACTGTGGATATGTATATAACAGAGAGAGGTCATGTGACTTACTTGTGATCATGAGAGAGTGCCAGAGAACATATAGCACTATCAAATTGTGGATATGTATATAACAGAGAGAGGTCATGTGACTAACTTACTTGTGATCATGAGAGAGTGCCAGGGAACATATAGCACTATCAAATTGTGGATATGTATATAACAGAGAGAGGTCATGTGACTAACTTACTTGTGATCATGAGAGAGTGCCAGGGAACATATAGCACTATCACACTGTGGATATGTATATAACAGAGAGAGGTCATGTGACTAACTTACTTGTGATCATGAGAGAGTGCCAGGGAACATATAGCACTATCACATTGTGGATATGTATATAACAGAGAGAGGTCATGTGACTTACTTGTGATCATGAGAGAGTGCCAGGGAACATATAGCACTATCACACTGTGGATATGTATATAACAGAGAGAGGTCATGTGACTAACTTACTTGTGATCATAAGAGAGTGCCAGGGAACATATAGCACTATCACATTGTGGATATGTATATAACAGAGAGAGGTCATGTGACTAACTTACTTGTGATCATGAGAGAGTGCCAGGGAACATATAGCACTATCACATTGTGGATATGTATATAACAGAGAGAGGTCATGTGACTTACTTGTGATCATGAGAGAGTGCCAGGGAACATATAGCACTATCACACTGTGGATATGTATATAACAGAGAGAGGTCATGTGACTTACTTGTGATCATGAGAGAGTGCCAGGGAACATATAGCACTATCACATTGTGGATATGTATATAACAGAGAGAGGTCATGTGACTTACTTGTGATCATGAGAGAGTGCCAGGGAACATATAGCACTATCACACTGTGGATATGTATATAACAGAGAGAGGTCATGTGACCGCCACACCTCCACCACGCCTGATTCCCCACCAACCATAAGGTACTGTCCATCTCGACTTAATGCCATAGCCTGAAATATACACAATGCCAGCGATTGATATCTCTCTTAGTTACATTTTGTGTCTAATAGCAGATGGTTGTTTCAATATGATGGACCTACCTATCTTCCACCCTCCACCCGCAGCAAACAATTGATATTGCAATGCAGGTCTACCAGTATTAAAGAATTTTTTTTTTTACAGATGTTGTTTTAAATATTTACCTGAGTAATAAACCTCAACAGAAAGATGATTTTTGTGATTCAATAGGGCAAATTTAGTTGAAATTGAAAAAGAACTGTCAAGAAAAGAGGCCGGGCTTAACTCAAACCTGGGACGTCTGGCCCACAAGTCAACCACAATAACTTAAGGGTCAGGTTTAACTCTGTATAAGAGTAGATGTACATAAACAATGTTTTATGTTATTCAACATACATCTGGCAGATGACAATAAAAAAAGACATTATCATTTCATGAAATCCACCAGAGATCTAGTTTGGTATACATGTAGAAATGCTCAATATTATTGTATCATTATATAAAGTTACACATACTTTTGATAAATGTGTAAAATGCTAATACAAAAAGTGGATATTGTACCTGAATACTTCCTTCTTTGTGTTTGACATGCCTCAGGAGACGTCCATTCACACTGTAGTTGCATATATCTCCATTGTCATAGGCCACCATGGCGAAAGTTTCTCTGGACATGGCAATAAACCGAGCGGTCATCTTCTGGTCACTAGGTTGGTCAAGGGATCTCAAGAGATCTCCATTCAATGTGTGAATCAAGCATGGGCCTCCTGAAAAATGAAAATTACGATTTATTGGTTTTAGAGCTAATTTGACATCTTAAAACTATCATCTATGTAATTTTAATATGACTAATCCATCTGTATCTCTTTTGTTTATCAAAATATTCACCGTTTTTAAAGGTTTTTTTTGGTAATTGCTTAATTGAAATAGTATTTTGAAAAGCAACAACAAAATGGTAAATTGTTCCTAGAATAACATCCTTTTGTCATGATGGGTTTTATCAAATATCACAAGGAAAGTCTTTGTTTCTTAATATCATTCATTGTCTGGTTTGCTTTCTATTTGAACCTGTCAAAACTTTGCATATGGAGCACTAGTTTAAGTACCAAAAGATGAAATATGTCTGCAATTTATTATATATGATCAGTGATAAAAACTCAATATAAGGACATTGGTAAGTAGAATATTACCTTTCGATCCACTGACTACGAGTCCCAGTTCTGCGAGTACAGCCACACAGCTCACCTCAGAGTTGTGACCAGTCAGAGTGGCTTTAGGGGTCGGATGTTCAATACCTGGCAAAGACGTAAAGTGGTTGTTACAATATCTCATCAATAATATCATGCAAATCCTTCGTCTGATTAACTTTATAATGTAGCTCTAGGCATCATTGGTAATAATGGATGGAAATGAACCTCATGTTTCGACAAAATAATTTCTGGCTATTGAACATAGGTCATGCATTTTGTGATCATGTATGAGAGATAAAGGTAAATGTAAGAAATTTGAAAAATTTCAAGGAAATACAATTTTGTGGTTTGTCAAATTATGTGTAGTTTGGACTCAGTCTTGATAAAATGTTAATTTCTTTACCTAATGACTGTTGTCACCTGTTGTATTCAGTTTGAACTAGTCACAAAATCATATATGATAGAGAGGGTAAAATGGATTTATATTGGGTTTAACAACATGTCAACATTTTTTTTTCAGTTATGTAATGGCTTTCATAGATTCACCAGTGCTAGGCTAGGGCTCCTAAATGACTTAGGGAAGGACACTTCCATGAAACCAGAGCTACGAATGGGGCAAAAACCTGGAATGCCAGAGTTCTAAAACTACCACCGTAACCACTGGGTGAGGCAGGAACCGAAAGACTTAAAATAAACAGTAACACTTACTCCCATTGTCTCCTATGATGGCCTGATTTCTGGACGTGAACATCCACACAAACACAGTACAATCCTTGGACCCAGTGATGATGTAGCAATCCTGATTCAGGTTACATTCAGACCGTGTGATACACGTCACTATGTCAAAATGGCCGTACACCACCTGCAGGATCTTTGCTGTTAACATAAAACATAGCTAAATATTTTTCTGATCATTTGCATAATATTTTTATCAAACAATTTTCAATTTCATGAAAGATCTCTACAGAAGTTGAATATTTGGAGGTAAAGGATAATCCTACGGAAGAAAAGAAAAAGTTGTTGACAAAGAATGGATAAATTGTTAGTTTAATCAAGGGTAATTCCGAAAGACATATAAATACAACAAATATTTTAGAACTAGAAGTAGAAACAAATTCAGATTAGTTTTTCATCTAATTAAACCTTGATTTCTCTAACTTTAATTTAAGTTAATAAATACAAACTGGAAGAAAATAATAATAATTAAGATAAGTTTCATCTAATATATCGATTTTCTAAACTTTAATTTATCAATAATGACATAAGATGTACTGTTGTAAACTAATATGCTTACTAATCACCAGCCAATTTTTACTTCAATTAAATTCAAAAGCCAATTGAACAAAATGATTTGAAAAGAGAGCGCCAAAACATATAAAGCATTGTCTGATAAGCCCTTAAATACATTACCTGAATCAGAAGAGTAGAGCCTGAAGCTCTTATCCCAGTATCCACACGCGAATATAAACCGGTTGTCCGCTGAAGTCACAAAGTGGGAGTGGTTGACCTTTAACCTCTGGTCAAAATTATCTCCCAGAGTCCTCTTCTGTAGTCCGGTGTTAGTCACTGAAAATATTAATTGTTAAATACTGATAAGCACCGCAAAAACAGTGAAATTGTCAATTGCAATTTTGTAAAGACAAACAGCCAATCAATGTTAAGGGGAAAATTCATTACTCATGAATATTGACTCAGACTGAATATTTAGTTCTATTGATTCAAAGATATTGGCGCAGCACAACTTCTTAGTTTCTTTCATTCATAAATATTGACCCAGATCAAATATCTAGTTTGAGCGCATGTTTAGTTTATATCATTCAAAAATATTGACTGAGTGTGAATGTCTAGTCTTTATCAATCATGATTATTGACTCACAGTATGAATGATAATAAATATCGGCACAGAGAAATTATTTGGTTTATAGCATGCATAAGTATTGACTGAAAATGATTGTTCAATGCATATAAGTTATCATTCATTCATTCATTCATTCATTTTATTTAATTGATAGTCGGCCACCGGCCTTAACAATACAATATACATATAAAGATTAACATGTACAGCCAAAGGTAAAGCATATTTAAACAATATACATAGGAGGTTGTTGAAAGCAATCAAAATAATTACAAAACAAAGTCTACTAACTCTTACTCATAATGAATTGATAAAATTTTCTCTTTTTTGGTAAGAATAGTATACATACATAGCAATATTGCGTACCTCATCTTTATTCTTACGTGTCAACAGTAGATTAAACTTTTGTATATTTGGAACTTTATAATATCTTTGTTGAAAATACGTATCACGTAGATCAGAATACAGTGGGCAAATAAGTAAAAAATGATATAGATCTTCAGTCTTATTCTTACAATAACAGCAATTATTATTATCTTGTTCATGGTTCTTATAGCGGTTTTCCTCTACAGCTAACTTGAGAGTTGCTGTTCTAAAGCATGCGAAAGATTTACGGAACTTGTATAATGTTAAAATGTCTAAATAAGTTTCATACCCAAATGTCGACTTAAAACCAGTATAGTAAAATAGTTTTGTTTCGGTACAGCATTTATTTCTCCATACTTGCAAATACTGGTCTTTCAATCTCTGCAAGTACTGAGCAACAAAATGCTTTTCATTTGTTATCAATTGATTTTCCCAAGCGTAACCAAATCCGTTTTCGCATAAATGACTTCTTAGTCTAGATACCCAATTTACATATCCAAATGAATCATACATTTTTAACATATTGTAACATTTTTTAACATACCTGCTATTCGGCATAATAAGAATTCTCAACCAATACTTTATAACTCTTTTACAAGTGTAAACATATAATGGAAAACGACCACAATCGCCGGTAAAGCCAATCGCCAAGGACAGCCGCATCCGAGGTATTCGATGGTACACACATAAAACGCTTACATGCATATTTTTGGACCCTTTCAATACAGTCAAACGATTGAAAACCCCATGCCTCACTCCCATATAACAATATCGGTGCAATCTTTGTGTCAAAAATTTTAAAAAACAATTTACCATTGGTAGGTGAAATCCCTTTCAAAGAAGTCAATACTAAGTTCAATGCACATTTCGCTCTAAGAGCATTCTGTTCAGCCATTCTGAACGAAGATAAACCACTTGTAAAATTCACACCAACATATGTGAAAGCATTTACACATTCTAAAGATTTATTTTCAAAATAAAATTTGTCATACCTTGAGAGGGGACCTCCTTTTCTAAAAACTACAACTTTAGTTTTTTCAATGTTAACTTTAAGTTTGAAATCTTCGCAGTATGTTTGTAAAACATTTAAGTGTTTTTGAAGACCCATTCTCGTATCTGCAAGTAACGCGATGTCATCAGCGAACATTAACATGAATATCTCGATGAAATCCGGGTTTAACTGTATGCCTTTGTTTCCACTTTTAGATATCAAGTCATGGAATTCATTAATGAAGAGAGTAAATAGTATAGAACTCATCGAACAGCCCTGTCTCAAGTTATCAATAAAGATTGATAGAGATTATTTAGCGCTTATAATTGACATTAATAGAAACCAAATAATTTCTCATTTTGTGACAATGTTTTACAACAATTCTTTTAAATGTTATACTAACCCAGATGCTGATCCATGGCCAGCGGTAGGTTAGGGCCAGCCTCTTTCTCCTTCGAATCTGGGGACTGGAAATTGGTGGGAGGTCCTTGATCTATTTATAGAAACAAATAAAAACACAGGTTAAACTCATCAATTGCTCGAGACAAAATTGTAACATTTGGTTTAACATCACCTAACAGTTCTTAAGTTAATACCCTATGACCATTTCAGCTTAGAATAGACGCAAGAAAATCAAATCAAATTCACAAACCTACATTGGCATAAGCTAGCAGAAGCATATTACATCTACAAATTTGTCAAGAGTTCCTCTTTAAAAGAAAATATATCTACAAATTTGTCAAGAGTTCCTCTTTAAAAGAAAATATATCAGTTTTTGTTTACATGAGGTTTGATGCAGTGTTTATAGTGGTTCAGTTATTTTACAGCTTTCCTGGGATGCACATACTGGACAGGGCTCTGCAGTGTCCAATTGTTAGTAAAAATATCATGTAGTCAAACACACATCTATAGTTTGGATAATATCTGTTGCTAGTTATGTTTGCATGTGATTGTAATGTACCACTGAAACCTGCATGTACCCTTACACATACAGGGGTTAATATTGATATACAGAAGATCTGGCACAACCAACCAAGTTACCATTGAATTATGCATTAGTTGTTGTCTTGCTTATTTCATTTCTATTTTTTATTGTATCACCTATTAGTCAGTTACATTGTGTAGCTTGGCTTATCACTGATGGAGGAAGACACGTTACTTATCTTCCCATAGAAAATCCAAGACTTGTACAACCATCAACATTCTGGCAAACATCCATGAGTCTACCTCTCATGAAAATTCCAATCTTCCACTATCGCGATTGGGAACCATGTATACTGTGGCCCTGTGATTTCAGTGATGTTCAGTAATCAAACCAAGAGACCATGGAAGCATTGCATCATACAGGAAGGAACTTCTCTTTGTTTTTTATTGAGCGCTGTGTGAGCCTCATTCGATCCTACTGCGCTTAGAACTTATCCACTGCTCTCTAAATTTGTCTCACAGACAGTATACTTACTTCTGTCATGGTTTGATACATTTGATTTGGTTTAAAAATGGTACTTTTGTCCTTTAACTAAAAAATATAACTAAAAGTGCATCATTATGGGATGCATAGTTAAATAGAATTTGACAGGGAGAGTGGGTACCGCGTTCTGGAGAAGACACTGGTTCCTCATTGAAAGAAGACAATGGTACGTAATTGCATGAAATTCTACTTACGCTGATAATTAGGATTCCACCTATTGATAGCGAAGTTGTGATTGCATGTGATTGTTGTGACGGCGGGGCACGGAACTACGGGGTGAGTATTGGCTGCCACGTGGGTCACTGGGGAGTTGGACAGAAACTTCATGATCATACAGACGTCATCCTGCACACTCGAAAACATCATCGGTGACTGGAAACATAGGGTAAATATAATCAATATATGTTGAAGATTACTTGAATGGCACATTCTTAAACTTAAGGGTTTAGTGCAAAACTATAATAATTTGTTCACAGATATCGAAGGTTCGTTTTTTTATGGTATTTAACCCTATGTTACAGTTATGTTATGGTTTTCCTGGACCCAACAGTACTAGGTTAGGGCTTTCCTGGACCCACCAGTACTAGGTTAGGGCTCTGAAGTGACTTACTAAAGGATACTCCCATGAAATCAGAGGTCTCAGTTGGGCTCTTATCCGGGACATCCTAGTTATATGTCCGCAACCTTAACCACTGGGCCACGCAGGTCCAATGGTTAACACTGTCATAAACCCTTTATGAAGGTCTTATGAAAGTCTTGCACTAAGCTCTTGCAATGTTGCAAAGGACTTGTTGTGAAGGAGTAACTATAGTCTAGTATTAAACCCCCAACTTGTGATATAGCACAAAGAAAAGATAAATACATGTTCTTGTGTCAATGATTTATAGTCAAGTATACAGTTTTCACATTGATAATTTCTATCTCCTTTACGACCTTTTCTAGATAATTGTTACTAGCGACAGAGAAAACATAGTATTATTGGCACTGTTTTCAACCAACAAGAAAGGAGGGATTTATAAAGTAGAAAGTTACAAGAAAAACTGCTGTTAAAATTAAGATTGTTTATGGTCAAACAGTAAATAATGATTTATTAAAAAGTTACAAGCTTTTTCTAGTTTGCCACTTATCGCTTGTGACAAAGGAAAAAATGTTCCTTATAAACAATCTATCCTTTTGTATTAGAGGCTTTTTATCCAATCTCAGTATGAAAAGTTTATCCTTGATAATAGTATTGTCTGCTACTGTCCGAAACCCCAAAAGATGGAATGAGTGGAGTAAATGCATAATCCCAAAATGGAATTTCTAACGTTTGTTAACATTGGTTTGAATTGAAAACATTTCTTCACAAAATTACATGTATGTAGGGAAAGTTGTTGTATATGAATATAGAATAAACAAGACCAAGACAAAGCCATGTTTCATATCTTTACCAAGATCCTAAATGACCAGAATTAATTCATACTCTTAACTTGAAATGAATGTCAGGAAAAAAAATCTTTTTAGCAGAAGTTTCCTTTTTTCTCTAATGATTTGTGAAATCATCTGCTGCAGACAAATGACTTAAATTGATTGTTTGTGAAAGCAGCTGTCTTATACATAAGATACATTTATATGTTAAAGCTTTGCGATATGTGTTTAATATAGTGTGTGAATGTTATATCCTTGACCATACTACAAATATAGTATATCTACAAGTATATATAGTTTTCATCATTTTTTTTAGTTCTACAATATGTTGTTTTTTTAAAAAACAATAAATCATGAAGTATAAGAAAAATACCCTTAGCCACAGAATAAGTATCCATATATCAAGACTAAAGAAAGTCACAGAGATTAACTATATTCCAAGAGCATCAATAAATGGAAAAATTCAAAAAGTATGAATTGGCCAAATTAAAAGTTCCATTTTAGAAAGAAAGCATAAATATAAAATGAAAAAGCAAACAAATATAGAAACTAAAAGTATAAGCATTGAAAAACATTCCGAGTTATCTCATAAGCAAATAAGTGGTTTGTCTAAGACCTTTTTTTGAATTTACTCATTCCCACATTCTCAGACAGTATTCGGGAAAAAACCTTCTTATCTGTGATATGGAACAGAAATAGGTTTTACTTAAAGAGAAAATGTTTGTTTTGACATATTTCTGTTTTGGTACATAATTATGAAAAGAAATGTGGTTGAAACATAGCGCATGCTTTTTTATGTATTTTTTTGTTTTGTTTTTTGTATTGGTTTCTTTTGAATAAATTTTGCATTGACATTATTCTTAGGAATTAAAATAGTCTGATAGAATTATTAGGAATTACCACAAAATGTGATTATTGCAAATAACTGAATTATGTCTTTTTTTTTTCACATAAAGAAATTTTTATCCTTATGAAGGACATGTTTAGCACTACATGATGCTGTCACTCAAACACAAAAATGAGGGATGCGAGATTTGTTTTGCAGAACATTAAAATTTCAATCATGTTCATAGTCTAAGTATGTGTCAAATGAAAGGTACTTTTGTACAGTAAAGTAATTTAACAGTCTTAAATTGATAGGGCATTCACAAAATATGTTGTGATTGAACAATTTCCACAATTTTACTAACATCACAAAAGGCAGAACCCTCAAGTATCCAGAATATTTGATAAAAGAATGAAATCAAATTTGACACTTGTAACCCTAACCTTTGAACAGACAGTTTTACACTGCTTAAGAAAGTATTGACACAGAAAAAGAAAAATGCAAATTGTCCTCTGCTCAAAATTGTCAACAGACAATAACATTATTTTTCTTCAGAAATGCGTGATTAACACTCACTGTATATGCTTAAGATTAATACCATCTGTATCAAAAATGACATTCATCTAAATTTTGACATGCAATTAAGGTCATCCATACATTATTCAAAAAACAAAATCTTAAAATATAAATCTAAGAACTACTTATTGACAATCTAAAATAAAATGATATTTTGAAAACATGATAAAATAATGAAAATTATTTGGAAAAAGAGACTGCTCATTCAAGCAATTTCTCCATTTCAAAGTGTAATCTCAAAATTTATCCGCAAAATGTTGTAAAATCTGAAATTGTTAATCAAAAGCTTCATATATCCAGGGTTCAGTGCAATACTATAGTAAGTGCTGCACATATATGAAGCATTTACTATAGTCTTGCATTGAACCCTCGATATGTGGTTACCAGAAGATATCCAGAATTATTAAAATCTTGTCTTGTCATAAAGATGCATCCCTTTAATTGTAGTATAACACCATTTTTTGATGTGGAAAACCAACCTACATTATGGACGGATAACCTTCACCAATTTTACAATTTTAGATAAATTAAAAAAAATAAGAAAATAAACCCATGTTATCCTGGCACCAATTAATTACTAAAACCTTTTTCAAAATGCTCCTATTCTCTTTGCTAAAATTTTTGGTTAGCTGGAAAGATAGCATCAATAGTATATGATAATTTGGTTAGTTATATACAAAACATACTTAATACAAAGTGTTCAAATAGATGAAATGCTATTAACAAGAAAATATTATGACTATCAAAAAGTCTTGAACCAGAAGATTATTATTAATGTTAGGAAAGAAAAGACAATTTTAACAAGTGATAAAAGAATAAAATATACATAATATGATTATGCGGCTAGTTGAAGCCTAGTATGGGGGTTAAAGTTTTATAATAATTAATATAACAGCTACATGGAGGAGAGAGGATAAGCAAATTAACATGTGAAACTGTCTATCAGGAGAAACTATAATCAATTAACCCTTTACTAAGTGCCAAATTTTCGTCTGCCCAAATTGAAAGAGTTTGCAGACTACATTTCAGAATGTGATGAAATTAGAAGATAATCCTCTGATAGGGAAGAAAAATTGTGGGAAAAAGGAAAAATTGCTCGGAACGCAATTTCTCCTTATCCCACAATGTTTTCCATAGTTGTCTGCAACAAAGTGGTTAAATGTCGTTATTGTCTGGTAAAGGGTTAAACCTTTCTCTTAACAAGCACTTTAATATCAATTTGAGTAATGTTCTCATTTGTCAGAATTCTTTTTCAAACAGTTCATCAAACTCATAGATTCTTACTTTGCTACAACTCGAGCAGGACATGAAGAAACTACCTGACAAATGATGTAATTATTTTGAGAATTTTGTCCAATGCAGTAATGTTTTAATTTAATTTTTCAAAGAAAGTTGTTTTTCATACCTTGTAATCATCATTAGTAATGGCTTTCAATTAATACCACTAACAAAACCCTTGTATGAATAAATTGATTTGTACATGTAATATGAAATTAAAGTGAGCAATATCTTTTTTTAACATTTTTTTTCTCACATGCTTTGATGTAGCTTGGTTAGAAAGGGTGCAAACTTAATATAGCATAAGGGAAAGAGTGTAGGGGTGTTTGTGTTTGAATTTTTGTGGTATGAAATTACCAAAATACCAAACTGATATACATGTACACATTTATGGCTGGTCAATATATGAATCATATTCAGTGTATTAGTTTTTCATTGATTTTAACCACAAACAAGCTGAGGTAAACATCCCTACACCCTGGCTTGATACAGCGTAACGGTTTCAATCTATATAATCCTTTACTCCATTTTACTGCATCTATTTGTAAAAGACCTTAGAAACCATGCTGACAAAAAGATAAATTACTCATAATGAGCAATTCATCTTTTTGTCACCATGGTTTCTACTTTATATGAATGACGAAAATGTACTTATTCATGCTTTTATCATGGGTGAAAGTTTAAGAAATTTAAAACCCTGAAATTGCTAGTTCTTAATTCTGTAAAGGCAACTTTCTATATCATCATATAGGCACAAAAAGTCCCCAAATCCTGAAAATCAGAAATAATCCTTAACACGTTCACCCATGTTTTATTTGTGGTCTGCTGTTTCTTTCAATTTAGACCATCCACAAGTTCCCATATGGGGGGTGGGGGGTGTTGAGGGTTGGAAAATTAACCTTACCAGGTGCATAACAGAACTTCTGGGTGGGTGGGGTTCTGCCAGGAGCTGGGTGGGAGTCTGTCCAAAACTACGGATCTGATTCTCAATCGCCTGTAAGTAAAAATTAATACATGAATAAATTCAAATGAAACATTGCTGTTTTGAAACTTTATTATTCTAATTGTTTTGTTTTTTTGTCTAAGTGGGAGGGGATGGGGCACAGTGGCCTAGAGGTTATGTTGCATAACATGAAATCACATGGCTTTTCTCGCCTGGGATAGCCAATTTTCCACCGTCAAATATAGGCCAGGCATCATAATAAAACCGAAATATTGTTGAAGTGAGGCAAAATCCCACCCATATATTTAAACCTATATTTCTTTTACGCTTAATTTTACAGTGCAAAATGGGCATTATACCACTTTCACTTTAACAAGGTCTAGTTATTTTCGTTACTCCCATGCTGCCTTGATCATGCCTTTGTTAGTGTTGCATTAAATTCTATAGTCAAATAATAGTTTATAGTCTAAACAGGCTTTTCAAATTGATACCCTCCTCTACTAAAGCATTTTTACCAAGAAATGGAATGAATCTTAAAAGTTTCCTTTTGGGTCTTCGGTATGATCCAAGTCCTGCCCTAAGCCTGCAACCAGCAACCTTCAAAACACAGTAATCTGAATAAAGTGGCATATTAGGGTCCTCTACATGTGTCTATTCATTGCAGGTACTCATTAGAAGTGTCTCAAAGAGATGATTCTAATGAGTGAGTACCCAAACAAAGGAGTATTGTGTAAATGTGCTTCTCATCTGAATCACTGCGAACATTCTCAGAACAACCACAGTGGGGAAGTTTTTTGACAGTGAAAAAAGTTATTAAAATGGCATTTCAGACCAGGTGAGGGTAAAAATGTAATACATACCTCCTTCATGATGGGGTCTGCCATCGTCTCTAGGTTTACACTCCCCTCGTATGTGAGATAGTAGAACACATTGACAGCCCTCGCAGCTTCTGGACCTATGAGTGTAATAATGTATAGTATTGAAGCTGGGTTGTTTGTTTACTTCATGTATACAATTTGATGGTTCAATGCATTACTTAAGTAAGTGCTTCATGTTTGTGAAGGACTTACTATAGTATTGCATTGAACCCTTGAATTGTACTTATTTCAATGTTACTGCATCCAACTGATAGAAGAGACACTTTTTTCTTCTGACACAATGTTTTCTAACCATCGCCACAAATTAAATGTTATTTCTACCAAATGAAAGCTGTCTGCAGTTGCTTTGAATTTGGATAAATCACGAATCTATACTCCAGTTTTCTAGCAACAGAAAAACACATACACAAAACATTAATTCTCCCATTGCTTATCAATTTTCAATTAAATAAAATACTCCATGAATCATCCTCATTGTTTGTATTAACTTTAAAAAAGATCAGAAAATGTTATCCTTACCTCTCTGTTTATATCCAAAAATAAGGTCAATCCAGTGGTGAAGTTGGCAAGAAACAAACTCAGATTCCAAGGCCTGTCAAAATCAATATACTTACATTATTACATGTATTACTTATATGAATGTTCAATGTTTTTCAAAGTCTGATAAAGTCTCTATGTTGGTCTTATGTTTTTGTAGTAAAATTAACAACACTCTTTTTTATTATTTTCACATAAAAATAGGAAAAGCCATGAAGCTTAGTAAAGTAATCTTAAAAAATGACATCTTTTCCTGAAGTAATTCAGTATGTCTAACCTTTCTTTTTGCTAAACCAGAGCCAGCCCAAAACTTTTCTGTATTGCAAACATTGTCTCTAATATAAAATCAAGAATCAACTTGATAACATATGTTTTTTCAGGATATAAAACTACAATAATAGATAAACATGTATATCTGAAAAAAGATAATTGTGAAAAGTGTATTGTCTGAAGTAACTATATTCATTGTAGTTAACTTAGCTAACCAAGTATTCTATACTGACTACAATTGACACAACAGCAAAGTTAAGACATTTCTGATGATAACTATGTATTTTTGTAGAACTATGTATTTTTGTCACATAGTCTTTACACAATATCATAAAGAAAAGCCATTTTTTATACTTTAAAGTTGTTGTCACCTATTGCATTCATCTTTGACCAGTCTGATATGAGGTAACAGGTCTCAATGTGGTATCATTTTTTTTTATTACTGTTCCATCAAACATGCATGATTGATAACGGTGGAATGTAATGTTGTCATCTAAATAATTTCTACTATGTAGATCAAGAAATGACTGATGAAAATTTTAAGGAAACATGACTATGAAGACTGCCAAAGAATAAAACGCAATTTTTGATTTTAAGAAAAGAGACTTTTGTACATATTTTAAGAAAGGTAAAAGGTGATATAACTAAGTATTTTCAAAGCCAGCCCTATACACTGGGTAGATAAATACTGTCACATACACTTATACCTATACACTGGGTAGATAAATACTGTCACATACAGTTATACCTATACACTGGGTAGATAAATACTGTCACATACACTTATATCTATACACTGGGTAGATAAATACTGTCACATACAGTTATACCTATACACTGGGTAGATAAATACTGTCACATACACTTATACCTATACACTGGGTAGATAAATACTGTCACATACACTTATACCTATACACTGGGTAGATAAATACTGTCACATACACTTAAACCTATACACTGGGTAGATAAATACTGTCACATACACTTATACCTATACACTGGGTAGATAAATACTGTCACATACACTTATACCTATACACTGGGTAGATAAATACTGTCACATACACTTATACCTATACACTGGGTAGATAAATACTGTCACATACAGTTAACCAAACTGTTTACCAAACTGGAACTTATACACTTATACCTATACACTGAGTAGATAAATACTGTCACATACAGTCATACCTATACACTTGGTAGATAAATACTGTCACTAACAATTAACCTACCATTCTATTTATCCTGACAAAGTCATCTGGAGTTTTGGCCCACTTGGGTAGAATAACATCATTTACTGGACTCCCATCTTCTTGTTTACCAAACTGTTTACCAAACTGGAACTTATACACTTATACCTATACACTATTTACTGGACTCCCATCTTCGTGTTTACCAAACTGTTTACCAAACTGCAACTTATACACTTATACCTATACACTGGGTAGATAAATACTGTCACATACAGTTAACCTACCATTCTATTAATCCTGACAAAGTCATCTGGAGTTTTGGCCCACTTGGGCAATATAACATCATTTACTGGACTCCCATCTTCTTGTTTACCAAACTGGAAGTTACTACAGCCCTATACACTGAGTAGATAAATACTATCACATACAGTTAACCTACCATTCTATTTATCCTGACAAAGTCATCCGGAGTTTTGGCCCACTTGGGCAATATAACATCATTTACTGGACCCCCATCTTCTTGTTTACCAAACTGTTTACCAAACTGGAAGTTACTACAGCCCTGTACACTTGGTAGATAAATACTGTCACATACAGTTAACCTACCATTCTATTTATCCTGACAAAGTCATCTGGAGTTTTGGCCCACTTGGGCAATATAACATCATTTACTGGACCCCCATCTTCTTGTTTACCAAACTGGAAGTTACTACAGCCCTGTACACTTGGTAGATAAATACTGTCACATACAGTTAACCTTCCATTCTATTTATCCAGACAAAGTCATCTGGAGTTTTGGCCCACTTGGGCAATATAACATCATTTACTGGACCCCCATCTTCTTGTTTACCAAACTGGAAGTTACTACAGCCCTATACACTGGGTAGATAAATACTGTCGCATACAGTTAACCTACCATTCTATTAATCCTGACAAAGTCATCTGGAGTTTTGGCCCACTTGGGCAATATAACATCATTTACTGGACCCCCATCTTCTTGTTTACCAAACTGTTTACCAAACTGGAACTTATACACTTATACCTATACACTATTTACTAGACTCCCATCTTCGTGTTTACCAAACTGTTTACCAAACTGGAACTTATACACTTATACCTATACACTGGGTAGATAAATACTGTCACATACAGTTAACCTTCCATTCTATTTATCCAGACAAAGTCATCTGGAGTCTTGGCCCACTTGGGCAATATAACATCATTTACTGGACTCCCATCTTCTTGTTTACCAAACTGGAAGTTACTACAGCCCTGTACACTGAGTAGATAAATACTATCACATACAGTTAACCTACCATTCTATTTATCCTGACAAAGTCATCTGGAGTCTTGGCCCACTTGGGTAGAATAACATCATTTACTGGACTCCCATCTTCTTGTTTACCAAACTGGAAGTTACTACAGCCCTATACACTTGGTAGATAAATACTGTCGCATACAGTTAACCTACCATTCTATTAACCTGACAAAGTCATCTGGAGTCTTGGCCCACTTGGGCAATATAACATCATTTACTGGACCCCCATCTTCTTGTTTACCAAACTGGAAGTTACTACAGCCCTATACACTGGGTAGATAAATACTGTCACATACAGTTAACCTACCATTCTATTAATCCTGACAAAGTCATCTGGAGACTTGGCCCACTTGGGCAATATAACATCATTTACTGGACTCCCATCTTCCTGTTTACCAAACTGGAAGTTACTACAGCCCTATACACTTGGTAGATAAATACTGTCGCATACAGTTAACCTACCATTCTATTAATCCTGACAAAGTCATCTGGAGTCTTGGCCCACTTGGGCAATATAACATCATTTACTGGACTCCCATCTTCTTGTTTACCAAACTGGAAGTTACTACAGCCCTATACACTGGGTAGATAAATACTGTCACTAACAGTTAACCTACCATTCTATTAATCCTGACAAAGTCATCTGGAGTCTTGGCCCACTTGGGTAGAATAACATCATTTACTGGACTCCCATCTTCCTGTTTACCAAACTGAAAGTTACTACTGTTGGTGAACATCTCTGGCAACGAGTAAAACTCAGGGATCAACTCCTGAAAATAAAAGGGTTATTGTGTATTGACACAATAGATACTAAAACTTTTTTCTTCTAGTTGACTTAGGGAATGTGAGCCAGGTATACCTTACTAAAATCTACTGACGCAATTTAAAACCCTAACAGACAAACAAACCAAATATACAAATCTAACATGAATTTTTCCTTAAATTAAATGAAAAGAAAAAATGCGTTTGGAACATTTGTAAGAAAGGTACTGATCAATGAAACATACTGATCAATGAAACATACTGATCAATGAAACATACTAAGATCGATGAAACATTCTACGATAAAGGTCTGTTCATTTGGAGGTTCAGTGCAAACAGATGCGAGACCTAACAAGGGACTTAATAAAGGAAAGTCCTCACCGAAATTTACTTAGAGTAGTTTCCCTTACTCAACATAGCCTGTAATACACAATTCAATGAAACTGTTCAGTATCAAGTTTGACTTTTGTCAGGATGGATTTTTTTTATGTGTGTTAAGCCCATTTAAGTGCATTTGTTGTTTTTGAAAAATGATAAAAAACAAGTAAATCTAAATTTAAGTTATTTTTTTTTGTCAATTCATGATAATACTGGTTTACATTTTTGAGTGGAGCATCACACTAAGAGTACAAATCTAGTATTATATTTACAATACTGTTTTACATTTTTGGATGGAGCATCACACTAAGAGTACAAATCTAGTATCATATTACAATAATAATTTGTTCTCACTAGAAAAAAAATGTTTATCTTTAACTGGAAAAGCTTACAAGGGTTTTTCTTACTATAAAATATACAGTATAGCTTTAGTCTTCCCTGACCTAAAAACCTTCATTTTCACAAAGTGATACATTTTCACAACAAAAGATTAATAACATCAATGCTAAAATTATCAGAAAGGAACCTTAAAGTTACCTGATATATATACCCTTAAACTTTTACAAAACATGGCGTTGTTGTTTCAAGTATATGAAAGGATAATGTGCCTCTAGATAGGTCTTTGAAGCATTATATTGTGTGTTAAATCATTACTGCCTGTAGATTTCAACAAGGTACAACTTTTCATACTAAACATTGATTTCCTCTGACACCCTATTGACATTTTCTTCCCCTTTTTACTAGTGGTCAATGTCTTTCCAATGACCTGGGCTTATAAAATCTACAGGACCTCTCTTCCTTCAATTGGGAAGAGGCCTTGAACTGTTGATTTTGGGAGATGTTATCAATGCAATTGGCAAATTGGGAAACCAAAGAGCTGATGTGACTTTGAATTTTTGGGAAAACTGCATGGCTTTAAATAAATTTCCAATTCGAAAGGTGCAGTTTATGGGCCCCTGCTATATAAAGTGAAAAACCACTACTCCATACAAATCATGTCAATTTACCTTCACATCAGATGTATCCCTCTGACAACTCTTCCATGCCTGAGCGATGGAGTTAAATGTTCGGTCTGCATGATCAAATTTACCTCCCTGTAGATTCAGGAACATTGTTGTAAACGGCTCCTGTAACAGAAACATATATAAGGTGTGTTAAGTCCTACATGTAGAAGACACATTGTGAAGCAATTTAAGTATCAGATTTTTAGGACCATAGTGACATGACATGTTACAATTTTTTCCCTTCTTTGTTTGTTAACCCTTTCCCATACAACAAATTTTCGGCTGTCCCAAATTGAAAGTGTTTGCAGACGACATTTCAAAATGTGATGAAATTGAAAAATAATCTTCAGACAGGGCTGAAAACATTGTGGGAAAAGGAAAAATTGCTCATTAAGAGCTATTTCTCCTTTTCCCACAATGTTTTCTGAAGTCGTCTGCAACAAAGTGGTTGAATGTCCCAAGGACACACCCACGAAAAATCCAAAATGTGAATTTTTCTCACACAAATAGATGCAAATACAAATCCTTGGACTTTGGAAAGATACAACACCACATTATTGTTTTTTATACAGACATAACCTTTATGAAGAAATACATTTCATTCATCGTTTTCATTTAAAAATGGCAGATGAATGGAAATACCAAATATTTCTCCATTAAGTATGACATGATCCCCATGAAAAGTATGTATTTGTGCCGGAATAAACAAAATATAATACAAAGAAAGCAATGCCACATACCACTCTGATAAGCCAGTTCAGGGTGAAAGCGGCCGTTGAGTAGTGTGTACCGTAATGGAAGGGCGGAATCTGGTTATGCTCCCAAGATGAATAACGCTCCTCGAAAAACTCTTTTCTCGATTCATTCAGAGCACCAATTGGCTGGAAAAGATAAACATTATTAGTATGATTGGCTGTAATTATTGTTTTTATTGTAACAGCCTTTATCACTTGACATAACCAGGCTTTTAGTTATATAACAATGCCTGGAGAAACTGTAGTTACCATTTGTAAGTCATTTTGAGACTTCCAGTTAGAGGGAATAACACAGAAATTTATGTCCAGGGAGAAGTAAAAGTTAAAAATTTCATATTGATAATCATTGTTATTAAACCAAACACCTTTTCCAATATATTTACTTATAAGTTGCTGAAAATTTGTGGTTTCGTTCAATAACGTGAAGTGAGCTTTCGCATGCGTGAGTTAAAAGCCAAATCTGTGAGATAGGCCTTTTAAGAAAATCGGTGACCTCTACAAATCTTACAGAAGACTTCATCTTGTAAAAATCTAAAAGACTTACCCTCAATAAACACACAAACAGTCCAATAATGACTTGATTCATATGAAGAGGGACCTTGTGACTTCAAGTCAAATTCTCTTAAAATTTTTATCAGTGGTTGTAACTTATCCAAATTGAAATATTCAATACTGTATGAACTATTCAATACTGTATGAACAAACAATAGGCATTCTGTAAGTCAGTCTAGTGACTTAGTTACCATCATATGAGGTATAAACAAACAATAGGCATTCTGTGAGTCAGTCTAGTGACTTAGTTACCATCATATGAGGTATAAACAAACAATAGGCATTCTGTGAGTTAGTCTAGTGACTTAGTTACCATCATATGAGGTATAAACAAACTAAGTCAGTCTGATGACTTAGGTACTGTTATATACAGTTTAAACAAACAATAGACATTCTATAAGTAGTCTGATGACTTAGGTACTGTTATATACAGTTTAAACAAACAAAATGTCTGTACCTTTGAGAGATCCCTGAAGTTGTTTGGCTGACTAAGGTCCAACTCGTCC
This sequence comes from Cerastoderma edule, assembly GCA_947846245.1. Lineage (NCBI taxonomy): Eukaryota > Metazoa > Mollusca > Bivalvia > Cardiida > Cardiidae > Cerastoderma > Cerastoderma edule. The sequence goes on from OX401408.1 coordinate 50,018,097, forward strand.
GTATCATAGTTCACAATGACCCAGGGGAATACTGGGTACTGGTTCAAATCATTGTAGGTACGCCCTGTAATCGGAATTATCAAAGTTTTGGAACAAATTATTCAAGGGTTCAGTGCCAATACTATAGTAAGTGCTTCATGTTTATGAAGCACTTACTATAGTCTTGCATTGAACCTTCGTTTTGTTATAGATCTTGGACTAGGATATGCGTACATCCTTAGTCAATTGGATCGTGTTTTGAGGCCTACTAGTTTATTGATATTAATATGCACAATCACCCATTTACTCATGTAATGTGTTCATCCTCATCGAAATAAGTTCTCAGCATTATCCTTCCTTTGCCTGAATGAGACAAGCAAAGCCAAGATTTACACATATTTCAATTTGTTTATCTGCCCATTCTTCTATTTGTCTAATATTTAGAATTTGATTAAACACTGATTATTACTACTAACTTCATAGATTTTTGCTAAAACAGACAAATAATAATGATTTATAACACGCATGCATGTAACTGAAGGTGAAAGAAACCAAAATGAAGAAAGCTGTTTATGACAAATAATTACTACTCTTGGCTCACTGGCTTCTATATATTGTCATAGAATAAGAAACCATTTTCTAGACTTTATACTGCTTCTTGTCTTCTCTGATGTTGCTTTCTAATTACTAGTCATGAAATTCTAGAAACAAAAACATTAATACATATAACAAGCACTTGCCTGCGATTGTATTAAGATACATGATATAATCATAGTTGGAGATTTCCCGTCTCTGCCATTTCTGTGTCATCGTGGACATCTTAAACAGCTGTTTCCCTGAGGCCTGGGACATCCTCCTGTGTAACAATAGAAACAAAGTAAAAAATCTAAATAAGGTTCTTGCCAATAGAATTGGTCTCTTCTTATAGAATGACAAAATATTACCACAAAATATATTGTGCAGCGAATAATGTCTTTCCTTGCAAAACTATGCAATTGAAAGGGATTGAAACACAAAATCAGCACAATTGAACAAATAACACTCTTACCCTCGAAAAGTAATGATCAAAGATCTTGATTGAAGCAACCACTCTTGAACAGTATGTGAAATGTTTTGTATGTTAGGCTTATCTTAATAAAGGATATAAGTCATTCAGAAAGCTAAAACTTGTATCAGTTTTATAGCATTATGTGTCTTATTCACCAAGATCGTCTTTCCTTTAACAATAGTCCCTTAACCCTTTACCATACGCCAAATTTTCAACTGTTCCAAAATTGAATGAGTTTGTGGACAACATTACAAAATGTGAGAAAATTAAAAAAACGATCTTCTGATAGGGTAGAAAACATTTTGGAAAAAGGAGAAATTGCTCGTTTTTCAGAGTCGTCTGCAACAAACTGGTCTATTTTCATTATCGTTTAATAATGGGTTAAAACAAGATTGACTGTATATATATATAAACTACATATATATAAATTTCACCTTGCTTGTCCGAGGCCATATTTGACCCCAACTCCCACTGTGGGTAATGCATGGATCACCTTCTTGACAGTGGCATGGTCCGGAAAAGCAAACATAACAGCCGCTAAAATATAAAATAAAAAAATAAAACATTCAAACTAAACTCAGCTACTGCATAGAGATAGAGAAATCGGTTTTCATCACACAAACCCATATCAAACACACCTGCAGAAGATATAAGAAACAATTGTGAGCAAAAGAAGAAAATGGTTATGACGAGCAATTTCTCCTTTTGTCACAATTGTTTCTTACCCTTATGTTGAATGCATTACCTTTTTTAAATCTGCTTTATTGTTCTTTTCATTTTCTTTAAGTTGTGACATTTAACAAAATCTCATGTAAGGGAATAGACAATGTCAATATTTACATTTAAAATCAAAATATAATGATATCACCAATCCCCTTGGTCTTTCTTTTTCTTTTTTGTTAACTAATTTCAAAATTTATGAAACAAGATGGCATATCATTCAAGTTCTTCAAAAGTAAAAGATTATGATTAAACAAGAATTTTAACACTGAATCTTAACCTAAAACATCAAGGAAGCATGCAACATACTTACATGTCTATTAAATAACTAGCCATATGGCTCTTGCTTATATACCGTATATCTAATGTATTCTATACAGATAGAATAGAGTAATCCACCAATGCATGAAATTTTTCTTAAACATTGAGCTTAAAAGAAGTAACTGCTTGATATAACAAACCTTTTTTCCCGCTATTTGGCTTCAGTGCAAGATTTTAAATAAGTAAATGACTTGCATTAGTCTGCCATTGGAAGCTTTAGATTATATAACAAACCTTTTTTCCCGCTATTTGGCTTCAGTGCAAGATTTTAAATAAGTAAATGACTTGCATTAGTCTGCCATTTGGCTTCAGTGCAAGATTTTAAATAAGTAAATGACTTGCATTAGTCTGCCATTTGGCTTCAGTGCAAGATTTTAAATAAGTAAATGACTTGCATTAGTCTGCCATTTGGCTTCAGTGCAAGATTTTAAATAAGTAAATGACTTACATTAGTCTGCCATTTGGCTTCAGTGCAAGATTTTAAATAAGTAAATGACTTACATTAGTCTGCCATTTGAAGCTTTAGATTATCTGTACAGAAGCCACAAAAATGTTTACAACATTATTTAGGCCATTTGAAATCTTCAGCTCCAAATTAACAAAATGGGTTAGAAAGTAAGTTAAATATAACTTATTACGGATTAAGGCAATAATTTGGAAATATAGATTATTATTTGTATGTGGAAGACTGTGGGTAATTATAAAATTGTTAATGTTTCGTAAATGGGCTGTAGGTAAATCTGAACAAGACATTTATAATAATTCAAGTTAAGTAACTCTGTATGACTTGCAGTCAAGATTTGTTATCTTCAGTTGCAGTTACCTACCTTTATCCAGATTTAAAAAGGTACAGAGCACCTAGTTTAGATATTTATTAGAATTTGTAAATGGGAATTTTCAAGATCTAAATCTTGATCATATCTTACAAACAATCAAAATTCTCTTATCAAATTCCCTCATAGGCATGTATAGATTGGTCCAAATTGAAAGCAACAGCAGACAACAAAATTACTGCCAAAAAAATGTGTTTTTGTGGTCCTTATGATTTTACTATGCAATATTCCTTTTACCAAGACTACACAAAGTAAAAGATAGCATACCATCAAAGGAAAAATTTATAAATATGACTTCATATGAATAATCCCTAACTGTCCAACTATTGAAAACAATGAGTAATGAACTAAGAAGCATAGACAAGAATCATGGCATTGAAATACTATTAGGTCATGCATAACACTATCGAACTAGCCTGTATGAGTGCTAGAAAGAATTTATCTTATTTAGTTTACGTGTCCTAAGGTTTATTTTATATAAAAACTGGCTAGATATACATGTACATAATATCTATAATCTAACATTAACAGAATTATATGGAATACACTTTTTGATTCAATGCATGTATCTAGGAAATGTGAAGTGTCTAATGAGAAATAAGTTTTGCTGTTGTTTTTTTTACAGTTTTCTATTTTATGCTTGCAAACAAAATATTGGTAGACTTTTTAAACTGAATTTAAGACAAATATGAAATAATTGCTTACATTGCAACAATCCACTAATGTCAAATATTTATTTGAGCTTATCTGAACAGTTGATTTTTGTAAATAATGGTAGAATAAGTATCAAAAATCAACACATGGAAAATATTCAGCTTGCAAAATGTTAAATAATTGTAGTCAAGGGGGGAAATCATTAAGACAAAGGAAGAAATAACTCGGTAAAAGAAGTTTCTCATTCAAAAATATCTGTTTCTTGAATTGTATGGTGCATTCAGAACAAGTATATAATAAATAAATGGGTTAATATTTTAACTAGCCAAAGATGATGATTTTCAAACAAGTATCATTTAGCAAATGGACTTATTAGCAATGAGTCTAAGAAATACAAAGGTTTGTGAAGAAGAACAATCAGTCTTTCCAGTATATAAAAACATTTAACTCAATGAGGGTTCAATGCAAGAATATTGTAAGTGCTTCACATTTGTGAAGGATTTGCTATAATCTTGTATTGAACCTTTGATCAATCAAGGTTGTAACCTAAGATTCAAATTATCCCTTACTCCATTTTACCACATCTTTATGCATCTGCTGCACAAGTTTTAAAAACCAATGTGACAAAAGTATAATGCTCCAAATAAGCAATAGTGAAATTGATAAAATTACATTTCTTTTAAGATGTTGGTTAGAACCCATGGTGACAAAAGGAGAAATTGCTTGTGATGAGCATATATCCTTGTATCATAATGATTTCTTACATCTTCTCCAGCTTTCCTGTTCATATGTATTAATAAAAGAATAGACTTTAAAACTGTCTAAATGACATTGATAGCTGTTTAAGTAATGCCCAATTTGCAAAGGGAGTATTTGAGTCCATTTTGGTTCACTAAAACTGGAAAAACCAATGATGCAGCATAAAATGGATAGTTACTTTCAGTTTGTTTAGATTTTTTTTCATCTAACATTTCCCCTTATAAAGTGGACTTTAAATGCCTTTTCTTAAGAAGAATTTACATGCATTTGAAAAAAAAATGTGATAAAATGGGAATTGCTTACGACTATGCAAATTCCAATTTTGTCACACTTCCTACAAAGTTTACCAGAATAATCCATAATAGTTTACAGGTGAGCATTTTACTTAATTTCTTTTCTTTTATTTTGCTATTTTTTTCTTGTTGTCTGTGCAGGGAAATGGTTAAATGTTTTACTCAAACTATTGATGATGTTACCTCTACCTGCAATAATTCAAAATTAAACAAGTTAGAAAGACGTTTCAGAGATGTTGGATCAATCATTCACATTTTCAGCATGTTAAATGGTAAGCAAAAATATCGCAAAAATGTTGAAACACTGTAAAATATAAGGGTAAGCAAAATTCGAAATTCTGTATCACAGCATTTTCACTTTTTTGAAAAAAGAAGTTATGGGTAAAATAATGAGCTTTAAATACATACTTAGGGATTGTACTCACTACATGTATCACAAAATGTTTTCTTTTAAGCAATAACTTATATAAAAGTAAGAACTTAAGTCTGTTATAAAAATTACAAAGGTTATCATTCAATAGGCTTATGCTTGTAGATGGAAAAAAAAAGTAATAAGTCAGATTCCTTTGATGAAAAGTTCTAAAGTAGATTAAGAAATTCCGCCTCCCATGTAAAAAGAGCATTCCAATGTTGATCCAATTTCTCATGGAATTTAAAACCACAGCCCAAATGCCACTAAGATAGAATTTTTGAAAGAAACATGCATGTAGCTCAGTATCTTTTAGAGAACAAACCAAAAGGACAGGGATACGACCAAAACTGGCCCAAGAGGAAAGCATCTTCCTTCTGTTTATCATAGGTATCGAAGTGAATAGAAGCCTTTAAGTTTATAAATCTCTTCCTTTTGTTAAAACTAGGATAAATTATGGCTATAACTGAGACAATACATATGTTATCTCAACCTAGACATAACACATTAAATGTAAACATTTTTTTTTATACAAAAAACAATGCATATTCTTTTTTTTTTCAAAAATGTACAAAGCTGGCAAATGAATTTTTCTTCATTTACTAAATACTAGTGGGCACCATCAAATTTTGTATTATACTTTTATTTATAAATTGTTACTTATATTACTTTTTATGTCTCAAGCCCATCATACAAACATAATCCTAACAATACTTCCCAAAATATAAATGGTGCATTTATATAATGAACCAGACTTTGAACCAAATATTTGCATTTGGTAATTTGAAAACATGTATCAAATATAGAAAATATAGTAACAAGGATTCACATTTTCAAGTGACTATATGTATGTCCTTTTCATTTTATTTTGTTGTGGTTACTATTGTAAGAAAAACTTGATAAAAATATACTGAAGGAAATCTGCTAATCACAGTTTTGTTTGATGTGTTGTCACCCTCCAAATTCCATTAAATAAGCCCCCTTATGTAGATCAAAGTATTTATAGCTTAATAATAGGTAAAAGGAAAATCTTCTTATTGTCAAATAATTGACAGAGACATCAAAATTCAGTCCATAGTTTAAAAAAACAAGAAAAAAGCTCAAAACACATGTAACAAAATACTATTTCCTTTCCTGATAATAATACACATACTTTTTCATAATATCACAACATAGGCGTAGGAGCTGGGGGGGCCAGGGGGGGCCCGGCCCCTCAATATCCAGACCGGGGGGGCCAGAGTATACTTTGGCCCCCCCAATATTCACAATGGCAAATGAAGATATTTGAAAAGAAAAATAAAAGAAACGTAATTTAACAGCAGAATAAAAATAAATGTGTATTTTTGTGCTTTATCTAATACCAATTCGCCTTTTGTTTCGAACAAAAACCAAAATCTTTTTGACGTCATCATCGCACATGGCAATCTGAACACATCGGGTTTATCCAATGAAAACTCCGCTCACAAAAATACCAAGGAAGTCTTGATTGACGAAAACAGTGGTGTAAAACGTATTCTAAGGAGTCAGACTCAGTATTGTCTTTAATTGTTGGCTAAAGGTTGAAGAATAATTTAATTCTCTGTCAGTACATAGGTGAATCCGTGGCTGTGACAGTCTGGTCGCTACCACTTTTTGTTTAGATCACTACAATTGATTTCCGCGTGAGATCGAGACCTGACATTTTCCCTTTTTCTTTTTTTTCTTCTTTTTTTTTTTTTTAATATTAAAGATACACATTTTCTTACAATTTCTTTTAATTCTCATAATGTTATTTAATTTGTAAATGCATGAATAGTCATGAAAAAGTTAAGGAACATTTCTTTTTAGACCGGTCCTGAAGTTGGCCCCCCCCAATGTTGAAAACGCTCCTATGCCTATGCACAATTATTTTTATTTAAAGCCTTCTGTTGCAAATGAAATCAAATAAAGTATTTGATACAGTTTTGTTTTGTGACAATGCAGTAATAGTGAAGAAGAAAAACAGCCATGACATTAAAAGTTAGTAACCTGCACTATTGGCATAGTACATGTACATGTATATTGATCAAAGTGTGTAACAATGGCTAACTTCTTCCATATATATGTCATATGTCAAGCCTGTATGCTGCATGCCAACATTCTCTAACAAACATAACTTACACAAAAAATAATCATCAAGACAGACCAACAGAAATGCATATAAACAGATTAGATTTACTTTTCAAGGATACTCCCACTGTATCATGGTATTGTCAGAAATTTTGCTTGTCATTTAAAACATAACTATAAAGTAAAGGAAATGTTTGTTTTTTTTAAAAGAAAAAAGCTACAAAAAAATAATTGTATAGTAAAAATTGCTTTTCCAATAATTCTATTTGCATCTGAACTTGGAATAACTGTCAATATTTAATAATATACTAAAAATGATTGCAAAGATGTGTTTGTGTGTTCATCTGAAATATGAACTACATGTGAACCAAGCTCACACCCAAACTAACACAATAATAAACACTGCACTTCACACAGAAATAAACCTACAACAAAAGAAATAAACCTACAACAAAAAACAATTCAATATGATTTAATACTTTTTTTAAAAAAAAATAAAATCTTGAACATATAATGGTTTTTTTCAATTAGTCTAAATCATGAGAAAGACTATATCAAAAATTACAGATTCCGATTTCAGGAGGGGAAACATGTGACAAAAATGAAAATTCAGATTGATTACTTCTGCATCATCTTTGAATTCAGAAGACTAAACTTGTAAACATACTTGATTTAAAGAAACCATTCCAAGCTGGCTATAGAATATTGTCTGCATATCTATGATAACTACTGGACACTTACTTCTGTTTGCGAGGAAGATCTCTATGGCCACATTCTGTAGGAGGTATCTCCGGGTGAACACAGCCCGTATCTCGTTGAAGTTCCATTTTCCATGGACATACTCCACAAAGGATAATACCTGAAATGATAAAAAAAGGTCCATATTGAATCCAAACAAATATGAATTAGGCTTGTTCAAGTGTTGGAATTAAACGCTTTCACAACGTAGTAACAAGCTAACATATAAGATTTACCAAGTGTAATTTATTAAAATAACATTTTCAAATAGGTCAACAATGAATGTGGCAAGAAAAGGAGAAACACAGGATTTTTGTTTTAAAAAGAATGTTAATCAATGAGCACAAAAGAATGATTTTTTTTTCAATACACAATTTTGCATAAAAAAAGTATAGATGAGTAAATCTTAAAACTATTTAAAAATGATAATAAGGCAAACTATAAACACATAAACAAGTAATGAATAAAATCACACTTCATTCAGTCAAGATCAGCATAATTAAATATTTGTTCACCATAACAACATGTGTTTACAATGTCACATTTTTATGCCAGACATATTTTATTACACATTTGATCAAAGTCAAGAAACGAGTGAGTTTAATTGTAAATGAAATTTAATTTCAGTTTACCTTCCAGTATCTGAACGCCTGATTTGGTTTTTATTCTTAGACAAGGTCAAATATCCAGCCTTTGTCAAAAATAAATATCATTGTCCATTATTTGTAGCCAACAAAAAATCATGTTCTTTTCGTCATCAAAATCATTTTCAGAATCAATAACTAAAACGGTGTATAATGTAACAACATAGGGTTTAAGAAGCCATGAAGAAGTAAGGGAAAACGCCTCTTTTTTGGACCTCTGTAAAACCTTTTTCATCCGATCATTTCTATCAAAAATAATCTCGTATAAACTCTAAATTGGCATCTTTAGACGTTTTCAATTAGGACTGGTCACAACACTCCGTAAGGGGGTAATGCGTTTAGTTACCAAAACGATCAATTCTTCCTAAGTACAAACATATCAGTAACCCTCACCCCATCCACCAGAAGAACAGAATTAATGACCCCTTTAATCCCGTCCCCACATGTCCATGTTCCCTAAAACACAAACCGGAGACCTAATCCTATAATGGGGCTTTAATTAAATTGAACAATGATTGCCTGGGAGTTAATTATCTTTGCGTTTTTCTTCTCGGACGTGCATGCTCCTAATGGAGGATATTAAGTTAGTTAAATTGCTATAGGAGGGTTCAAGTCTCCCGTTCCAATTTTCTACATGTAGAAATCTACTAAAATCAATATCAAATATGTAATTTCGTAATGGACCAACACGACATTGTAGCATTGGTAATAATATCGTTGCTTTCACATGCGATAAGGCTAGTTAACTAAGTTTGCATAAAACTCAAACATCAAAGAATACCATGCCCACATATTGTCAAAATGGTTTCATCATATTCTTAGAATTCAAAATTCTCAGAAAACGCGACTATCGTAACTGCATCATGTTCTTAAAATTCAAAATTCTCAGAAAAACGCGACTTTCGTGATTGCATCATGTTCTTAAAATTCAAAATTCTCAGAAAACGCGACTTTCGTGGTTGCATCATGATCTTAAAATTCAAAGTTCTCAGAAAACGTGTCTATCGTGGTTGCATCATGTTATCAAAATTAAAATTTCTTAGAAAACGTGCCTATCGTGGTTTCATTATGTTCTTAAATTTCAAAAGTTCTCAGAAAACGCGACTATCGTGGTTGCATCGTGTTCTTAAAATACAAAGTTCTCAGAAAACGTGCCTATCGTAGTTGCATTATGTTCTTATCGATTAAGTGTTGACTTTATATCTTTGCTGATAAACTTAACGTTTGAATAAAGATTGAATGTCATAATATACATAAATACATAAAAAATTTATATACAAATATTCTTGGAGTTTAAATGCTTATAAATAAAATGCTTTTTTAGTTTATGTTTTCATTCTTCCAATACTCGGCATGGTTTGACTCACAACCAAACCTGGCTTTCTAAATAACGAATTATCGTATAGTTTATTTATAAGATATTTGAATTGGGAAATATCAAGTCAATAAAAACCAAAGTCCTGGAAATCCAAACAGCAAAAAGTAACAGAGATTAGGAATTGCACTATAGAAAAACCAATTTTGCTAATCAAATATTTATAGATCGTTGTGAAAGTTGGGTCGTTTTCATTGCCCATTTGTAGAGTCTAGATTGAAATATATCACCTCCCAGACCATTCTCCAGGAAAACGTATAGCACCCACGGGACATTATCTACCATGGCAACGTGTTCCTAGGCAACCAAATCAATCATCTTATTCAAACAAAAAAAAAGCTAGTGGATTTTGTTAATTGCAAAATATTCAGTATTTTGACAGCGATATAATAACGCTATTCGTCATTCAGAGCCAGTGGCCCACGATCATTCAATTAGAGATTCCCGATGGTATAAATAAAACCATACCATAACAGCACAACATGAATGACGTATCTGCTTCGGTTTTAATAGAAGAGATACGGTGTTTTGAATTAAACAGCAATTTTGTCCGCTTATAAATCAAGGTTTCTTTAACCTTCCGGAAAACGATCGAATTCTGGTCTCTTTGTAACGTTTAATTCTTACACTGCATCGATAGAAAATAAATCACACACGAGCATCATCATACCGTAGGTGATATCAGAACATTAGAGGAAATGTGCCAACCAAATTCATTTAATTCAATATGTCTGAAAATCAAGACATATTGAATGAACTAAACTTAGCTTACAGTTATAATCAAAAGAGGAATTATTGAACAAGGGGGAAAAACGTTACGTCCACAACCTCATCTTTGTTTAAATCAGTTTTGTTTTCTTTTTCTATCCTAAAGCCGAATACCCTACTGCCATTATTGTTTCGCGATGGTGCCAACATTTTCAACCCATCACGAGTGCACCAAGTCCATATTGTTTTTGTTTGACAGTACTCCGATGGAAAGACGACGATTTAACAAGTTAATTTTTCGGACTACTGGGCTGGAGCAATGTCTCTATTTTCCAAGTCCCTGAACATAAATTGATTTGCGATCAAAACATGGAACGCGTTCATCAAAACAAACAAATCCCTTACTTTATACATGCAGAGTAAAATTACCAAAATTACTGTTTTACCAACGATTTTATGTATGGTAGTCAATAGCTTAATGATTTGACGAGTTATTTTGAATGAAGAATGTATTTTATCCGATTTATTATTAAAGTCAGCAAATTGTATATTAGTTAATACAAAACAAATTAAATGGTGCGAGGGCGTTCGCAAGTCCTGTTGTCGTGTGTTGCAATGCTAATGTTTTCGTTTTAGTAAATATTTTAGCCGCCATTAAATAACAGTGTCAAACTCGCCAATATCAGAAAACGCCAAGAAAGGTGAGGAACGGATGCTTGTTATGATCGTTTTACCTCTTTCTTTAAAATACATTTTCACAGAACTGCAGGGTATCATTACAAATTTCAACATAAACAAATTTCGTTTATCCCCAAGCTATTTCTTATGACCAGTTTAGATTTTTTTAATTTCTAAAATTATGTGCAATGGGTTTAAAAATCAGGTGGGAAATGTGACAGTTATTTGTTATGAAATTATATTATTTTTGAATATTTTCAATTTTCTTCAGTGTACAATGTTATCGATTCGCCCATCCTGAGAAAGCTAGAATTAAAACCGGATAAGAATGCCCAATATCATCAACTTCTACATTTTCCGAATGTTTTCTAGCAATATTGCAAATGTGTTTTTATTTCATACATTCGTCCTTTGTTGATTTCATTTCGGAAAAGTTCAAAAATAACATACAAATTGGGATGGAATAACTGAGAATAGTTTATTTAAATGCTGACTCGGTGACACTGAACTGATATAAATATGCAATCATCTACCGGCTTACAACCCATGAATCACAATATCGACCAACATAAACAGTATTTGGTTCTATATATCTCCATCAGGGAGGGCAGTACGTGCATCTCCAAAATCTTCCCTGGGAAAATATTCTCGGAGAAAGCATCCCAGGAATATGTCGGTATTCCCACATCAGTCTTTTCGTGCCAGAAACCCGCCAATTAATTCCAAAAAGGAAGGACAGACGCTTCCGTTCCCATAGCAACGTTGCATTTCCAGGGAATTAGAAATGACAATAATTCTTAAGTCTACATGATTTTTGCGTGAGGGAAGCGGTATTTTACGCCGGTCGACCGGAGCTCCAAGTCTATTGGGAGAGCTAACTCAATTAGTTCCGGGACGCCGGCATTTGCAGGCAATCCTAGAGTCACATTTGATCTAATTAAAGCAGACAGCCATATAACATCAAGCCGGGGAAAATTTCACCGAGAAATTACCGGTTATGGTGGAACAAACTTTCTATTTTCTGCCAATAGAAGTTGCGGTGCCTTTATTGATTTTTGACGTTCAGATGATTGGTTCTACCATAGTTTATGGAACCAATGATTTGTATTACAAAGTCAAATATAATCTGTATATAAAACTGCCCAATCTCTACTTGAAGTATAAAACGCCCGTACAAGGGCATATTGTCCTTTTGTGTTTGTATGTTATCCAAATATCATTCCAGTTTAATACTTGTCATGTAAACCATTCTGGTCAGTGCGTTTAGGAAACAAATAACGAATTACCCAAACAGAATAAGCATCTTATCTGGACAACGGTTGTCTCAGTAAATCTATTTAGTTAATGTGACATGAGAATCAGCTAACAATTTTCCGTTGTACATGTACATGCATATCTAATAAGGCAATGCGTTTCAGTAAGAAATCACAAATTCAAGCAAGGGAAATAATCCTTTTATACCGGACCATGACTGTCTAACCAAAGCAATATACCTGACATCTGACAAGAGAATCAGCGAACAGTGTTAGGTAAATCTTTAAAAGTCATGTTTTTTTCAATTGTTTGATATTTCGCCTCCAATTCAAATCCAGCTGGTATAACAGACATATTATTAGCAAAGCGTTTTTTAACTACAGTTAGATCAGCGTAACGTTAGCCTATAGATTCGCCCCTGTCTATGAAGACTATAGGTTAACACAGGTAGACATGTATGGATCCATTATATGTATGGATCCATTATAGAGGGGTTTATAACAAGTGGATACGTGATACCCCCACAATTCATCACCAGTCATTGTCATACAAAACCGCACCAGATGTTACGGCCGAAATATATTAACAGTCAGCTTTTATCTTATTTTTTTCTATAAGGATCTGCTTTAATTACCAAGAGCCGAGTCGGTTAATTAATGGACTTCTCTGAAAATAAGACAGTCGTATAAAACAGAAATTGCGAATTCAAAGCGAGGCTTGCTCCACGAGTTACGGACTGAAGACGGGTAGTTTTTCAACATGATGTAACAAATAACAGTGACAGGCAGAAACGACAGGCTTATCTTTCAAAGATTATTCATTTAACCCAGGTCTCTTAAAACCTTACCTTTACCGAACATCTGTTGGGAGAATTTATTCTCCAAACCAGTGTGAAAACAGCATAAATTCCTCGAAAGAAGTAAATTATTTGGTTTTCACAATTGTTATGTCCAATATCGCAAGGAAAAACATGTCTGTTTCACGCTATGTTTTTGTTGTTTGCCATTGCTTTAAGTTGGTCCATTACATATTTCAACTATTTCAACTTAGGAAGAATTAATGTGATTCCTTCATAAAAGAGTAACATCTAAGGACTTTTCTTAAAAAATGTGAAATCAAGGACAACAGATATTTCCGAACACTTCTATCGCTGTTGCCGCTACAATTTGGTCTTTGTGTCATCAAATAAAAAATAATGCTTTATCATTAAAGAGTAAATCGCTGTTATATAGTCATTGTAAGTTAAAATAGCAATATAAATAAAATAAATGTGTTGCACGTACGTATATCATACCCACGAGGTCATGAAGTATTTCTTGATACATAAACATGAAGAAAAAAATTGCTCCTTGAATTAATACTAAGAGGTCTTGATGAATGTTTCAGCTACTTTGAATATCCGGCCACATATATCATTTCAATGTCATTGGAAAGGAATGGAATGTCAAACAAAGAGAACGATATGGCAACAGATCGCGCAGTGCATAAAACACACAAGAAATGGATGGTGAACCTTTAGATTGAACGTATGTTAATTTCCCAGTATGCTCTGGTAAAATTGATAGCCCCCTAGGAAAAGAATATTTACTAATATATACAAAAACAATTTTCTTTGTCTTTTTGAGTGTTCGTAGGTCCGGATTATCTAATACGAAAGACGAACAAAAATGATAATAAGTTCTTCCTTCCATGGTACTTCCGATGATGAGGATGCATTGTTAAGACTTATATGGAACAGATTATATACTGGTATGTAACACGTGTTACATATATGATCTGTTCCATATACATGTATGTCCTAACATATTTAACGGCATAGGGGTCACAGATCAGTCACACATTTCCAGTAGAGGGATAGGGTTTAAAGCATATAAATATGATTATAGTTCATTGGTTGTTTTTATAAAGTAATTTCTTTGGAAAGGAAAATTTCATAACGGAATTAGACTAATCAACGAGGTGCTGAGACCAGCTATGCAAATAAGTGAACAAGCATAATATCCACACGTAGAATTAGCAAAGAGAGAATATCTCTCATTTACAGAATGCAATGTAAAATCTAAGTAAATTAATACATACTTCTTTTAGTTGTAATAGTTTACTGTCTTATAATACGTAAAATGTATTTTTTCATTGTTTGTCTTTTAGTATGTCGAGAGCATTATTTTAAGAGATCTTTTTTTCTCATATGTTGCCTATTAAAATGCAGTTTTCTTTCATTTCTTTTCTAACCACCATGCTTAATAACTTGAATATTGTATATATTTGACAAAGGTCTGTAGTGATATATGTCGATTTTTTAATTGAATTGATTCCAAAATCAGCTGCGGAAATACGTACAGCACCCCATGTGTTCAATACACTTTTGGCCACCGAGTAATATCAGAAACACGTCGAATAACAGCTACAGTGTATGTGTGATGACGCCACTTGTGTGACCCCGTCTTTTGACCCATTGTCATGCATATATACGTAGGTGGTCACCTCGCATACCAAGATTCTTGGCGTATATAGCATGGATGTATCATGCATCACGCAGCACAAAAGTTTGTGATGGACAATGAGAAAATAATTCAACAATGTGGCTCCTATATGGCTCCAACCTGTTTCCACATAGACGTAATACTGACAGTTTATACTACTATTGTGCAACAGGAAAATATGAGAACAATGCAAAGTTAATGGCAAGTTTGATTCATTAGTTATATTTGCGGTCAGCCATTGCGGTCACACACACACATTGACCGTCCAGCCTATTCCTAAGGGGACAGGATGTGCGTCCTATTAACCCTTTAAATCGTATCAACATAAACGTAAATGGGCATATGGGCATTAGATGATTTGAAATAACCACTACAAATACATGTACAAGTTCTACTACGGGGCTTTACTTCAGACTAAATTTCCTTCCCCTTAACATTGAATTGCACGAATTTATTATGGTTCAACGGGAACCGAACTTGGCATATATAATCTGAAATATTGTCAATTATGTTATAAGCGATCGCTCTTAAACGGATTACCATTGCTTAAATATGTGCGTTTTTGTCCACCGTAATAGCTTACATGGGTGTAAGGATATGGCTAGCAACAGGGTGAACGTTTTCCTGTCCACCCATTTAACCTTTGTATACACTATTACATTCTCAACTTGAATGCGACAACCTATTCTATCGCTATATTAATTTATCACGTCTGGCATATCAAATAGACATGTCCATTATGAGTTGACCACCTAGATACAGGGATTAGAAATGATAAAATAAAAATTTGGATTTGATAAAGAAAGTAAATTTTAAAAGAAACAGTCTATAACATCAACGTTTGAACACCAGAATAATGTATCAATATATATACAAGCCAAATAGCCTTCTTGGTTAAGACGTTGAGAGATATGTCAGCAAAGGGTCCTGGCACGATGTCATTGTTAAGCGGAAAAATGGAACTGACAATTCACATACACGAACCAAAACTGTCAAATTAAATAAACCAATCAATCAAAAGAAACCCTGACTTTAATTAACTTATTTGCAATACATCCAACCTACTTTGTCACCAAGTCAACTCTTTGCATGCTCATTGTAATTTACAATTGATGATTCTTAAACCATTAACCAAATATTGACCAAGTGGAAAGGTTTCTGGGTTGCAAACATGGAACCCACTCCGAACGATATGGGACTATTTTAAATTTGAGCGGATTTTAATTCGCCAGAATGATTTTCAAAGAAAGCCCATTGCAATGGTGTATATTAAAGATCGCTTAATCCAGACAAAACTAATTTGCCTTACCACCCGTTAATGCAATACGTCTAAAGACGACATTTCAAGCCCTGGTCATCTTCAGTATTTCAAGTCGTTGACTTACAACTTGTTAATGCTTTTACTCGGCTCGACCAACGTTTGTGCCAAAGTTCATAATATGACTACTTACCAATGTTGTGTACTTTGTATTATATGCTAAATTGGCAATACCGTAAGTTTTTTAAAAACTAAACCAGCGCTTGTGGGCATTTCAGCATGTTTGTCCTCGATTATGAGCCATACATTGAAATAGAACTGAAATGATGTTGATGCGATGTAATTCCCTTACATACAAAACGTTTTTAAAACCATACATTTCTATGCATAAGAAATTATTGACCCAGAAGATAGTTCAGCAGTTTCTGATTTGGGACAACCAAGACTATTCCTTGTCGATCTATTTCCGCAAGGTGCCCCTTGTTGATGACATTGTTGTATCACTGAAACACCTGCGTCTCGTATCAATCATCCCAAACCTTTTTATAAACTGCATTTCACTGATTTACTTATACAACCGCATGCTTAATTAATTAGAACATTTGATTTACGTTCATTAAACTCTTAACTGAGTGTCACCTGAGTGATCGTCCAAAATTGAACAAGTTTGCCGACTTCAAATATTTCTATTTTAAAAGGAAAGGCTTTTGTTGAAAAAGATGGGGACATTTCTCAAATAAGCAACCTCATTTAATCACATACATTTTGCAAATCGTTTGAAGTAAACTTTTAAAGTTTGTGTTCTTACAAGCAAACTACGTCTCGTTTTGTAACAATGCTTTAAATCTTTTTCTTAAGGAATGACGTTTGAAGTGTTTGCATAAGTAGGTCAAGGAAAGAATGAAGGAAGGTTGAAGGAAGGAATGGACAACAGCTATACCATCCATGTAATACCAACAAAACTTCTTTTTAAATGGTGGATGCTTTTAAATTTTGTCTCAATCAAACTAATCGGCAATCAGTATTTAAATATATTATTACAAAACTGCATAGACGACTGGAATAAAGGCAGCCATAGACTTCTGTCAACCTCTCCTGGGTGCCTGTGTTTTTTTTTCAAAATTCAAAGCAGCGAGGGACGGTACTCGTAATCATGATGTTTGTTTATATGTTGTTTATATCCGTGTCGGACCCAGGACCCCAAGCTTTTAGACCTCTACCTTTATCACTAGGCTACTTACAAGCATGGGAAGCGAGGTATCTTTGAGACCATTGCGACGTGTGTCATATGTCAGCTACATATGCATTAGAAAGGATAAGGACCAATCCATCGTCCGGTATACACCTGACCCGCATTCCAGACTAATTAGAACAGGCTTGGCAGCGTCCACAACATCGCGTCAACCCTTTCTTGTTTACCAACAAAAACGATACGATATCGTGTATTGTGAACACGAATGCAGTGTAAAAATAAAACCCTTAATGTTTATACAAATAATTTATGATAGACCAGGGGTGGCGAAATATGATTTTGAGTTACTCGTCCGTAAATGCCTCATCCTTTTCTGCACTTCCGTATTAACATGGTATAGCACATTTCAGTAAAAGCCACTCGGGTGTTAAGGCTTTTGGACACTCTGGGTAATACAGTCAACTGGCTTTGCCATCCATGTAAACAAAGTTGTAGAGCCATTGCAAGTGGTCGACTTTAACTTGTTTCGGTTGTATGGCTGTTAAACTTCTGTTGTATATATTTATACCTTGTAAAAAATGGATAATTTGCGTTTGTACTTTACCAGTTCTCTGGTTTAACCGGAATTTGTATAAGTGTGACTGTAGTTTTTATCTAGTGCCAAGAATAAAAGGGTCCAAGGCGTCTGGTCGAAACAAACACACAGGGAGTCTGGATGGTGTATACCATACTAATTAATTAACGAAACAGTCATAGCTCGAAGTTCATTCATGCACTTGCTAATTGGATATGGCAAAAGGTAATTAATGTTGTGTTTGTACCACAGAGCGGTCGGGACACGTACATATAAGTCGCTTGCGATTTTGTGCAATGTTTGTTTCAGCTGTCAGCGAAAGGCCACGCGGGAGTTAGATGGCACGCGATAACTGACGAGATCTCGAAACGAAGTCTCGTAAAGTCACGAGATATTGTTTCCAAAGTCGCGGACAACTGTCATCTCCGAATAGGAAGCAATGTCCCCCGAGAGGATAAAACGTGTAGAGCCATGTTAAAATAAACCAATCTTAAGACTTCTGAAAATAAAATTTATCGCACCTCATCGCTTTTTGTAGCATATCATTGACGATATTTAATGTTCAAGTCATAAAAGATATTCCTTAACGAGTTTCAAGCAAAGCAATCTTTGGGAATTACATTAACTTATCCGGGATGACATTGTATATGCAGAATTAATACAGATTTTCTCATGGTATCTCTCACGTATCTAGTATCAACGTCAGAAGCGGAAACGGTGTCTGCAAATTAGTTCCTGAGAGAATTGTCGCGTCACTTGTTTCTCCGTATTAGTTTCAAATTCGGGTTCCAATTCGTTCCTTTACTACATAATACCTGACTTTGACGCATCTGTAACATTCGCCTTCAGACACCTCTGTCACAATATCATTCATTGTTTCTTAAAGTAAGATCAACTTATCCTTTTCTGACAAACGTGTTGACCCAAAATCACATTGAAATGCAATAATCTTTCCACATTTTATTTATTCTAATAGTGGGGGAAAGGGTTGATCAATATTTAAAGGTCAACACGAATCTGATCGACTCAATTAGGACATTCGGGAGAAAGAAATGCAACTTAGTAACAGGTGGCGTCTTAAAATATTGTGTCTAAAAGATATTTTTGTAATAACGAACAAATTCTTCATTAGTTGATAACAATTTATACAGATTTAGCAAGAAAAAGTTTGGTAGCGACGTGAAAACTATTAATTTATCACATTTGTTTACCTGATATCTTAAAACAAATTTTCATAAATGTTACTTTTCACATTCTATAAATACCATCAGTTGATTCTTCTATTTGGACAAATTAGAAAATTTAATATTGTCCGAATGGTTAGAATACCAGGTATGTATACCATAGCACACACCCTGAGTATGATGGTTCCGGTCCGCCCGAGGGTGAAGTATCTCGTGGCGATGGTCAAGTGGTCAGTCAATTAGTGTAACGATAATAGGGATTATTGTATCCTGATTGTTCTTTTGGTCTGGGTAATTAATCGTCTTTGAGGACTTCATCATGGAACCATAAAGCGAGTCTGTGAAGATAAGGCGACATGGTCATTCTTGTCTGTGCTTGGACAAACCCTTCCTCATAAGTTGATTGGCTTTATTTGTTCGAATAGATGTTGTTTTCCCTTAGTAGTAATACCATGTATTCGTCATTTTATTTAGCCATGCTTTTTGCAGTTCCAAACAAGAATTTTGCCTTATTTCTTCAATTCCAAGCAGAGCTTCCGTTTATACATTAACAATGTCGCACAATGCTGAACGAAGAATATACCGTGTCGGACAGACTACATTGAAGGTCGGAAATAACATAAACTAAGCCTGGGTTTCAAACACGACGTATTTTGTATTCAAAGTCAAACCCACTACCGACTAAGCTATTTGGGACTCGATGGCTTGCTTTAGAAAATATAAATACTGTCTCATGTTCAATACCTTCATCAAATTAATTATCCTGATTTAAGTATTTGCCACCGACAACCTTTTCAAAGACTTCTTTTAAATAAGCAGTAGTGGGAAGAAAACAGTCGAGATCGTTTCCATGCGCGGGAATGGGGAATGGAGAGAACCGTAAAGTCGTTGTGGTTCATTACGAACACTAATCACTGTCGGTCAACCCAATCCGTTCACACTCTAGGCTTATTGCAACATCAAAGTGGTGTGCTGTTTGATTCCGGAATTATAGCTTTCACCTCACCAACTGGGTTATAGTGAACGAAAATCGCTTTCTGTGTGTATGTTTCAGTATGGTTTACTCTGTTGATGAACTATGAACTAAGCATGTTCTTTCCACTGTATGTATATGTTAAAATGGTGTATTTTACGGTTAGATTCAAAGTTTTTATGGGGAAAAAACCCAACAACATTAGTGTTAACTAAATTATAAGGAGTCCCCTTTAGAATACAGGTCTAATGTAGTTATGAAATCTTAAATATGTTAAGTTGTCTTTATGCTTAGCGACTTTTTTATTAATCACTTACTTTAGTCTTGCATTGAACTCCCATACGCACTTTATAAAAATGGAAAGAAACCAATTGCTCGAATTGTGCATTTTCTTCTCTGGTCACAATATATTTGAAACGTTTTATCTATCATATTTTCATTTTGATGTAGGTGTATCGAAGTGGTCAATATGAAGAAACAGGATACATCACAACTGGTCAAGGAACATGTGCACACAGCTCACGTACAAACAGTCAGTCGGTTCTGCATCCGGAAAACCTTTGATTCGATCGTCGATTACGATCGCCCTAATTTCTCTATCTACTCGTATCAATCCGGCCGCCGCAGATCAAACGTGGTTCGATCGCGTTGATGAAGACCGGTTCCTATCGGGTTACAGGGATTGCGCGGGACTGCCGTCACATCTAATTGGTTACAAACTCAGTAACGGTAACATTACAGGGTAGTCTGTCCGCGCACATCACATGGTCGGGACCGCGGTAAGATAAGGCGGGAAAGGGGCCGATAATAATTATCGTTAATATCATCTAGGCTTATACTTAAATTCAATTAATTATTCAAAAATAATTCAATCCTCTTGTTGTTGGTACTCATTAGAATGGTCTCTCCAAGACGATTCTAATGAGTACCCACAACAAAGGGTTCGATATGGGAAATCAAGCTACACTTATAAAATAAGACATGAAAAGCAAAACCATATCGCCATTGATCTAATCAATAAAGACTAATTGGCAGATAACATAATTTGTAGCTAATTGGAAGGTGTATCTGTTCTTTTGGAGGGAATAATTCGGGTTACGAAATGATTCCAGACATCACCCCTCTGGTCACCTGCACGTTATATTATAGGGAGGGGATGGGTGTGGATAGAGCATATTTAATGGAATGGTCCGATTAAACTTAGGTTATACGGTTTAACGCCGTGTAAAAATTATTTCGTTTATTTATGGGCTTTCCTCGATATCACCAATAATAGGCAGGGATCAATAGTGTCTTTTCAAAGAACAATCCGACGGAATAATCCCAATGCCTATTGAGTATTGAGCACGGGACCCCTGTGTCAAACACGTTTACCACTGGGCCACACTGAAGTCACTAAGTTCCAAAGATAAAGCCGACATAATCATCTCAGAAGCAAGGACTATGTTTTAATGCTGTTGTAACTGAATGTAGATATAAGCATCTTTATCGAATATCGTGATTATCCAAATCTAAAGCAACAATGAATACGAAGTATATCGCTTCATGACATTTTATCTCGCGACAGGATATTGGAGCGAATCTTTTATTAGGAAGTGACCAATTATCTTCATTAACTAAAGATAATGACAACACGCCAAGTCACTCGCTTTATCTATCAAACTGCACATACTTTTCTGTAGAATATGTCATAATAAAGTAAGACCACAACAAGCATGTGGCACACAAGTTCTTTTTCTTTAAAACTATTGAATGTATATGTTTATCTTTAGTATATGATTCAATCGGATGTTTGTACATGACCTGCTTACAATAATATTTATCCAATCCCACCGAAATAATGCTAGGATGTCTATTACATAAAGAAGTGACAAGTCAGTGTTGAAAAATATATTTGGGCGGGGGTGGTAAGAAGGTGATATTAAGAATAAAAGCATCTAATTGTTGTTATAATTTTCACATTCAGCCATTGTGCCGATCACTCGGATAATATGTAAGTGAGTAAGTGTCAATGAACGCGCGTTAAAACGCTCATCAAACGTCTCCAAAGTGTCTCTATACGGTGAAAGGTCGCTCGACAAAACTGTTAACATTATCACAAATTACCTGCAGAAACATGCATTTATTACCAAACAAATCGCACGGTCATATATCACAGACTCACGGGTACCGGACATTAACATCCATCAATCCGCCGGACCCGGGGTCCTGGCTCTCGCCCCGGGCTATATCGACACACGGCCGGGCTGCTATTATGTCATCGAATTCTAATGATCTGATCAATTTTAAATCGGTTGCGCGCGTATATGGGTTTACAATGATGTGAAAATCATGACGTTTTGACATACAATTTATCTTTTAAAATTGTAAACGTTTTCTTTGATCCCGTATTTAGTCATAAGGGTGAAAAATACAACCAGTTTAATATTGTCTTGTTCTCGCTTCCCTAAAACAGAATAGATTCAGCGTATTTCAGGGCCAAATTAAGAAATAGTCCAGAAACAGAACAGAAAAACGGGGTTTTATGTTTAACACGCGGACTGCAAAATAGAAAGTCCAACAATGCCCAAGAAATAGTTTGGTAAAAATAAACTTTGTCATCATTTCGCTGAGTAGTAAGTTTAGGAATCACATTCTGTGTTTAGTGACCAACACCAGAAATGAACATACGGAAGAAAAAGTTGTCAAGTTTGACTCTTAATGGTTCTAGAAGACGCAAAGCACCTGGCTATGGCCACAACTATGTTTCATGAAATACGCGTGCAGAGCACACTAGTGTATATGCATCAGGTCTTAAAAGATTGAAATTGTGACAATCTGATAACGAACTAGCTTCAGATACAATAAGGCTGCACAAATATTTCATAGAGCAGCTGAGTAATAAAACATACATTTTTTTCATACGTATTAAACTAATTATTTCCTGCCGTAAACACGTACGGATATATTTCATTACACAATAACCACTGTCAATGTTAGCAAATTAAACCCAGTGACATTTATACCATAAAATGTCAACTATTTGTTTATAAAGGCTACCTCAGCATCATTTAAAAAAGGACAAAAAATCCGGACAGAAAATACCACCCTGACGTATTCCGTTTCCATTACGTATTCACTTTCCATAAATCACGCTGATGGTTTATGTGAAATCGGTCCGAGTTTTTGCAGTAATAATTCTATGCAGTTATGGAGCGGTTCTGTGTTTTATTCTGTTGTTTAAAGGAAAACGAATCTATTATGCTCGTACATTTATGGGCGATATAACACGGATGTTTGTATTTATTGTCACAATGTTCGTCGCTAATGTCAACAGTATTCCTATGTCGACCGGTTCACCCTTTGACAATTCCCTCACGGGAAAACTGTCCATAGTAAAAACTGGCCAAACAGTGTATATTTCAACAGACATATTAGATACAATCATTATCTTTATGTCTTGACATGATGTTGTGGTTCCAAAATATAACATAAATAAACCATTTATTGATTACGTTTACAAATCAAATAGAAACATTTATTTTCCATCCAATGTACCGATACAACATTTACAAAACAATCCCTTGATGATATAAACGACCGCTGTTTGCAACAACGAAGCTTTGAAGAGCGGGCCAACACTTCTCTTTCAGACAAAACTGACATTTCTACCCGAAGAATATCTTTCAAATATACTCATATTTCAGAACATATTGTCAAATCTATTCAAGGGCTGTAAATTACCAGTTGTATTGTGAAAAAATAACATAGCAAAATAGTGATCACTAAAGATTTCCATGTCTCCTTTCTTTTAACAAAATAGTAAATTTTAATACTTCTTTGGTCACAACGATCTCACAAAGTCTTGTGTAAGCGCCTTTAAAATAAAATGTGTGATTTAATTGGACCAAACCGGTTAGCCAGACCACATCTTGTATGAAAAAAAGTGCCATCCAACATGACGCAAGTGTTGTGCATAAGACCAATGATCATAAAGCTTCTGTCAACTATGATGAAAGATGGCGGGAGGGAATAGTGCATTTGTGTACATAACCAGTCTGTTCTCGCCTATAAACGACACATTGGTTCCAAATGGAAATACTTTCATAAACAGTTAACTATTTAACGTATGCCACTGCTTAGCATATGTCACCATTAAACATATGCTTAACTTTCTGAACTGAACCAATGCACTGTTGGCATTGTTCAGCAACAGTCGTGATATGCTTTGTGAGTTGTGAAAAAAACTTCTATCTATTTCAATAATTATTTCGATGCATTTTTAACATAGATTTATGGAATGTGTTTCTCTGTACGTGCGGACACAACAGTTTTCATATGACAATATATATAGTGAGTAATTATTCAATAATCATTCAATTGAATTTCCTTATACCTCCCTGTAAATAATCATTTGCGATTATAAGAATTGTATGGAGCACTACCCATCGTATTATCAGTCGCTGAAGAGCATTCTTTTCTTTCGTTTCAATAAACATCAAAGAAATTGGCTAGTTAATTAAATAAATCTAACTTGAACACTATCAACTATATGTAACAATTCAGCTAGGTACACAAGTTAGGTCCCTGAACATATCTTAGAACTTTAAAACAGTTTACCATCATGCCACAAGCAACAGAGCTTCGTTCGAAAAACGAATACACACGTTCGCTTGGACACTGGTCCCATGGTTCACAGTCTGACAAGACTGTGAACCAGGGGACCAGTGACCAAGTGCCTGCGAGCAAATTGTTTCTTGAACGGGCCTCTAGCTAGATCATATGATACGAATTTGGCGCTGCACGACCTCGCCGATTGTCCGGAGGGTTGGAGTGAGCGAGTGCGAGAGGTGGACGTAACCTCGGCAACATGACAGCCCTGTCACCGGCTCCCATGCTTTAATTTGATCTAAGGGCGCGATGTGTGTCCGGCTCGCGCCACAATGTCTGACCACAGTGATGAAGGACTATTAGCCACTGGACTGTGTATATGGCTATATCTAAATACCGGACGCGACGTCGGAAAACATGACGAAGAATGACGACCAGCCTAGATATGCGTACAGTGACGCATACTGGAACGCAATGTCTAATCCTGTAATTCATTTTAAGTTTTTCATGGTACAGGTGATCAAGTTAATCCTTCTGTTTTATGGTTAAAAACCCAAAGAAGATAAAAATATATTTGCCAATATTTGCCTTATTCTGTTTTCCTAGGTTGGTTTGTGTCATGTACGTAGGTGAATGGTACGTAGGGGAATGTCGATGGTGCTTTTCCCATGTAGTTTCCCTCTAAATGATTGTTTTATCAATGCATGGAGTGTGGTCTGTACTTAGTACGGTAATGAAAAACGTCCAGGTTGGGGGTGGTCGGAGCAATTTAGCCCATCCTTAAGTATTCGATTGCTTTGTGTCAGCTTTATGAGAAGCAAAAAAAAAAAAAACAGAAATTTATCGATTGCAGTGGACGATCTTTCAGAGAAACTGAACTGTAATTAGTTGCAATAGTCAAAACTTTATGACGTGGTCTTCTGTATAATTATATTATCCTGTTCGAATCAATATGACCTGATGCAAATACCATGATCGTATGAAAGAGTATTTTTCCGTGTATATATCATAACTAGAAAACTGTTATAGTTTAACTTAATACACACCTATCTTTCCATTTCCTATTTGTTGTAATAACGACAATGTATTAATCATACAAATTCGACTAATAGTGTTTATAATCGTTTCGATTGCCTATAAAAGGTGGTACGAGCCTCACTCTGTATATCAGCTATTTTTTCTGCTGAAAACGTCATATAGAGAGAAAATCTTTAACCGATTAGGATATGATGGGAAGATTTCTTTATTTATTCAAAACCATATTGTCGGTCTTACAAGCGTATAGACATACTAATGAAACAATTCAAAATATTGCTTGAAATGCTTTTCTACATTTTGGATCAGAAAGATGCTGTTTCAAAGAGCTAACATTTAAGATCGCCTTCTACACATGTTGACATGTCACGGTGCCATAACATACATTTATCTATTCTTAATATTGAAAAGAACATGGATTGTTTGAATAATAAAACCATTGTTACAAAAGTAGTCAGTTTCATGATACATCATTACCCTATCTACATAGTATCAACAATGAAAACGCATCTCGACTACATGTATTGCAATGTGGGCTGTTGACGCAAATCCATATAGGGGAGTGGGTTACTTGGAAACTTAAAATACCATAAATACAATTAATGGTGACAATTAAGGAGATATACAATTAAAAAGAAGGAACTTGTTCTATAATTTCATGTATTTCATTTTTCAAAATTTTCCGTATAAGCACAGGAAGTGTCGACAAGTTTGATATATGGTCAATTAAGACGGCAATTAAAACCCTTTGATGTGATCCAACCTTACTCAAGGCGATGAAAAAGCTCATAAGTACAACATATATAAAATACACATCCAAGAATTAAAGGTATTTGTGTCGGCTAATTAAAGTCCGTCGTTTGATGTGTAATGGCGACGCCTCGAGGCCTAATGAAAACTTATTTCTTCAATTTCACAATAAAACTTCACTTTTAAGCAATAACATTGCACCATTTCCGGATTTTCAAAAAGAAAGTTCGGTAGACCGCGCCTTTAACATAACAATTGTCTGTATTTTCATTGCGATTTTATTAGCAATAAAACGAGCACAAAGATCGCCGGTATAGACCGAATATTACCGACAAAGTTACAAAGGCCGACATATAAATTCCTAACGTCATAGAAGCTCAACGATCAATATATGAAAGAACATATTTTTTTTTGTATAAATGGGCATTTTCAATGAATGGGTAGTTAACATCGTTTTCAACCCATTTTCAATTTCAAAGCGGCGATAGCACTCGTCCTTGCTCCTGATATTTCCACACCTAATCCTGCAGTTTCCCTTCAATCCAGATAGGGCTAACATTATAACACACATAAAGCCGTTAAATTTGACCATCCCCAAACGCTTAAAACATGGGTAACAAGTACGGGTTATTGAAGGAAGCTCATTCCAGTTTTTTTTGGGGACTTGCAGCCTGTAACACGCACCCACCTGCCTTGAATGCCATATTTGATACATGCTATAGAAAGCGATCTATTGCTTCATTTTGTTTGTGCGGAAAGTTGATAAATTCACAAGCGTTCCCACAAAACAAAATACCTTCATGAGGTCGAAGCAAACATTCAAAGACCTTCTTGTTTGTGATAGTTTATCGATATACATAAGACACTATTTTTTAACGGAAAGTCATACTTATCCAAATACATGTAATATATAAGTCTTTGGTGTCATAACACAATATCGAGAACGACTCACTGCAATAAACAAATTTATGTTTTATAGATTGACAAGCAGGGATGTTAGCTCGTGTCGTACGATATTCTAAGTATTTTACATCAAACCATGAATTGTGTTTGTAAATCGATTTTGTAAGACAGTAGTATTGACATTTTGGTCTTCTTGAGAAGTCGCCCAATTATATGGATATCATCTAATCGATTTCATTAGGGAGATAAGAACGTATAGACTAATGACAATAAAGATATCTGTTTGATCTACAACAGCGATAAAGACAGCAACAGTATCGCATACATCAGCAAAGTTCGTGGCAAATTAGGAATTACTATTTCCCTTGTAGCAATAACTAAAAGATCCTTATTTATCGACATTAGGAAAACACTTTAACAATAAAATTCGTCCCTGGTGATTAGTGTTACATCAGAAGAAATTTTCCATCTTAATTGGTCATTCATGAAGAACATTCCTAAATTCGCGATTTAGAGAATTTATAAAATATATTTTAAATGTCTATTTAAAGGAAAAAATACAAAAGTAAGAGACATTATGCAGATTTCTTCCGGGTTTGGTGCAAGGTACAAAAAACTCCATCAAATCGGACACACAATGTCCCATTTGACTCAAACCCCAAATTGAATTTCATAGTCACATCGCTCATTAATTAAAAAGTGTCTTCTTGTCAAAAGGTATATTAAAATTTGTCAGTTTAGTTCTCGAATATAAGCCATTTTTGTAATTTATCTGTGTCGCTAAATGCATTTTCTGAACGGCCTGGCGACGCTGTGATGGTATGGCGACATTTCGGACATGTGGTTTGTATCACAAATTCGTTCTTACGTAACTTCCATACATATAGGCGACAAACAAGACCACGTCGCACGTCGTTTTGACGTTTACGTAAAATATTGAAAGACGTTTAATTTAGCAAAAAATCATTGCATTTGTCAAGAAAGAACGTCTTGTTGGTGTCAATTTTTTTTTTATAAAATCGACATAATATTTCAAGGTTAATGCTCTATATGAACCTAAACAAATATCTATTAGGTCGAAAATGGAGACAAATAAATATTAGAATAATGCTAAAATTGAAACCATAATAGAAAGACAAAAAGGCATGCGCCAACGAAATAATTTTGTGATAAAACGTTGTTCCTTCTCACTAATTTGTTACACACATTAATCATGCTAGCGCAATGATGATAACGAAAAAATAAATTCCAAATAATCCTTGGTAACAGAAGGAGAAAATACTCTTCACCAGCAATTTCGTCCTTTGTTATTAGGTTAATAAATACTGTTTTCAAAATATAAATTTCTTTTTGTCACTTATCAATGATTGATGTGGTTGTTTTACTTTTTCAGAATTGACAACTTGTAAAACTTGCAAAACGAATAAGATTTGCCAAATGAAATAAAAAAAAGAAATACGAAACAACATGATAACAAAATTAGACCAAAAGTCGTACTTGAAGAAGGGCCATACTGGTTAACCAAATTGTCATGCCTGTCCCGGGGCTAGAAACCTGGTGAACTTGACAATAATCTGGTTTTTGACGTCAAATCTTGTCAGGGGCTAGATCGATCTGTTATCGATAATTAAAAATGATTGATTCTTTGTTTAGACACTACCGACTTTTTGAGAAGATAAGAAAAACAATTTATATCAGAGTTGTTTTAATATGTTTCGCAAAGATAGCATCTTAACTGATTTAGGCGTTATATTTACTTTTCCACACGGCTTGTGGATTTGTCCTGCAGGTAACAGTGCTTCTCATATACGATAATAATGACTTAACACTCTAGGTTAATCAACGGAAACAATAAGGTGAATGACACAAATATACGGAGAAAACCTCTGTTTCATAAACTGATAATAAAATAACGGACATGTAGTTTCTAACAAGCATCAGTGGCTGATGACGAATAATTTTCGTAATTTTCAAATGAAAATAACCATGTCGCCTTCATTTGTAATATTTCTGTTTGATATAGACGACATTAATCATGAATACGTCATCTTTATTTGGATAGAGTTAAACGCCGTGTCAACGTGTATTCAGTGGGTAGTCATTTATGTTGCGGCTTTCCTGGGATTCGAGCATCTTAACCGTTTGGCCCCGGTTGATCCCGAACCAAATTCATCGGGCCCTTCTAGCGCAATAATTACTTTGACTGCTCATGTGATGTCGACTTATCAGATCCGATAACTAACAGATGAACCGTTTGCATAAATACAATTAACCAAAACATCGTATCAAAAATGCGACAATCGATGTGTTTATTAACACTGCCTATTTTTAAGGTTTGATTGATATACCAAAAGGCTCAACAGCTCAACAGCCATCAAATGCACATTTATGAAACGAATTAAATACATCATCATTTCATATATTTTTTTCAATCTAAGAATAATTAATAACCATTTTGACAACCAAACAAAACGATAACAAAACACTCTATATCATGCATGATTTCCAAAGCATTACACTACAGTCGCACTGAAAGTCACATACTTTTCTTTTTCAAAACACGAACAATTCAAACAAATAAACCAACAACAAGTCCAACCCCAGACATATTAAACCCGCATTATTCACAGAGTGTCAAACGATTACAACAGTTTCAAGTCCATAAATGAAAGACACAGACGCAATATACATGTACCACAAGACACATAGACACAACAGACGTGTTGCGTTAGGCTATAGACGGGCCAATTAAAACGCCAATAATCTTTTAATCAACAATATAATGGACACACTGAAAGATATTATTACCCCGGCCTTTGAAATGGAAGTCTGCAAGTTGACAGCCATCTAAAGGCATGTCTAGATTTAATGCCCATAAATTATAAACAATCTCAACGGCTTGTCGTTAGTTTGTGAGGCCTCATGAAAGGATTGGTGTCAAGAATGTGTAATAAAAATACTTATCGTCTCGGATCAAGCATATACCACATCTCTTTCGTGTAACATGCAATGATACGACATTTTGCTCGGACAACGACGCTATAGGCGTTCGATAACCTCGGTTATTAAGCTGTACCATACATAGACATAGAAGTACTGTGTGAATAGATCATAAACTATGCCATTTCTTCATGGCATTAGCGAAACAGATTGGCTTATATCATACCAGTTGCACTAGTTGGTCAATCATACATCCATTGGTCGTGTCGGTACTAAAACTTTTGTTGTAAAATGTCAAATGTCCTCAGTATAATAGAAAGAGTTTCGAAACACCTTCGAATCATGGAAGTAATTGGAGGACATCGAGACATTCCTTTTACGCAAATATATTTTAACACAACTTTCTGTGCCACATTAGTTAAACATCCAACATAGAAAGATAGACTTTTTTTATACATAAGGCCATAGGCCTATCAGTACATACGTAGTTAACATTTAAGAGCTAAACCATTATTGTGCTAAGCTTAAATGTAGGGGGTAGCTGCAACACTTGCTTGTTTATCCACAAGGGTTTTTCATTGCGTCAACAGTATTTCAATTTATATTACGATGCCTGGCTCAATAAAGATGCATGAAGTATCCAAGCTTATCTGGATTTATGGGCTGGTCAAGCCAGGTAGATTCGTCGTCATTCCGTAAGTCATTTAGGACCGTCTTCTCATAAAAATACAATTCTATTCCACTTATGGCAGTGTACCGAAACCTATTTATTCCAATTGTTCTAAAGAGCTGTTTAAAGACCTTAAGATAAGACCGTTTAAACTACGTACGATCAATCTGATTTTAAGCACCACTTTTAAACATTGCACGAACAGTTTCTAGTGTAATACTATCACAATAAAAGATGCCAGTCATTCATGAAGCTTTTTGGATGGCTGGCGTTTGAATTAAACCATTACCAAACAAAAACAACTTTTTACCACTTTGTTGCAGACAACGTTGGAAATCATTGTGGGAAAAGGAGAAACGAGCAATTTTTCCTTTTTCCACAATGTTTTCCACTCTATCAGCATATTATTTTCCAACTTCATCACATTTTGAAATGCCGTCTGCAAACTCTTTCAATTTTGGACAGTCGAAAATTTGGTTTTTGGTAAAGGGTTAAGCCGTTAATTGTCTAAAACACCACGGTTTTGTATCTGTGTACCTATACTGTGTGTACTCGTTAGATTTGTTTATCAAATATGATTCTAAAAAGTATACACAATATATGATTTTCTTATAGCTTTAGATTTACTACGTGTAAAAGACTTTAAAGGCCCTTTATCTAGATTCAAAGTCACACTACGTCAGTTTGTGATATCTGCATCATCAACTAATAAATACTCTTTGGACGTTTCAATTACGGACTCAAATTACCAAGCCAGACACAGACGCAATATATTTGTGAGGTATTTAAATTTTGACAGTGGAACATGCACCGAAACATGCAGGTTGTAAATAAAAACAGTCATCAAGCATGGGCCTGTGGAGTTGCGATAAATAGTTTTATTACTCTAAACTTGTCGAAAACCGTTACAGTGGCTTGTCAAATTCGTCTGAGATTGAAATTTATTACACGAAAATATTTAAGCTGTCTTAAAATTTTGACTTGACAGAAAAATACATATTTTACCCGTAAAATGCGCATAAATTTAATTTCGTAAATGTTTGTAATGGTATGAGACATTAATGTTCCAAATCAATATGCGTGTCTATGTATGTAACAATGGATCCACCAATCTTTCCGAATAATAACCAACGTAACCTTGTAAGAACTGTCCCCCATATTTATCTTGCCATCCCACCTCGGCATATCCTAAACAATCAGGCATCCTTCTCAAACCTAAATACGGGTAAATTACTCGTATTTACACAGACAAGCTTCTCAAATTCACAAAAATTGAACTAAGTACACCCGTGTCCATACTAAGTATTACTACATGTATACTCCAGTGGGTATTACCTGGCCCCGCAATCTTAAATATATCACGTTCATACCTCTGCTGATTTGAGAAACCATCGTGACAAAAGAATGAATAACCTAATGTGCCTAGTGCTGAACAATTGTGTGTATTTTAGAATCCATAAGCATGTGTGTTGTTCTCAAATATTTAGCTTCGTTATATGTGTTGCACTATGGCGGTTTATTCAAGTATCTAAGTATGAAAAGTTTTCATATACTTATTCAGTCGAAGGACTTGTTTTTTGGCATTGATGTGTATTTCTACAATTTAAATATTCGGCATAGCAGGTTTCAACAATCATTGATTTGACAGAAGTTCTAGTCAATATTCATACTAGACAAGTAAACCTTATTAGTTGGTTACGAATATCACAAAAAAAGACTATACACACAAATACATATCTCGAAATCTCTCAAAGCCTAACATTTTATCTTCAATATACGCAAACATTTATCTTATATCTGACAAAGCACCACAAACAATATTCATAAATTCGAATTAAAAATTTATTAACCGGATGACTAACAATAAGGCCTCTCAAAAACTAGTCCTGACCAACAAATAAAACACTCTCATCTTGTCTTTTAACATCGAACGTTTTTATGTCAGTATACGCAATACATGTCTTATGACAGACAAACCATTACAAACAATACCCATTACTTCGAATTAGGAGTTTATTAATCGAATGACTAACAATTAAGCATCTCAAAAACTTGTCCTTACCAACAAATACAAACCTTCGAGTCTTTAATCGTCGAACGTTACGTGTTGGGTATACGCAAAATATGCATCTAATGACAGACAAAGCATGACAAACAATACTCATAACTTCGAATTAAGAATTTATTAATTGAGCGATTAACTATTAAAGCTCTTTATATGGTACATCTATTTCATTAATGTGATATATTGGTACATTACGGGTTAATGAAACTAATGTCTGACTATTCATTTTCATTACAAAATAATTCCCATAAAATGTCATTACATAGAAATTATGAACCCCATTAGCTCGTTTATGTTTAGATCGTACTTCTCATTAAATATTGAATGCTTATTTTGTTAGTTTGAAATCACTTTTAGCAGCTACCTGTTCTACACAGGTTGATAGTATTACTGCTTACTCTAAAACGTTGCATACTATTCTAGACTTATTTACTCCCATGCTTTCTTTAACTGCTTACTTACTTACAATTTAGCTTCATTTATCTTTAAGATATCATAAGATGTATTTTTTATCATTTCGTATTATTCTAACCCCTATAGTACCGAAACCGACTTCATGCTTATGCAATCATGTTAGATCACAGACCAGCCGCAAGGTAAATTGGCGGCTGGCCTGCGACCTTACCTGTTTGCTACTCTAAGAATCTTTCCTTATCAAAACTAAGCAGTTATTTAAGGTTTTGTATAGCAGAAAACACAAAAATCTAACTGAGAAAAATACCCAGCATTCTAAGGGTTAATAACATGGACGATAGTTATATTTGGTAGGGTAAAAAAACCCGAATAAAGGAGATGGTTATCATGGACGATAGTTATATTTGGTAGGGTAAAAACCCCGAATAAAGGAGATGGTTAAGCACGCCTACTTACATCGTTAGTCGCCATAAAGAAGGAAGAGCCCAACTTATCATAGCGGACCTGAGCTGTCAAAGTCACGAGTGTCTAAATAAAATATCAATCAACGATAGCTCTATCTGCCCTCATATCGAGATGGATATCTTGATAATCAGTTTATGATCATTAAATACAGCCTCCGGGAGTTTTTAATTACAATTTAAATTTTATCTTGTTCATCGCCAACAAAGAATAGAAAAACTCAAGAAGTTTGGTTTTCAATCTGGGTTGATGGACAAAAAGATTCGTATTTCTGATGAAAATAATTGCAATTAGAAATAAATGATTATTTGACATAAAGATACAGTCATTTAAATCTCTACTTCTATCATTTAAATATGTAATTCCCATGAATCCAAATATAATGGACAAGTAAGACATCTTTGAAAACTACTTTGAAACTATAACTTGAATAAGCCAAGAAACAAAACACCAGAGAATATTAACTCGGCAATACTTGCGCCTATATATTGTCATTCATTTCTGCAATGATAATATGTTTTTGGGACACAACAATAATGTATAATATCAACCCAATCTGATTTAGACTTACATTTATAAATTTTGCGAGAAGAAATCTCAGGCCATATAGATAAGGGTAAAACAATTATCAAAACCTTCCAAAACGACAAAGGCTTGTCATTTTGAGTTTGCAAAAACCTCCTGAAATGTGGGATTTATTAGTTTATATATAAATGAAAAATGCCCTTATCCACATTGAGTTTTTTGCAACGGTTTTCGGCCGTAAGAGCACATTACTTAAAACTTCACATTCCTATCTCCATATGATAGTTTATGACTGCTCAAAACTGAAAGAAACAACAGACGAGTACTTCAAAATATGGAAAAGCATCCATCAAAATTGCCGAATTCGACCAGATTGAGCAATGGTTCCCTTCAATATAATGTTCTTTAAGTCTTTTACTGAAGACACGCCACGATGAGGTATCATAGAAAAGGAGATTTATTCTTTACCAAACGCCATTTTTGTTTTATTGTCCAAAATTGAAAGAGGATGCAGACGACAATTCAAAATGTGATGAAATTGAAAAATAAACTTCCGATAGGTTAGAAAACATTGTGGGAAAAGGAGAGATTGCTCGTTAAGAGCAATTTCTCCTTTCCCCCCAATGTTTTCTAGAGTCGTCTGCAACAAGAGGTCAAACGTAGTTATGTTTGGTAATGGAATGGCTTAAACCCATTTTCGACAACAAAAGCCATACAAGGCATCGATGTCATTTCATGGCCAGTAAGCTGCACAGTTCCCATTGGTGATCTATTTGTTTCTATCTTCTGCCACGTTTTGTCTAGTAATAAGAACGTTTGTTGACTTTATTCGGACTCGTTTAATGTATTTGTGACATGTCAAACAGATAAAAACGCTTGACATGACTAACATATTTTTTTTTCACAACTACTAATTCACCAAACCTGTAACTGAACAATGAAGATGATCTTTGTGACAAAAGCAAATGTTCGTAACGTCGTAATGATTTCTTCATAAAAACAAAAACACGAAGGAAGTGCTACTTCTAAACAAAAAGCTTTTATAAAAGTCATTTGCTGTATCTTACAATTAAGTTTCTATTAAACAAAAAGTTTTCATAAAAGTCATTTGCTGTATCTAACAATTTAGAGCGAATGTTTAAAAGAAGCTCCCATCTTGTTAGTGGCCTCAAAAGTGTCAACATTTTTCATTCCTAGACAAACGTCATAATTCTGACATGTACGCTTGTACGTCACAATTACGCTCAAACGTCTTCAAATGTTTTTTACGTTTTACTGAGTGAAATTTATGTGGCCATTCTTAACCTTTTCATGTATAATGGACGAAGGCGGAGTTTGTATTCATAAATAATGGCGATTGCCTAATGGTTTGGTCGACATCATGCAAAAAATATTCGCATTCCAGGCTCATTTATTTTCATGTTACTCAAATGGTCTGTAAACATTATTATATTTGGTTTAAGAACGTCTTGTGATAACAAAGAACTGTTTTACGTATACAGATTAAAATAACGATGTTAAGCATGATTGCAGAAGATTTAGCATTAAGGCATCTTTAATACATAATTATTTTATGATTTATTTTCTAATTTATAAAGACGGTGGTCATTCCTTGCCCACACACAATTAATACGTCTTGGTGGTACTAAATTGTTGCTAAAATCAATCCAAAAAAAGGAACCGACAAATACAAAAACAGATTTCTTATAAAATATTATCTCGTGTTCATGCTTTATACAAATCGATCTTCATAAAATAACGCCAGAAATCTTCAAACTCATTGTTTATTATGTTTAGAAAATTACACAAGTGTCTAGAAAACATCCGATTGGTTTTGATCTATTTTGATAAAGCTTCTTTGTCTAAATAAGCTGAGTCTTAATCGATGTTCTAGCCGAAATAAGCTTCAACATTTGTTTTGTTTCATTTCAAATTTCAAAGAACCTTTTCCAACTGTTTTGAATGCTGATTCGATTATGTAAAAACACATGACTAATATATTCATTTTAGTAAAAAGGCATTATTCTAATATTGAACTGTCAAAAGCTGATTTAGCTATAAACTTCACACAAAGCATTGCCCGTAATTTCGATCACCTAACGTTCACCTGGTCTGTATCATGAGACAAAGCAGTAAGCCTAGTGAAAATCAACTTTAACAACAACTGACAATAATGGGGATACATTAAAATAGAGCTGATAGTCGGCCCTATTAATTAAATAACAGACCCGTAGTTTACTCTTCGGTTTCTGTTAATAGTTCAGGCTGTTAGTCTCAAACTTGTATTTGCTCGATGAAAAGCATCTTTTGCCAAATACGTACAAAAATGGTTTACCAAAATAAAGCTGAACATTGTGCTGTTTAAGTAGAGCAATATCATTTTACAACAATGTCTACGAATTTGTTTCAAATCATGTAAATGTGACAGTGTTAAGTTAAGGTGCATGTTACTAGGGCTAGGGTTCCATCAGCAGACGGCCATTAAACGAGATAAAGCTCCCCAAATCTTTCCAAAATAACCCCGTACAAGCGGTGTGTTATCTACGACCGATTACAAACGACAAATTTCATATCAATGTCCCACCATCATCCAAATGTGCAACAACTAACGATTAGCATGCATGCAGACGAGTTATCATAATTCCCCGTATGGTTCCAGGTTTCGGCTGCCAATTCCTATCTCCATGGTGATTCGTCACATGATAACGATCGGACGACCTCGGCTCGGATGGTTGAAAGTGCCATATAGCACGCGCAGATTGAGCGGGTGCCAGGTTCGGCCCATTAACAATTGTCATTTCAGATCTGCCATTCCCCTGTGAGTAGAGAGTCGAAACGTTCCGATTCTAATTTACCATGATTTATTATAAAACTAATGTGGATAATTGCTACATTCATCGGGGATCCAAAAACGCGCGCTCGTAATAGAACTATCTATAGATAGAGGGGTTCTGACATCTTCTTAATCGGCTATTCCAATTTGAAACTTATCTTAGTTCCAAACTAAAAGCAACAGTAGACGAGAATTGTTATTTAAGTAAATGCCATTCCACTAAATGCTTAGGAAATTCTGCCGCGATCCGGGAAATTACTTTCGACCACTTTTTTTTTTATTAACACGCCTTTACCAAAACAACAAACTGCTTTAATACCTAATCGTATTTGTAGATCAGAGGATTATTATAATTCATCTGACAAAATATAGGAGTCATAAGAATTAACCAGTTAGGGTAAATGATAACACAAATATTCGACTGATCCAATGTCCAAAATTAATATTCTGATCATCTACATATATTCGTATTTATATATTCATTTGTTTAAATGCATTTATGTCATCGTTCATTTCATGAGAGAGAGAGAGAGAGAGTTTCCCATTTAAATCCCAAAGCCAATCTGACCAAATACCAATGTCCATTGTATATACAAATGTATGGTTAACCAAAAAAGAAATGAATGACCATATCTCCTCCCAGACCGTATCATTAATCCACGTACGTGGGTGGGGGCTATTTAATAACCGAAAACCAACTTATATGTGCGCTCTGACAGGTTTATTAGCCGGGACAAGTGGAACGTTTCGTTATTATACGCGGCCATTCTGTGCATACCGAGCGCAGATGCCCGTAAATTCCGGAATACAGACCGGTCATGTGTGAGAGAAAGTTGGAATCTGTACGTGGGTACATGAGGCTGGTCCAGTACTGACCTGCTTCAACAACATAGGTTAACTAAGGCAGGATTATTTGTGTTAATCGTTAAAATTAAGGTCTAACGCCGTCTTTACAATATTTCGGTTATTTGGCGGGTTTTCTTTTATTTCACCACTTCTAGACAGGGTTCTGGCAGTGTCTTGCTGAAAGACTTTCCATAAAAAGTGCCCCTGGTACCTTCACAAACAAAAATTTCGCAAAATGTAAACAAATTGCCCTGTCTATAATATAATATGATATGATGCGTACACTTATATAAGTAGACAGTTTGACTATGATGAGTTTCTTTCTTTGTTACAAGCTTAAACGAAATTGTTTGGTTGTCCACCATTTAAAAGTCTAAAAACAAGTTTAAACAAACAAATCAGAAGCAAATTCTTTAAACAATATAACTTCTATCAAAGTTTAAAAATAAACAAACTTGCTTCTATCTATTTGTGAATCTGGGGCTTTCATAGTAAAGAACTACACACAGAAAAGGATTAGACTTGCTATGAGGATTAATAAACTCCGCGCCCAGACGTACAATGTACACAGGAAACATTTCGCGCACTTTTCCTGTCGGGTTCAATCAATACAAAAATATATATATATTTACCCTTCAGCCTTTTCCTATATCGGGCTGAATAATAGCACATGGATTTAGGAAATGAAATGTTGGAAAGATTATAGTAAACAACCAAAAACAACAACACAACAAATTTACAACATCGTTTTTGAAAACATTGCCATAAAAGGATAGTTTGCTCGCAACGAGCGAATTCTCCTTTTATCACAACGTTTTCAAGAACCGTTTGCATAAATCACACTCTAAGTCGTCTGCTTGTGGTTCAGGATCGGTAGAACCACGTGGTTTCCCTGGGCGACGAGAACTTCCGGTCGATTGAGTGACAGGGAACTCCCAAACTTTAACGTTCTCGTGAACGAACCAACCGGCAATAAATATAAAGTTTCCGAGAAATTGTATCCGTGGAAAATGTTGCTCCGAACAGGGAATATTTTGCTGTGTGTTTATATTCAAAATAAAAAGAATAATATATATTGATATCTCACGATGTGGGTTGGTAAGTTTCAAAAACAAGAGTACAAAATCAATTATGTTGCATATGATACAAATGTATTGATTTCCCATTAATGAAGGAAAGGTTGGTGTTTTAAGGCGCATCGACAGCTAAGGTCATTTAGCGCACAATATGATAATTTGGATAAATTTATATTATATTATTTACAGGATAAAATGTATTTGGTATTTCCCATTATTACCCGTTTGACTGTGTCAGGGAATATATGAGTAAAGGCTCGGATTCAACCCTTATTAAAATCCACCAATCATTCACACAGACATTGAAATGAAAACAGCCCACAGGCACATCAAAATGAAGTATTTATATTGTTTAGATTATGCCTGAGACGGCCGACTATGTGTTGAACTAGTTGAAAAGTGGATCACTTCACAGGTCTTTAAAATGGGAAACATAACGTTTAATGCGACAAGTCGGGACTAAAACGACGTGAGAGTCAAGTGGAAACCGGCAGGATACCTTCAACACATTTCGAGGGTTCAATGCAAGACTCGATAAGTGTTTCATGTGTGTGAAGCACTTACTATAGTCTTGCAATGAAGGCTCAAGATTCTGATGTTTAGTCGAAATATAGTGATTAAAGTAGGATTGTTAAGAGCAGATAATTCTCACTTTCTGAAGATTTGTTGAAATCGTAGTTATCCTTTACTTATGCATCATTGGAATTTAGGGATGAAAATAAGGCACCGATTAATGACTTCTTTATTTACCAAATTTAATCAAGTGTTGATAGTTCTTTATAAGGCACAACATTGAAAATGAAATTTGCCATTTATGTTGTGATGCCAGAATCTTAAAGATATGAGGTCACCCCGTATTAAGGCTGGTAAAGACGGATAGAACATCGATATTCCGTAAGTTATACTGTGGTTCGATCTTACTATGTTTATAGTTGAGAAAACACACTTCAATTGTATGATAAATGTATTATATGTATTATGGGCCAGAGGCCTAAATGTATGAATAAAAAGTTCAAGTTCAAGGTACACCACGGATACATCAGTCCTGACTTTACTATGATGGGAACCACCATGGAGGTGAAGTGGTAATACATATCTCCATCAAGCCCCACACAAACTGGGCGCATATTAATGCCAGGAGGGTTTGAAACTAGCCAGCGATGGATGACGGAGAAATATCAAATCATATCTCAACGAACAGCGGGTAAATTTGTCAAGAAACCTTCCTAATCAACTGTCAAAACCCGGGCTACCCTATAAACTACCATTACATATCGGGCTTCGGATATGAGGTTTCAAATCATGTTACAATAAACTTAACATAATAAGTTTAGTTTTCAAAGCTTTATGGTACGGGTATTCATTCAAAATTGATGAATCTATCAATCGATCTAATATCCATATCAAAAGGCATTAGTGTGAATTTAAATGAAATTTGGACAATGTTTAGTTTTGAAAAAGAATAAAAACTAACGCATGCTCACGATATCCAGAGCCTCTCTGCTTTCTTACCCCTGATCCCAAATTGCATGCTGACATTTAGAGGATTATTAATGCCAATATCCCCATGGCTTATCAGTAACTCGGTATCTTTACAATTATGAACAGGGTGGGATACAAGGCGATGTGGTCTGCCCGTCTATTTTCCATACATTATAAAAATGATTGAAAATAAATAAATGTCACATGTCACTCATTGGCGGAACGGTCTATGGGAACAGACAGGTTTTATAACACTTTTCTCTCTCAAATTCGTACAGACGACTTCTGATGGGGACGAAGCAGACGATATTTTGAAAACGTTGGTTTTAAAAACATTTTGAAAACGTTGATATGAAAGGAGAAATTGCTCATCACAATGAGCAATTTTTCCTTTTATATGATCGTTTTCAACGTAAAATTTACATATATAACAGAAGTTCAAAACTTTAGTTTATTTTAAATGATAAACATCAATGTCGCCCGCTTTAGACAGTTTAGTACGCATGGTAAGAATTAAAGGTCCAAACAGCAATCCATGATAAAAAAAACACGGTAAAGAGCGCACCATCCAAATAAATAATAACGTTTTCGTGGACAATAGTTTCATTTGAATACTTTAAACCAAAGACAGAAAAAGAAAAAAAGTATTAAGTCTTTGTTTAAACACGGAAATATACAATTTTGCGATACACACATTATTGGTTTATCTCTTGTCGTGTCATCGAATACCATTACAATATTATTAAAGAAATACTTTCGTATAATGTTCCATTTTCAACAAATAGTGATGAGTTCAAAATTTCAAAATGATATATATCCAGAATGCGTTAATCGGGCCCAGTTTGTGAAGGGTTGACCACTTAAAAACTCCATTTGGATGGATATTGCGGACTCCGTCTGTGGGAGGATGGACAACGCCCTGTTATGTTACTTAATTACTTTAATAAACTCCCAGAATAAAACTTTATTTTAAACAAATGTTGAAGATATGCGTCGAGCAAAAATGATGCGTATCTTCCTGAAAATCGTTTAGCTCAAAATCAGTTTGTGTAAACGAAAATGCTGACTTGGGACGAAAGGTATGTTTCTAAAAATCTATTAAAACATCTCTTATATGGTTATTATATCCATTTAAATCGGGGAAATATCATGAAAATGGGTAACGAAGTCTTTAAATTACCTTTGCGGACTTCAACTAAAAATTATAGAAATATGTATCTGTTATCATCAACCAAAGCTAAATAACCGAACAACGGTATACATGTATTCTAAATCGGCTTTAAATGATAAACTTTTGTCTTTAAATGATAAACTTTTGTCATTGTATTTGTCATGCATTCTTGAAACTCCAGAATCTATCCAGAATCTGATGGATTCTGGTATATGCTATATTAAAAAAAATCATTCCTTTTCTATTTTGACTGTATTCCGTTCGGAGTTTTATTTCAAGATCCAAACGTAGTCGATTCTCACGGCATCGTGTCTACATACCAGTTAGGCGGGGCGAACATGATTCCATAACCACGGGAAACGTCTACTATCTACCATGGAATAAATACGGATCATGTTCAACCCACACCAACGACAAACCATTGTTTATTTTCTGGTTTAACCCCGTTCACAACATTTCGTTGTTGTATTACAGAGGTCTATCAAACTAATCCCGTGCCTACATTTGCAACATGTCATGACGAGTCGTATTGCTAACGCCATTACCAAGGGTGACACAGCGAAAATATTTTTTCAACTATTTAAAAAAACAAATTTACTTTCCTAAACCTCCCTCGCTTTCCTTTTAATTTGAAAAAGAAGGTACATAAAAGAAAATAAATAGTGTCAGTTTGTCCAAATAAAACTGTATATTCAATACTAAAAGTATAAATTAACAACACATTTTATTCGCCATAAAAGATGTTCTTCTTACAAAGAATGCATTGCATTGTCCCAGAGATAAAGATATTATCTATGTCTCTAATTGCCCTAATATCAAATTGAATTTAATTGTCGGTTTGTACACGCCCAAATAATCGCTTTCATTAACTGATTAAGAAATGCCACGTTTAAAATCAAGTATAACATAAGGCTTCATTTTCTGTATAAGAAGGGTTTCAGTTGGAATGACAAATGAAAATATAACCTGAAATGCACATGATGTTCTAAGAAACAGAGAGTAAAACAAGAAATAATTGGGGCAAATGTTAAGTGGCTGTGCAAGTGTTCCTAAAGCGTAATGCAGATATATCAAAGTGTTAATACCTTGGTCAGAATAGTCCATAAACCTTTTCAAAGCGAATCTTTAACACAACCTTAAACCAACTACTTATTACGACAACTATAGAACTAAAGGATTTCCATGGGAAAATGCTTAGATATATCACTTGTTAATAATAAAGCTAGTTTTCTATTTCGCTTCATGCTTGACGATCAGTGTCAATTATCAGAACATCTGAGCACAAATGTTGAAAAAGCGTGCCTATATTGACAAAGACAACCCTTAAGTTGTCATTTCTTTTATAATCTATACAAATACGAGATAGCCATCGCTAGAAAAAGTAATCTTTTGACAGAGTAGAAAACATTGTGGGTCAAC
Source organism: Cerastoderma edule (assembly GCA_947846245.1). NCBI lineage: Eukaryota > Metazoa > Mollusca > Bivalvia > Cardiida > Cardiidae > Cerastoderma > Cerastoderma edule. Next base: position 50,061,443 of record OX401408.1, read on the forward strand.
GATACGATCAATTTCTCCTTTTCCAACACTGTTTTCCAGAGTCGTCTGCAACCAAGCGGTAAAATTTCGTTATTGTTTGGTAATGGGTTTAATAGAGAAAAACATTGGGAACTATTTATGCTGCCCTGGTTACCTTTCTACAACATGTCCAAATCCGCCCTTGAAACACTCCATCTTCGGAAGTATTGCTTCTTTTCGAGTGAGAAACCAAATATATCACGGATTCGTTGCCAAGCGGTTTCGTCAAGTCATTTAATAATACATGGTAGATGCTTGCGAGACGTTGTTAATTGAAAATTTAATATATCACTCGTTTTTAAGCTCGGTTTTTTGTTGTTGACATGTCCAATATTTCAACGTAGAGAGGGTCTACATTGGCAGATGAATTTCATCGCGTACATACCTGTCCAAAAACCACCGATTTATACACATCAAATGATCAACCCTTTTCGAATCGCATAATTGAAGGTTTTATTCGTATTCTTACTTTCGAAAAGATCACGTATGCCTTTAAGAAATACAACATATACATTTTTTCCAATAAAAACAAGTATACACATCGGCATCTAAAAATCATAACTTCATGTAGGAAAAGATATTTACCCCATCAATTGCTTTAATCATCTGGAAAATGGAAAATCTATGCTTATATCAATGTTCGTAAAGGAATTGCATATTTGTTGTTCATAAAGGCAATGTGCTCCGAAGCTGAAGTTACAACCTACGAAAAAGGGGCGAACAGAATCATTAGCACAGCGTTGCAAACACGTTAGGACGTCAAATGGAATATTTAATATAAGTTAGATATGTTTACAAAAAACCTTCGATATGCACATTATATCACACATACAGGATAGCACGAACAGGATTCGCGAAACTTCCGTAGAAACATGGTATGAAAAAAGAAGTGTACCATATATTTTAAAATATAGCTACCAAATGTTTCTGCAACTTCCTTCTCCCTTGTACAGAATAGGTGTGATTATTCTACCCCTGGGATCTTTCAATCCTCACTAAATCGGTCATATCTCTTCAAAAGAGGCTTACAAAACATATAAATAACAATTTACCCCCTTACTCAGCCGGCCATTAGGCTTCTAAATCAATAAATAAAACGTTTGAAACTTAATCTTACACAACGGTGAGGGACGAACATGTGGTGGTGCGAACCCCAAGTAATAAAACACACGTGCGATCACTAAAACAATAAATAGAGAGAGGAAGTTACGATTTAATGGATTAAATACAGTCAAAACAAGGGCGATACAGTTGCATGTTAACGCTTACTTCACCAGGATACCAAAAGCCATACCATTGGGTTGTGTTTTCTCTTCATTGACACAGAAACAAGACTTGTTGTCGGTTGTAACTTACCATAATAGCATTAAGACCAATCTTGTAGTATCAACCAGCGACGACCTATTCCTGTTTATCTTACAAAGCATGTTTTAAAGCCGATGCCATTTCATGTTTACTGGAAGGCAGTCGCTTGCAACAGAGAGGGAGTAAGTGTATTTCTCGTTCAATATAAAACAAAGTACAAGCATATCAAATTGCTGGATTTGTTGCTCGGAGGAAACTTTTTAACATATTTTGGCAACTGCATCAGATTCCTTCATGCTGCTAGGATTCTAAAATCATTCTTTTCCAGCCTAGAAGTGAAGACGATACAAAGTGTAATTGTGCGGGAATGTGGTCTTCTTTAATCCTAGTATGTAAATGATATTTATAAATGCAATTTGATATAAATCTATCTGGTCCAACAAATCCCTTTTGCACACAAAATACATACATTTTACCAGTCTCTGTAAGAATCGACCTTAGACACTTACAATACTGCCTTCGGTAGTCTTAGCTCGGATCTAAAATTGTGTATAAGCAACAAGTCAAGTGTTTTGTAACTAAAGGCTTAAACGGTTTTGATGAATAAAACATTCTGCCCTCAACGATAATTGAGGAGTCTCATTGTTCAATAAGTTATAACAAAGACCAGATCTGGATGTGTTATTCCAGTGAAGCATTGAACATGCACCTAAGTAGGATAAACACTTGGAATAGTCTACAATTCGTCGTCGGACAACTTAAGGGCTATCATAAAGCGGGGAATGACCCTCTCGTGATAACCACCAAAATGATCATTCTTATCATTACATAGATGAATGTAAATGCTGGATATGTTTATAATATGCATTACCATTACGTGTGCAGGCAGCGGACAGTCCAAGACAAATATAAAACATTCTAAGTGTCACGGCAATTCATAGTTAATGGGGCAAATAATCACTTCGTACATATTCTGTTGATATAGCAGCCGAGTTCAAGAGGTTGTTGGCTCTATATCGTAACGTTCTGGTACCGTTGTCCCCTTTAAAAGTAAATCTAAATTTGTCCATGTTCACATTTACATGGTAAAGACGACACTTAACTCACCTATAAACTAGGGATGGTACAATCATTTTCCGCATTGCCCATCTTGTCCAAATATGGAAGTAGACTAGTGGACTTTTAATAAAATTTACTATATACCTAGTATTATATTGACAAGTGAAGAAAAAAAATTACAGACAGGTAACAGAAACTCAGATTTCGCCACCCGTGTAAACATAACAAATAATATACATTTATATAACGAAAAATACACGGCATTGTTTCTAATTCATTAATAGTTAAACAATATCACCAATCCATGTTCTCGACAATGAATAACTTTGCATTGGCCGTGAAAAGATACTTCGTGAAGATAAGGCGTCTTCTCTTTGGGTTCCCGTTTGTCAGGGAGCGTTAAGAAAATATATAGGGCTGCTGGATAGCGGTCATCAGAACCAAGCCGTCCATGACAGTTTATGTTCCGTTTCATATACAGACACACGAGTAGCTCATAAAGCAGTCACCCCTGTATGTCGGCATGGCCATTTCTCAAACACTCGATGAAATGTCAAACAATAAACTATCACAAATTTCTGTTAAAAATGCTTTGTGAACCAGCTGTTGATTGCGGGTCAAAGAATCGAAGGTTCGAAAAGATTCGAACAGGCTAACAATATGGCGACCCTTTGTTGGTTGATTTTGTTTGAAAATTACCATGGCTGGTGTTCATTAGTACTTAGTTTTTACTCGGTCGTCAACATATCTTTCCAAGACTATACTTTCCTCGCCACTGCATACAACACTCCTTCCAACCCAATAGTGAGTTCCCAATAGCTTAGCACTATGACACTTAATAATGCGATAACATTTTAATAAGAAAGATGCAACGCAAAGGTTTGGACTAGTGACCATTATAATTATTCTCATGGGTTACAATGTCAACAATCAAAGTATTGTGGCTGCTTTAAACATTTGTGTTATAATTTAAGACCATTTTGATTATCATGGACCATTACGTTTAAACTCATTTGAAATTATGCAACTGATAGAAATACAAGAACATCTCGCATTCATGTGTGTTCATGAAATGTACCTTGACACAACCGGACCGCGCAAATCATCACGTGACCAAAACGTCAACTACGATTCCGGATTCAACAACAGATAAATAGTTTGATTGACAGGTTTCCAACCAGGAGGCGGTATGGGGCCAGATCTATTCCATCAACGTTACAAGTTCGAGCGTGGAGGTCCGCGCATTAACCGCCTATAATACGGCATTATGGCCTGTGAGTTACAGCGCCACCTGGCGACAATCGCAGCGCCCCCTAGCGGGAAGGGGCGGGTATCACTCCGCGGCCCTCTGATACCAATTAAACGCCACATTTTATTTCTCAAAGAGAACCTGTTTCTTCCCTTCCTTCTGACAACCGAGAAATCTCCCGCTATAAAAGACTATAAATAAACTATACATAAACTGAGTAGTGGATTCTAATTCACTCGCGAACGAGTTCCGTAACTTTTCTTTAATTAAAAAATGCCGGATCTCAACCGTTTCTCTAAACACGTTCTGAAGATTTGAAAAGAAACCTTTCTATTTGTAGATGAGTGTTGGTTATAATTACGAATTCAATAATCGTGCTGCATTCTCTGCCAATGCATTGGCACCATATCAAGGCTGTCAAACCGTCATTTGATATAAACTTTAATCTTTTATATGCATGTTTACTCCGCGTTTATCGCATACAAATATACATATGTTTCCAGATACAAGTCTAGGGGTTATAATACCAATTGTCGTATTGCTAATCTGAGTCTGACCACAAGCATTAAAAGACAAGTGATTTTCTTTTACTGAATTTTACTTTATTATCATTATACCGATACGTGCAGAAAGATTACGCTTACGGGCAAGTAAATAAAAATCAAATGTCGGCGCCTCTGAATAACCATGTCTTGACAATGTAATGTTATAGGACTCACTTTAAGCTTTAATCGAAGGAAAAAGATTGTACTCGAATGCTTCTTGATCAGTTTATCATCTCATATAATCATCATTATATCCCGAAACGGTTTTTCTTCTTAAATAATGGAGATTCAACACTTTGTACTAATACAAGTAATATACCAACGCGTGACGACGCTTCATGCAGGTGCATATGAAGAAAACGTAACATTTCATATGGTAAGGACCAAACCGATATACAAAGGAGTTGAGAAAGGATACCTTTCATAGTCTCTATGTTGACAACAGGATGATTAGCCAATCGGATACCCTTTTCTTAGGCTCGTTATGGGGATATAGTTCAGTCGTGAAATGTTTTCCCAGCTTATCGTACACATACTCGCTAACGAAGTTTAGCAAGGTTGTCCGAAATTCATTCGGACAACCCTGTAAAACTTCCGTCAGCGTTTATACATCCAGAGTGCTGCGGAAGAATGACATGTAGACTATCATAGGCGTAGGAGCCGGGGGCCCGCCCCCCAATATCCAGACTGGGGCCAGAGTATACTTTTGCCCCCCAATATTTACAATGGAAGATGAAGATTTTTGGAAAGAAAAAATGAAAGAAATTAAATTTAACAGCAGAATAAATATAAAAGTGTATTTTGTGCTTTATTTAATACCAATTCGCCTTTTGTTACGAACAATAACCAAAAGATTTTGACGTCATCATCGCAAATGGCAATCTGAATACATCAGGTTTATCCAATGAAATCTCAGCTACAGTGATGAAAAACGTACTCTAAGCAGTCAGACCCTATATTGTATTTAAATATAAATATAATATTTTGTCTTGACTAAGGTATACACAATTTCATACGCTTTCTTTTAATTCATTTAATGATATTGAATTTGTAGACGCATGATTAGTCATGAGAAAGTTTAGGAACATTGATTCAGAGACCGGTCCTCATCTGAAGTTGGCCCCTCCCAATGTTGAAAACGCTCCTACGCCTATGTCTATCTACTATCAAAGTTATTATTATTTCGAGCAATGGCTTGAGTAACTACCAAACAACCATCCTACATCAGCAGGTACATATCGAGAGTTCAGTGCAAAACTATAGCAAGCCATCCGCAATTGTATATCAATTACTATATAGTCTATAGCAACTACTTGAATCCTGCACTTATCCCTCGATATACCATTGTCTCCAAAAGGTTTTTTATGATGAAAACTCGAGATATTAACGTGCCAGTCCTGAAAAGTACCTCGAGATAATAATACGTGGCAGAAGTTCGAGGGACTACATTGAGCGCCATGTTTCTTGGTCGAGACGGTTATTAAACGCTGTTAAGTGGCTTACGAGCTTTTTATCAGACACCGCATAAAATTACTTAACTGGTTAAAGAATAAATCATGACATGTAAATGCATCGTCGAATGCATGTCTCAGTTACAGAGCATACATTATGGCGTTATGTATTCAGAATATTCAAACTTTGCTCTCAAGTAGAACTGTTTCCGTAACAGAGAGAAAGATGTACTCGTAGTTGCCAATGAAGGGGGAATTCATTTGTGTCCTTAAAATTAAAAAAACTACTGCTGAATCATTTTTAAACACACTTTTGTTGGTTCATTTGTAAAATGGGAAGGGATAAACTCCCAACATCCTCTTGTTATCTCGCGTTATCTCGGGACCGACGAGACTTGGCTTACAAAATGGCAGACAGGATGAATGAGAGCGGCGTGACTTCAATTATGCTTGATTAGATAGACAACCCCGGCCTCGGTGTCCTGTCTCTAGTGAAGATGTGTAGGCTAGGTCATGACAAGTATACTCCTCTGTACGTGGATAGCCCAGGCGGACGACACGGAGACTAGTTCACATGATTCACACTCAGAAATTTCATCCTATATAGTTACAGTTTGGATCATCTGAGTTAAACAGAGACGTGATAAATACAAAGGGCAAATGACAGTTGATAATACCAAATAAATTTCTCCGTTCACAAATCGCCACCTACTCTGTTCGGCAACGGGAAAAGAAAGAACGCTCCACATACAAAGAATTGAAAAGTATAGTTAATGACACACAAGGACAAATTCTATATTATCTCCGTAAATGGTTTTGAAACGAAGCGTTCATCTTCTAAAGCGACACTTGACCATGGTCAACAAACCACATAGGTGTTCATGGCTTCCTTCTAAGTTCAGTGATAAAAGTTTCCAAAATAGTCGAAAGTTATAGAGAGCAACACACCTTAACATGTATATCATGCTTACACTTGGGACTTGCACCATTTTGTGTCTCGAAGCGGCCAATTATATGCTACCTCAGTAGAAAAGTTAAAATGATGACAATGATAACAAAAGCCACCCACTTTAACCAAGGTAACAAAGGGATGGGCGTGCATGGATCTAAAGCATAATACCATGGACAGACACATGTATGATACTGGTACAGCCCCGAATTGCTTGAAAAAAAAACTTAGCCACTGATGATATATGTTTTTCTTAGACATTAACCAGATCCTAACTCAACTCTTTTTACTCTGCAATTCACATGTGTGGTCAAATCAGTCTTGGACGGAAGGTTATATAGAATGCAAGCCTTCATCGCATCGAATAGCAACTAGACTGCACCGTTTTCTTGTTTACAAGTGAAAATACATTTTCTTCACAAAGAGCTCAAGATGGACACCATTGCACCGTTCCACCAATTAAAGTCCAAACACCCTTCTCGGTCGCGCAGTCAACAAGAAACACCAATTCATTTTGTTTATGTCAATTTCATAATTGGATATCGACTGCAGTCAAATTGTACCGCATGGCCACTTATTTCGCTAATACATGTACATTGTACTTCGATTTCAGAGACGCCTGTTACGATGAAGGCATCAAAATCGGCCATTTTTCATCGCCACTAAGTCGGGTAACCGGACACGTCTTCATACAGACGGGCGATAATGACCACCATTAACGCGAGTCCCGTGGGAGGGGGCTTTCCTGTTCCGAGCGGAGTACGCTCTCGGCAGGCGGAAACAGACCACTCCCTCTTTTATACGAGTCGTTATACCGTAAGGAAAACTGTTAAAGGTCAAATATGGAAAGTAAAGCAATATTTGCTCTAGAGTTGGTTAGAGTAAATTATCCAAATCGTTCTTTTTCAGATGGGTACATTTCTATAAATAGGGGATAACGTTGTAACTCAATAGAATGCACGTTGCAAAAAACATATACATAAACCTTTTTCATACTATTTCACAAGTATTCTGCCATTATTTTAAAAGAAGTGCAGAAATCAGGAATTCGTTATAAGTATCATACGATGAAAGCTCGCTTTACGAAATCATTACTTTCAGTTCAATGGTACATTTAAGACGTATAAAGGAAACTTCAACCGTCCAAAAAGTATCCACGCTAATGAGAGAATAATTGACATCAGGCAAAAGGACACACTTCCTTTTTAAACTATCTATGTAAACATCCGGTTATTTGGACGGTGACAACTCAGCTCCTGTATCTGTCAGCATGTCATCAATGTCAGAACTTCTATATTGTGAAGGTGTGCGACTTTATAAATAAGAACGTCCATATGTTGCAAGAAACAGGTGATCGGTTTTACAAGGCATTGGTGTCAATTCTTAATAACAAAGTCAGCTTCAAACATATGCCAACCCTGAGAAAAACAGGAAAACGACATTCGGTGGTCAAATTATGTTCTATACAAACACATTGTAATGTCGATTTTTTACATTCATGTAAAATTAACATGCTCTAAAGACTTTTGATTTAAAAATAAATAAATGTGTTCCGAAGATGTGTTTCTAGAATATTTCATGGTTTACTAAGCCAGTAATCCAGCGTTTAAAAGCCTTGTGAGTAGGTAACAAAGGCGAGGTTTACGTGTACATCTTGTACAATGGACGGCATTGACCAGTGTTAACCGCCAGCGACTTTATCTTGACAGCCCATCATTGATATGAAAGACTATCTTGTATATGTATCAGTCATGACAGTCTTGCTGGTTACCGGCTACCGATGTATGTTACGGCCACCCATAGTAAGGGATGATTCCCTGTATGAGCCATACTAAGACATGGTTCCCTCTATCAGCCACGACATTCGAGCTGGTTACCGGCTACCGATGTATGTTACGGCCACCCATAGTAAGGGATGATTCCCTGTATGAGCCATACTAAGACATGGTTCCCTCTATCAGCCATGACAGTCGAGCTGGTAAGCGGCTACCGATGTATGTAACGACCACCCAAAGAAAGGGATGGTTCCCAAGCTTGCATCCGGCTATCAAGCACTTTATTTCCCAACATCGTTCGGTATAATATAGACTTATATTAAAATGGGGTCTAGTTTCGATTTATCTTCTTGTCTTCTTTTACCATCCTCTTACTTTTTACAATAGTGATTCCCCAATTATGTCAATATCAGAATATTTAGAAACATTTTGAAATGTCTTGTATATGTGATTTCTATGGCTTATCATTTGTTTTCCACCATAAAAGAAATTCATCCATGGCACATCAGTATAAAGGGATATCATATCGGGTTAGAGACCATTAAATGTAGCGTTCTATCAGCGGAATACAGTGATATCAGTTCACTTGGAATCCTACACATTTTACAATAATGTTCCTATTGCTCTGTGAAACCCGCGATCCTTTTGTCAAAATCGCCATAAACGTCACTTTAAAGATGGTGCCGTACCAGACTTTCATTACTGTCCACCTGTCTTTGGTATTCCAGCCAGGAACAATGCAGTCTTGTGTTACCTAGGTTACGATATAACATGCGATATGCGAAGTGACTGAAGGAAGCAGTTGCAACCGGACTTTGGTTTCAACAGTTTTATGGTTTAAGAAATATACTTTGTTTATTCATTCAACTTTTCCAAACAACGCTCTCCTCATATTGTCTGCAAAATATCACTTTAGAAACGTTTGTCTTTAAGATGATTCAAATTCATTGCTTTCTCTAATAGTTTTATAACACAAACATTTTTAGCAGTGTTACTAGTTAAACGAAATCGCATCAAACGTTGGTTTCCAATCAGAAGGGGAATGTAAAATGTACCGTTTGATTTACATATATTTGTAGCTGTGTATAATATAAGCTATTCAAATGCTAATGTTCTAGTCTACTACTGAATTCGAAACATTTTCTTCTAATAAGCATGAACATGAGAAACCAAACTCAATAACAGCTAAAAGACATATTAAAGTTTGTTTAAGCATAGCGACAATGTAACAACTGGCCCTGAAAGGATCAACGAAGCAATGAAGCATCATTCATTCACCATTGATCTCCCTCCTAATTCAATATGGTCGTAATAACAAAAAATATTAATCTAATAAACAAAATACAAAACGAGGAGAATCGATCTATGAATTCCAAATAGAGCGACAAATCAACTGTAATACAATTAAACTGTGATGGGTTTTATGATGTAGCAGAAAATAATGCTATTATACTCCGACTAACTTGTCCGCCAGAAGGCCGCGGGGTCTTGAAATGGTGCCAATAAGGGAGGGTTAATATGAGCATTTCAAGTATGGCCGATCATTTTGATCTTCCTTTACAGGCAGAACATCATTGGAGGGGAATCTTCACATTAAAAGTGTTCCGTTTGAGCGTAAAAGTCATCAGAAGACAGCAAACCCCCTGCAATGATGCATCAAACTCAAAACGCATTAGCTAGGAATATTGTTAGTTAAACACTTTATACCGATAGCAACTATCACAGAATTTCACTGCGGTACAGAGAGTTGCACTGAATCTGAAATACTTTTAGAAAAGGAAAAATAACTCAACGCATCAATATCTTCATTGCCTGAACGCATTTTCTATTCGACACGGAATTATGTCCGTTCTTGCATCATTATACTGTCAACAAATGCCTTTTGGAACCCGTATCACTGCTATATTCAGTGAGTTCTTTACCCATTACCAAACAATAACGACACTTAACCAGTATGTTGCAGACCACTCTGGAAAACACTGTGTGAAAAGAAGAAATTGCTCGTGACGAGCAATTTCTCCTTTTCCCACAATGTTTTCTACTCTATCAGAAGATTACTTTCCAATTCCACTAAATTTTGAAATGTCGTCTGCAAACTCTTTCAATTTGGGACTGTCGAACATTTTGCGTTTGGTTAAGGGTTAAAGCGTAAAGACTCAAATGGCCATCTCTGCATGGCGCTCTATTTGTTCGCGTAATCACCCGAAGCCGGTATTTTATCGTGAATTAAAGAGGCCCGGAGCATGGAACAACACACAATAGCCTGTCTCTATGATTAAACAAATGGAATATAGAAAACAAATATAATTATCTCCGTGATATAATGGATGGATGCATGTAATATGTCTGGAAGGGAGGTTTTTGGAGTGTTGCTCTATTGTTACCAACTGAGATATTTTCCCATTTTTGAGGCAGGAACTATTTTCTTTCAGACGTGCTCTCATGAAAATTATAGCACGGGGTTTGGTTAACAGTCCCTTCCATTTAGATCTATGGCCAAGGGTATCGTATGGAAAACGGTGATTGTTGGAGCTTGTTTACTTTGAATTCATACTATGAACTTCATATCCAGTAACAAATATATACTGTTTTAAAAAAAATACAGGAATACCACAATTGTCAATATTGCATATTGAAAATAAGATTCGGGGATTCGGATAGAACCACCATAGTTTTACCCAAGTTTGTCGTAATTCTTCTGCAACACCAAAGTTGCGTCTCGAACATGATGATACAGTACCTAAATGTTTTTATTAAGATAGATTATATCTCTATAATATAATATATTAATACAAATGCACTTTTCGTATAAGGGTTAGAGTATTGCAATTATTTATTTCAGTTTACATTGATTTACATGGGTTTTACATCGCGTTAACAATTATTTAAGTTATGTTTCGATGCCAAATTCTCTATGATGGAAGAATGTCCCATAATGGCTGATCTAGCCAGGTAGAACCATCGGCATTCCGTAAGTCAGTCGGGAGGATACCTCTCATGAAAATCCATATGCCGTGGCCGGGATTTGAACCCATGCGTAGAGGGGCCATGTACATTTGTTAAAGGTACAACGAAACAAAACGCTTCCTGATTTGAAGCTGTCCGAGGGTTTTACGGCCTAATCACACCCAATGAATATTAATGCTCGTTTATGGGTTTATACTACCCGACCACCCTGCTCGTCAATCATACGGTTTGTGGTAATTGCCTTTTTACCGCGAACATTCACTGCCAATCAGCCTGGCAGTTACAGTTTCCGCATCTAGTGTTTCAGGATTCAACCATGTTCTTCATATAACACCGTATTACGCTGCATTTAATGGAGGAGAACCTTGAGAAACCATTGCGACAAAAGGATAAATTGCTCTTTCTGAGCAATTTCATTCTTTTATCACAATGGTTTCTATCCAATACCATGAGGACAATGTAGTTTTATAATACATGGACTATTTTGATCGTCTGCAATTACTTTCAATTTGGACCGCACACAAATTTCCAAAGTGGGAATGGGTAAACTTTACAGGTTGTATATAATACCACTTCTATCTCTTTCTTGCTAGTGTCAGTATAGGTTTCGCCCATTAGTAAAATACCCTATGATGAATCCTGTGAATGATGTGAAATTAAAAATAAATACAGACGTCATAATGCATTACGACAAACAGGTGTATATTTTCCATATCAAATAGACACATCATGAGTGTATATATGGTTTCCGATTGACGTGTGGTGGTTTTACTCTAAAAAGAAAAAGGAACATAAGTTGTTGAGTGTTAACCGACCCCACCCCACCTCTTGACAAAGTTCGATTCATTCTTGAGCAACGCTCAATCATTGTGGCCAATATTGAACAAGTCATATTTACCCACCTAGAGCACTGGATATAGATACGGAAAGTATAAACGCGTGAATAATCCCAAATCACAGTTAAAGCTTTCTTGACGCGTTTCAAGACGAAAACACATAACGTGAAGAAGCAATCATAATTCACTTCTACATTAATAGAATAAAACGGTACTACTTTCACGCTCTTGATATCTTTCCATACGATTGAATGAACATCAAGTGGTGCTTCTATATTCAAGGGCCAAATATTTTGATGTGGTTAGCTTTTATTCAGGCATATCAGGTCTTGGGAAATCGTATCAAAAAGAAGGAAAAAAGGCAACAACGAAACGTTGCCAGAGAAAGCACGCATTGTATTTGTTTTAAGTCATTCGTTCAAGCAGAATGGACTAAAGCATTCAGACACAAACACAAGCGCAAAGCGAGTATTCGTAAGTGTCCATTCCTCCCTACGACGATAATTCGAAAACAACAGGGGAAGCCCTAATTTCAACGCTGACTGGGTTTTCAATTATCTCGGGGCATTACCCCCCTGACAGTCGTCCTGATGAACATTGGCACACGACAAGATCATTTTGCCACGCCTCGTTGGTTCCTCACACGACATCACTTGGGCCAGCAACCCGCGGGGGGAAAACATGGCTGACGGCGACTGCGTCAAGTAACGATATAGATCAGAGTGTGTGGTGACCGCATGGGGATCACAAACAAAACGTACTACTTAACTGGTACATGTATCTATCATCTTATGTTAAATCGCTATTTAAAAAGGTTATATTGAATACTGAGTTTTGCTTATTACAAATGGTATGTTTTGTTTAACACAGTATGCATGTGTCAACTGTTGTTCCTTTCTATTGTGACCAGACTCCCAAAATCTGCGTAACGTATCATTATACATGTACATATATAAGTCGACATGGGGGTGATCAGGAACATCACAATTCGCTTTCGAAGTTATATTCGGTGTCACCAAGGCCGTATCTATATGATTAAAACAATAAAAAAATACGAAACCATTGTGACAAAATGACAAATTGTTTAGGTGAGCATATGTTTCTTTTGTCATAATGGTTCGAACAAAATATCACACAAAGTGTCCTTTTCTTGCCTTTCCCGCTGTCTGATGCTACCTCAATTTGAACGCATCACAAGTTATCATGTGAGGGAGTGGGTCTACATATCAAATATATAGAAACACCGCGTGTGGTTCGGCTTATGGTGGCTTACTCAACACGTTCCTAAGACACGACATAGTATAAAACCGAACGCTGTTCACAGATGGTAGCTAGGAAGGTGCTTTAGAAAACTTTAACAATGTAAATACTTTCAATTTACCTAGTCGCCTTTTGATGTACAACTGAATTCCATCAGAACACATCTACAACTAAGTCTGCATGTCTTAGGTATACGGCTATAAGTTATATATAATGTTTGATTTACAATAAGAGGTATAAATCATTTACAAATAGTTTTCAGCTTTAATTAAAAAGGATATATCCATTTTATCGCTTTTTTTAGAAGCGTACATAGATACAATATACAACTTTCTCAGACTAGATACTAATACAAAAAGCAATATGACCTAAACGTCAAAAGAATAATGCATGACATTAACAACAGATGTGTCTTTGTTTGCTTTATACAATGATTTGAGTAATTAGAAATTAATCAAAAAAAAGCTAGCCTTGTTTGGTGTTTCGGTTGGGTATTTGATGGTCGCACTAAACGAATTACAAAAGTGAAGAAGCTTTCCTTCTAGAAAGAACTGTGAACAACAGTAGACCACAAAAAGCCGAGAAGGGGATACAACTCATTTATGATATTGGGTTAGGCAAATTGTGACCCAAGGATGAATTACTTAACAAGAGCAATGCATCCTTTTATCAAAGATGTTTGTAAAGTCTTCTTCGGTAGAAAGGGCAAAGCAATGCATAATTGGTATCGGCACTGAAGAGATTTATTCAAATAGTTTGTTACAATTGTCACTAACTACTCTGTTGTTACCGGAATAAACACACACTTCAGATGGAAGCTTCTTTCACCAAAAAAGGTTCCATACAATTCAAGCGAAAAATGTCGCCACTGATCAGACAATCTTCTATATACATGTTGATCTGTAACGATATGCTCTATCTTCCTGGTGGCATTTCTTTTAATGAGCTTATTGGTCAAAACGTATGTCCTTAACTAATCCATGGAAATAATAATCTACAACTTAATGTATTCATTACATTATGTTGCAAGCATCATATTTTGATATGCACGTTCTTTGAACGTTCCTGTTAAATGTGTACTAGTTTGCTGTTATGTGCAATTTCAACACTATCTCAGTTATGGCACCACGGTCAGTGCAAATATCAATGTTCTCGTCATGCTCTCACTAACACTGCACAGTATTTCGTCAAATCGACTGACAGTTCCCCCAAATAAGTGCAACTTTGCATTGCTGTCAGTATAAGGAAACCAAAAAACCTCGGTTATAGATGTCGCGGCTCATTTGCATGTTTGGTTCTCTAACTTAATTGAGTTTAAGGACCACGTGATATCAAATTGATGATCAGTCCTTTCTTGTGCTCAGTTACGCGGAAGAATTGACAAATTCATCTTGGCTCTTCCATTTGTTTTCCGTCCACCATGCCGAATGGAAGTGTTATCGGAACATCTGTTCGGGGTTTGCCGCAGGCCATGTTGCGATCGGTCTGAATCAAGTGCATCCAATCCCTTACACCATTTAACACCATAGTAGTCCCACTTTGATGCATCGTCTCTCTTGCAGATGTCGTTGTGTGTGTTTGTATGGTGTTTAACGCAGTATCAACAATTATTGAGTTATGTATCGGCTTTCCTGGATCCACGAGAACTAGGCTAGGGCTATGAAGTGACTTGCCAAATGTCACTCCAACGATACCAGATGTGTCGGTGTGGCTTGAACCTGGGACCCCCCGAGTTCACCAACTTAGCCACTCGGTTACGCAGGACCCCTGCAGATGTCGTTAGAATCCTCTGTGACAAACCAGTCACATTCAATGAATGAGAGTATGCAATGGTCTGTCTCCTACCAGCAGTCTGTTTGTAAAGAACCATGTATGGACGGTATCGTTAAAAAAAGACAACAGAATTAAGCATTGACGTGTAGTGTAGTGATAGGCTATTTCTTTGAATTCCTATTACCACCCCTTGTAAATCGTACGTAACGTATATTAGGTTCGTACACATTTAAATAAAACAGAAAAGTTCAACAACTTTGAACCCTCAAATACTGCTTTGATATGTTCCTAACCATCATTCCATTGCAAAAGTATTACAATTTCGTTTAAACGCCCATTTTCATTAAACCCCCATAAAGACCAAATATAAAGCACCAAGGCAAGCTGCAGGCTATATTCTTGTGGTGTGTATATATTTCTGACTGCCTAAGCTATTTTGTATATGACACACGTACTCTGAATTTACTAATGATCCTGTATGCTATATTTATTGAGTTTTAATGGCACTAGAATGCACGCATGTTCTATTTTGGTGCCTCGCTTCAGTTTAACGAGGAAGTGCTTTACACGTTAATGGGACCGGCCGAATATTTCATACAGTAATTAAACATTGCCTGATTGTGCATATCGATAAATTAAGGTGCAGATCGATGATATTTTGTATCATCGGTCTATTATCCTAGTTATATGAATAACAGACGGTACGAAAGTGACGACATCCGAAAAACAGTACACCCCTATACTAGATAAGTTAAACGGTCATCAACAATAAACTTTGATACAAAAACAGATGTTTGTATTATCTAGAATCTTCTCCGCAACATCAAACCCCTTTGTTGTAGGTCTGTCGACATGAAGTGTATTAAATGTGCCTGGCTTTTAACCAACGACAAACAATATAATTACATCATGGTAAGCACCTAAAGATCCTACTCCCTCGTGTGGGTGAATGTGAGTGTGTTTAACCGAATAAAAATATGTTAAAAATGCATCTTCTTTAATATAAAGGGTATAAACCATTGTGACCAAAAAGGAAAAGTGATTGTGAAAAGCAATTTTCCTTTTTGGCAAAATAGTTTCCAAAGACTTTAGTAGCAGAAACGTGAAAGTGATGTACAATGGCATAATGGGTAAATCTTGCTCGGATAAGAAACTACCCGTCACGCTGTTGGTAGTACGATAATATTGTCACCACATACGTTGGTTTGTGAATTAAATCACCACACCGATGTCAGTTTGTCATCGTGCCTTTGTGGGGTAGAGTGACACGATCTACTGTCAATGTTACTTCGGGTAGAGTGACAACTTAAACAACGTTCATTCACTGTGGAAAGGAACCTCTTGAAAGGTGTGAAGAGTGATTACATAGATCAGACTCCTTAAAAGCTAATTTAACCCAAAACCACAAATTTCCGACCATCTCAAATTGAAGGCAGACAACATTTCAAAATATGATGATATTGAAAAACAATCTTATTTGGCAGAAAACTTTGTGGAAAAAGGAGACATTGCTCGTAAAGAGCAATTTCTCCTTTTTCCACAATGTTTTCCGGAGTCGTCTGCAACAAACTGGTCAAATGTCGTTATTGTTTGGAAATGTGTTAAAGAGGCTGAAGAGGAATTTACAAAGCATTGCGACAGAACTATGAATGGATTCTGAAGAGCAATTGATCCTTGTGTTGCAATGGTCTCTACCTATCATCATGAAGCATAATGTGTCATTTTCTAGCTATCTTCTGTCTTCTGATTTTGCTATATGCTTGCACCGGTCACAAAAGTCACACATGGAGGAATTGATAGACAAACGGATAAAGGTTGATATTTGCTTGATCATACCAAAGATTGCCTCCAAGCGACGTTTCCAGTCTTGAAATACGCATCTTTATTATAATATAGTTTTTAGATGGGAAAGAACCAATAAGAATGTGCAGATCTTCATTTGTTTAAATGTTTTCTGAAAGCATTCGTGTAAAAGCCATTATAACAACGGATCAATCCGTTGCTTTAAAAAGTAGTTCCGATTCTTTTTTATGCATAAGTCTGCCATTATAATGTCGTCTGCCGCAGGAGTAAACTAAAACATGCACCTTTTTCAAACAGGCTGGTCCGGCTAAGGCAAAAATCGCAATATTTCGGAAAAAGCGATTAATACGTCATGCCATGCCTGCCAGCATGCGATGAATTCAACACCTTATTTCACAGGGTGTTGAGTTTGAATAGAACGCGGTTAAATAGTATCTTATAGCCGTATCATTATTCGTGTCGCTCGTGTCATCAAGAAAATGATTAATGGGCCCAAATAACGTCGACAAATAACCCCCAAAAGGTCTTCCTTTCTGAGACAAACTTCAGCGGTTTTACACCGTGTCAACATTATTTTAGTTATGTTGCGATGCCCGTCTCATTATGATGGAGGAAGACCCCAAACTTAACTATCCGTTTAGGGCTGGTCAAGCCGGGTAGAAACATCGGCATTCCGTAAGTCAGTCAGGAGACTGCCTCTCACGGAAATCCAACTACCGTCGCTTGAATCAACACGCAGAGGAACCAAGTGATTTCAAGTTCTCAACTTTAACCACTAGGCCACGGAGGCCCACCAAACGGAATAGAACTCACTGTTAGAATGGTGATAAAGATTTCGCTTTGGTTTGTTTATGTATTTGTGTTTCTCATGTGAGTATAGATGAATTGTACACAGTTCACTCGTATACACTATAAACAGTAATCGAAACGAAATGCTCGAATAAGAAATGCATTGATAGAATTGTTCGTTGCGACTAGAGGGTGTAGACCCATGTATTCCTTCAGCAGTAGTGCACACTATCATTTCAAAGCTACCAACTACTTTCCTATATAAACAACACTTACAGTGGTGAGACAGGAACGAAAAATCGTTTACCTCACCATGGTTTTAGCAGTGGGTATTCGACACAAAATCCACAACTCAATAAAATCGCTGTTGATTAACAGGTTCTCTTTTAAAAACAATAATTTCAAAATTTATCAAAATAATGTATAAGAAGCCGTTTCTTTGAAGATGTGTTGTTCCTTAAATATTCTATCCTCTCAACCTTGTCACTACCTGACTTCATGGTTTCATTTCTATTGTAGTTCATTCATTCTCGTATATGCGCTCTAAATGACCATAGTTGTTGATGTGCAATAAAACAATAGCCAATCAATCAATTAATTGATCTTCAGTTACAAATTACAAGGAAAGAAGAAAAAACAATCACCTATTTTCCCTACGATAATTGATAGAACGACTTTGATAAAAGGATCGAATGTGACTCTGGCAAAATGGTTTCTATAACAGAAAGTTCAGCTAAAAGTGCTATATCATTGGGTAAGTGAATACAACACACGTACGGAGGAATTCATTTTGCGACTCGGAGAGACAAACCCCATTTTGCCACGACATCCGTAAATTCTTTGCCAATACTACACGATCAGTTGTCTAGTACATATTAATTCCGACTGTTCGCGCAATGTCAAACAATAACCATATTTCAAGCGATGTCCTCCGAAAGCCTTTGGTTTTCTGCCATATAATTTCGTATTAATTTCACAGTATCGCTTACATCATTTATATTGCTTTTATACGTTGTATTTCCCGTTGACAGATTTTCCGATGCGTTGTGATTCTCTGTTTCAGCATTGTCATGCCGATTTCAAACATTTATAATATTATTTATGACCACATATCGTCTTTTGCGTCTTGCAGCAGACGACTTTCAAAAAGCATTGTGACAAAAGTAGAAATTGCTTTTCACAAGCAATTTCTCCTTTTGCCACAATGCTTTTTCAATCTTTTCACACATCACAACAGCAGAACTGAAAGGTTTTTCACATGTTTACGAATCTTTTCTAAAGTCGTCTGCTTCAAGTAAAAAAGCGTCGTCTGCTGCAGTTGGAAAAGAGTTATTATACAACGACATGATATTGACGCTGTTCTTTATATAGATAAAGGAAAATTCATACGACATCCATGGAAAAGGTTCCGTTTACAATCGTTCGTCTGCAGTTTTTTGGAACAGCAGTGTTTTTACACGCCCAACTTCTATACACATGCCTTTGTGTTAGCCAAGCGACACAGTTTGATAGTCTCTTTATGAAAAGATTTACAGACGACATTTGAAATAAAGACGAAAATGAAAGATGTCCTTCTGACAGATAAGAAAGACATTTGTATAAAGAAAAAAATAATAATAAACACGCGTAGAGAACTACACTTTCCCCAAAGAATTTTTCAAAACAGTGCATGCATCAAACACATAAAAGCTACGAATTGTTAGATAAGCTTCAATTAGGCAGACGGCACTATAATTTGATAACCATTTACCGACAAAACAGTAATATTGTAATGAAATGAAGACATGCACCACTGTTTGTCCCATGTAATGAAGACATGCCCCACTGTTTGTCCCATGTATTTGCCTACGACGTAGACTTACTGAGGACCAAGCGAAATTGAGGTCATTTGATTCTTTAAAGATTACCAGTAAAGACTAAAAACGACTTCAAATGCTACAGGAGCAGGATAGGGGGAAATAGGAACACATTCTCATAGTGCCATGGTGCTTTACAGTCTAGTTTTAATAGACATCTATCATCAATACCGCCCAACGATTAGCTCTCTGGTCATTGTGATTGGTATTGTTTGATGCCAAAAATTGGTCCTACTGTAATTGGTGCAATCCCATCTGATGATCAAACTCATTTTCGTCTGCTGAAGTATTTAGTTAGGACGAAATAAATTGAATTCCGCAAATAGGCTGATATAAGCACAAGGAATTAGGAGGTATATGGTACACCATATACCAAACAATGCCTGAAATGTCACCAATCCCGCATCAAATCGCCCCTAACCATCGACAACAGATCACGTGGTGTCGGCTAATAGCTGTAACTCGGAACATCTCGGATTTCACCGTTGTGTCATCGCTCGGGGCAACAAGAGACACCGAGCACTTATACCCGCAAAATAAATTGAAAATTCTGTAGCGATGAATAAACGGCTATTGTTACAGTGGGGGACACAATTTAGGTTTACAATGCCATTATTTAAAAGGCAACACTTTATTATGGATCATTATGTGTCATTAAGGCGACTGATGTTGATAGAACCAAGCTCCTGTACGACCCAGATCAGCGGGAGGCCGGGTACCCTTCTACAGTGGGTTAAATAGCAAAGACTGGTACATCGCAGGAAAAAGTAAAATAACAGTCCACTTCACTTCTTTTGAAAAACTTCTTCCTTCGCCTTCCTCTCGGAATATAAAGTTATTCCCATTTTACACAGCCATTGTGTTTAAGCCTGGAGCCCTGACCTGTGTGTATTCCTTTAGCGGGGTATAAGCAAGGGCCAGGACCCCGGGCTAACTTGAGCATGGTCCACGCTAGAAAAAGATGTGTTAAACAGCGATCAATGTTTTCCGATCGTAGACCGATCTGACCGGAGATTAATATCAAACCAAGCGCCCGACCGACGGCCGCCATATATAATCCCTCTGACCACACCGAGTTGTAGGGAAATCCGACCCAATCGAGTCATGACCATTGCTGACCACTACTCAGCATCGAATACGACCAGTTAAAGTGCATAACTTAAATAGACTGCACTGAATGAAAGAGTAAAATGTTTTAGCAAACTGTATCTCAATAAAATCAAGTGATTAGGGAAAGTGTAGATCCAAATCGGCATGTATGTGTGTGGAGTATGCGCAGACTGATTGTTGTCAATATTTGACCCAATGACATAGGGGTCAAATATATCCAGGACAGCTAATAGGTTACTTCAGCACAATCTGACCATTGAAAGTGGTCAGCGAGGCGACTAGAAGCCAAGTGTTACAGCCCTGGATTATAAACCCATGATCCGTGGTAAAACTAACAAGGCTGTAATAATTAACCCCGGGATTTTCCACTTGATTTAACCATTAATTGTTAAGGCGGTATTGTGGGATAGCAGCACAAGCGTGTTATACAAAGATGTGTCTACAAAGATTTAAATTCTTAACTCCTTTCTTTTAATATGAACTAAGGCATTGCCTCTAGACCGCTCTCTCAACTCATTGTTATGGATTTTGCATGAAACTTGCATACTGAATATGCTTTTCAATCTAAATTCAACGTACAACTTTGTGGAAATAAAAGAATTGGCTTACTTTGGGGAGCAAATACTCATTTTATCACAGAGCTGTCATCTTTGTCACATTTAGATAGGTCTCAGTAAAAGGGCAAGTCTCCTGGTAGACTTTTTTGATGGACTATATTCTATATGGGTATTTGTTCACCCATTCGGAAACAGTAACGAAATTTGACAACTTTGTTGCAGACTACTTTAGAAAACATTGTGGGAAAAGGAGAAGTTGTTCGTAACGAGCAATTTTTCCTTTTCCCACAAGGTTTTCTGCTCTTTCCGAAGAATATTGTTCAATTTCATCACATTTTGAAATATCGTCTGCAAACTCTTTCAATTTGTTGTTTGGGAAAGGGTTAAGCTTGCTTGGGCTGTGTATGAGGGCCTTTCATCAATAATGAGACGTTCACCATGTAAGGACAAACTGCTCATGCAATGTCAGAACCACCAAACTATAATTTTTGAACCACAAGTCTGTCTCTGCATGAAATCATACAATTTTCTTCACAAAATCATTTGTTGTAGGTACTGGTTTAAATCATCATGAGAAAAAACAACATGTCATTTAGTGATAAAGAAGGGTCAGTTGGATTAATAGTTTCAGATGATGTTCAACAACATACTCATCTGCTTGTACATGCTTTGGGACTTACCAAATTACATCAAATAGAAAGCCAATCAGGTCTTTGTTTGAATGGTTCTTTATTGTTCAATGTAGATAAGAAAATCCCACAGAAATTGCTTTGCTGATCTACAAAAGGTCATTCAATAACAACAAAAAGCTTTGTTGTAGCCAAAAGCTATTTCGTTTAACTTTAAAATAGAAACAAATCTTTAATTTTTCATTAATATTTTATAAACCTTTGTTCACACATGAAACACTGCTTTTTTATATGTGTTTGTTTATTAAAGAACTTAAAAAAAAAGTTCTGTATGCAATAAATGATTAATGAAATGTAGTTAAAAGACATAAGTGATAATCAGCAGACAGCATTAGTTCATGTATTCAAATTCCTTGCTTTAACAATTTGGTTGAAAACAAAGTCACAGCTTAGTTTTGGCACATTAGCTTCATTCTTGACATTAACAGTTCCCTGACCTTCATTGTTTGAATAGTAGAAAAACACTTCTGAGAGTTGGAAAAATATGACAGAAACATTTGTGTTCAACTTCTTCAAATAAAAAAATAACAAATGTTCTATGATATACAAAACAGCCATTTTTTTTTTTTTAAATGTTGTTTCAAATTTAAAGCAATAACAGGTATTAATTAAAGTTTCTTTTTCCAATGAATAAAAGCAATTGTGACAAGGAAAATGTTCTCTCTGAGCCTGTTTCCCCTTGTCATAATTGGCTTCAAAGTCTTGTGGTAAATCAAAGGAGAAATAATAATTCTGTATGCAAATTCAACTCTCATCTTTTTCCCCTTCATACTCATGCAATAATTAGAAAAGAACTTCAAGTAATGACTCAAGTTACTGTCTTCCTCTGGTCTGCTGCAGACTTACTGAGCAGTTTTAACATAGTATGATTATGCTTTTCGTCTCAATAATTTGATTGAGTTGGTTTTTTAAGGCTTCTTGAAAGAAAGAAAAGATGAGACACATGTGACAGTGTTGTCATTGTAGAATATTTCATAGTCCTTCTCAATTTTTTCTATATTATTGTCCTTTGATGTTCATAACATATGATAGATCATTGTTAATGTTATTTTTTCTTCATGAAATTAGTCTTTTGACGAGAAAGACTATTCACTGATCAAACATGAAGATTTAAGGTATCTCCTTGTAAATCTTCATCTGTTTTTTATTATATCCACATCACTGAATGATTTGTTGCTGTTACCCCTTCCTTACTCTGCCAGTTAGTCATCAGATTTGGCTGTTAAAAGAGAAAAATAAAAAATATAAATCATTTGGCAATACTGGCCACATTAAACTGACTTATAATTTTAAATTGGTAACAATGGAAATAATTCATTCCTGATGGTAATCATTGAAGTAGTTAACTGACAGAATTAAAAAGAACTGATTGGTGATAAAAAAATCTATAGTCCAACCTGTCTTGACTTATTTTGGAATCATTCTCATTCTAACCCATGTTTTTGAAAAAGAAAAGGAGTCAATTACAAATTGTGAGCAACGCCAAATTCATCAACATTTCTGGACCATAATGATCATTTGAAAACAAAGTAATAAAAGGAGAACATGTTAAGAAGTCCAACCTTTGTCACACTTGCTTGTTTCCTATAAATTTTTTCTGCATATGTAATTATGCTATAATCTAATCAGAAATGTTCAAATTAAAGAGAAAAACAAACTTCCACATTTAAGAGAATTGCTTCTTTGCTATATTACATTAATAAGTTACCTTCAATCTTTATGACACTTATGTTTGTTTATTCAATGGGGAGAGAAAGAATATTCATATTTAGACATATACTTACTTGTATTATAAAACAGAATCAATGTTTATTCAGGTCTGCATCATCTTTTCTTTAAAATTGCCATATTTCAAACCATCATACATTCTGTAATATAAAGAAAAAACAACTAAGGGATCTATTACCATAAACTTTTGGGAAAAAATTATCACTTGCAAGAACAATTCAATGTTCGGGAATTAGACTCTATATCATCACTGGACGAATCGACTAAAATGAAATACTGCCAAACGAATAAGGTGACATATACACTGGTGTACCCTAATTCCGTGGTACTTAAAGGTTACGTGAAAAACAGAAAGGAAGAGGAGAACATAGCTGTTAACATTCAGCCTTTCTAATATACTTCATTCTTCACTTACGATATACTCATAATTATTTTTAAATGGAGCACAGAAATGCTCTACATAACGAAAATCAACTGGGCCACTGGCAGCCATTTGCATTTTTGAGGTCTTACCCGAATTCCGTGGTATTGAGTTCAAACACAATTTTCTAAGTGTCAGTCCAATATAATTAGGGTGAAACATACTGGGGACAAATCCTGAAACTATTTGGTCGTGTCTAACCGAAAAATGGTGAAGAATTGCAGACAAACTGAAAGAAAGGACCTGTTTAGGGTCTTAGATTTGAGTAAAGTGTGAACATATCGGGGATTTTCAGAGCTCTGTGTAATATGAGGAGCATTTTATTGCATTGGATTGGTTTTATACCAGAAAAACATTCATTCTTGCTACTTTGGAGTTCTTACATTAGGCTGCAAAAGAAGGTCAGGTTGGTGTGTTTGTTAATGGAAGCAGTATGACATTATGCCAATACCACGGAATTAGGGATACCACGAGATTAGGGGAATTGACTATGTATAACCAAATACTTTACAGGGTATTTCACTTTGGGAAAAGGAAATTCACGCTGTTATTGTTACTTAAAATATCGCCCCATAACGCTATTAAATTGTCAAGAAGGTACCTTGTACTCAATTTAAAAGCTCCAACAATAACAAATAATCCATATCAGCAACTGACGAGTTGATATCGTTGCTTTATTGGTCAGCATAATAGTGTATTCCATCTACAACACGATGTGTACCTAATGCTTTCCTTACACATCGCAAAAATGACATAGACCGTCTACATAAACATTAGATTATGCCTAACTGCAGGGTGTAATCACCGAATCGATAGGTGAACACTTATTTCACCGGGAAACACACATTTTCTAGCCAAGTACTGCAGGGAGCATGTACTGTAATACTAAAAAATGAATGCTGTAGTTCTACTTAAAAGGAAGAAGTTTTTTCAGATGGATGTTTGTTTAGAGGAAGCATCTTCAGCGAGGCGTGACGAGGGCTCGCCTTCTCGATTTTTCTACGACGAATTTTGGTGAAAATGGTCTATTTAGATATACTGTTTTATAACGAAATGAAAGAGTACAAAAAGTTCTCTTACCTACAAACGGCGATTCGTTTTCCTTTCAAGGAGTTGAACACTGTGTCCAATTTAAAGTTTGAAGCGGTGGCGCCGATCCTGTTGTTCGTGTTTTGTTTTTCGATAGAATGGTTTATGGTTCATTCATGATTGGCGGAAATAAACTCAATGAGCGGCAATGAATTTATGTAAAACCAGTCCATTCCATAAAGCCGGAAACACCCGAAGCAAACCCGAGTTTTCTCTTTACGAGGAATGGTTCACTATTGGTAGATATATTGGTAGATAAAGGTAATGCTTGAAAATAAATTTAGATAGAACCAGTCCATTCCGTAAAGCCGGAAACACCCGAAGCAAACCCGAGTTTTCTCCTTTAGGTAAACCGGAAGCCACCTGTTTTTTTGCTAACCGGTGTTAACATAACTTGTTACTCGTACGTATGTTACCGTTATCCGCTCTCCGAGCGCTTCGCGCTCTGAGAGAGCGGTATAAAAAAAAAAAAACCTTAGTAATTGATTTCGTGGTAAATGGCCTTGTCAGGTCACTATAGCGCCATAACCAATTACAGGTGGATCCAAGAGAGCCGTAGGTGTCAGGGGCTTAGATTTTATCCTGTACCAAACGGTAAACGGTATATAATAGTTTATGTGGAACAATGAAAAAACGAACATTGGGTTTTTCTTTTAAAACGGAAGGCTGTCTGTCTTTCCAAATCGTTTTACATAATATAATAAATAATCCATTTTCTCACATCCGTACAGAAGTGAACGTACTATCATAAAGCGTTAGTACATGTCTATATGACACTATGATCATCACAGAAACATCCAATACTACGGATTTCTCAAGCACCCGCCAATTTGTTACTATTCGTATTAACCCATTACCAAACAATAACGATATTTGAGCAGTCTGTTGCTTAACGAGCAATTTCTCCTTTATCCACAATGTTTTCAAACCTATCAGAAGATTATTTTTTAATTTCGTCACATTTAGAAATGTCGTCTGAAAACTCTTTCCATCTGGGACAGTAGAAAATTTGGAGTTTGGTAAAGGGTTAACCCAAAACGCTCGAAGCAGTTTATTACAAGAATCATTTCTTCGGTTGACTGTGGGAAAACATCCCTGGTTGTCCGGAAGGTGTTAGCTCATTTCCCATTTCTCTTCCCCCGGACCAGGCGATTAAATATCGATCCCGGGGAGTTTGTTAATCTAAACCAGACACGCGTAGTGTCCATCGTTCATTGTTAATTCCGAAATAATCTAATAGTCATTGCGAGTTGTATTTACATTTCCAATGAAATAGAGACAACCCTCAGTAAACATTGCCCGTCTAATAGCCGCTAAACAGCTGTTCCGTCCATTCATTGACTCGGTCTGCCCCGCCCTCAACGTCTGCCGGGTGCCGTACTTTAAACAACGCCGAAAATTACACGTTACCCCACCTACTTCCGGTTCTGTACCAGGATCTATTGAGTAACAGCAGACGACAAAGACAGCATAATGAAATAAGTTTATTTTCTTTACATTGTTCGGTTAAAATCGTTGTGAGAAGAGGATCAATTGCTCAAAAAGAGCCATTGATCCTTTGGTTACAATAGTTTCAAAAGTCTTATGCAAAAGACCTGTCATAATGAGGAAGTATGGATAAAGCGCTAACAATGTATTGGTGTTCCATGCAATATCCTTCACGAATGTGGAGAACCACATAATGTTGAGCCTATACTTAACTTGAAGATCGCTTCATGGAAAATGTAGTTTCTGTGCACAAATCGAATATAAAGAATAAAACATTTATTTCAATCTATCCGAAAATTCAATTTGGGTCATCTAATCTTCAATGCATTTCAAAAAACTTTTTAATATAAGTGGAAAATAGCTCATAATGATGTAATGAATCTCCCAGTACCCACACCCACAAAAATAGAATAAATATAGAATACAAATCGTTGGTTCATCAGCATAACATTAATTGTGAATTCAACCATTCAGCATAATGAACCATCAAATCGTGGTGTTTATGTAGGTGCAATGTCGTAACTCAATCACCAGAAACATGTAAGACTTCTCATAAATAAAACGACCGGGCATCGCTTCAAGTCACTCAATACGATCTGATGCCAGCGAATCTATTGTTTAAAAATTGCATACGCTATACATGTAAAGACAAAAGACGAAAAATGCCCTAAAAGTCTGCGACTAATTCAAACGGATGTTTCAGTCTGTGATGGCATTCCGAATGGATTAACTAAGCCTGGACCATCCTGGAAAGCTTTAACCCTCTACCAAACGCCAAAATTTATAGTGTCCCAAATTGAAAGAGTTTGCAGACGACATTTCAAAATTTGATGAAATTGAAAAATAATCTTCTGTTGGGGCAGAAAACATTGTGGAAAAGGGAGAAATTGCTCGTTCAGAGCAATTTCTCCTTTTCCCACAATGTTTTCCTGAGTCGTCTACAAAAACTGGCCAAAAGTCGTCATTGTTTGGTAATGGGTTAAATAAAGTTACTGGGATGGAACAAAGATCTTCCGAAAGTTCCCGATAAAAATCGAACCAATGACGCGGGGTCTGTTGAATAACTTATTGCTATGTATACTGAATTATGTAGCAATACTAGCAAATGAAAAGTAACACGGTGTTTAAGCAAATGACGATGTTAACCGTTTCTTTATGCAGTATTACGAACGGTATTTAGAAGTACTTAGTATGATACGAAAAAATATCAAACATATCTTTATGACAGACATTCGAAACCATTTTGGAATAAAAGAAAAAACCAATGACAACCAATGTCTCTTTTTAACAAAATGTACATCTAAAGTATGATTACTCAAATATTATAAAACAACAATATGTCATCTTCGCAAAATGAATGAATTCGAAGCTGACATGCGAAACTATATACATATTTGATTTTTAAAAAATCTCCTGAAAGAATTGAAAACTAACCAAACAACAAGATTTGTCATTGTTCATCGAAGAAACCTTTCCCTTTTCCCGAAACAGTTTCAAGGCCTTCAGCAGAAGATACATTACAAAATCCATCGGACCTTTCGTTAAGAGTTCGGATGGGTTATTTTTTTTAAATTCAGAGCAGAGCAGCCATCGAAATTATAAATTCTTTCCAGTCTATTCATATTATTTACAACCAAAGAGTCAAAAGTCGGCCCTTCTCCCTCTGCAGATGAAATGCAACGATTTCGGAATGGGAAAACATTTGAAAAAGTATTGACGAAATGAGAAGTTGCTCATCATGAGCAACTTCCCATTTCGTCAAAACGTTTTCAATATTTGAAATTCTGTTATGTGGTTTTCAATGCATTAGCATTGTCATTTTGAAAAATGATTAAAATGAAATATAACCTTGTAAAATATTATTCTAAACAGGGGGAAAGTCTCAACTTGTTCCTGTATTAATTCGAACATTAATTAAAATAACCTGAACATTTTTACGAGAACATTGTGGTAATTTATCCGCGTTCAAATATGCAAATTGGTCCAGACTATGTATCTAGCAATAATAACGTGATCAAGATGCAGTGGAGGTTACTTAATAAAACCGCCATACATTCATAAGCATTCATAAACACATTTGTGGGTTATTATTATACAGACATCGTTTAAAAATTCAGGAAACAATGTTCTAAATTTAGAAGCCGTCTACTACGGATTTAATCACGAGGCGATATGACAAAGTTGATTAATGTCAAATTAATGATTCTTCTGCAATTAACAATTTGCTGTGTGGGACGAAATAGCGATTCTTAACCTGTTTACGTTCTTACGATCTTCAGTTTTGTGTAGAAAGCTTGTTTCCAAAACGATGGCAAAACATGTGCTTGAAAAATACAAGTAAAATTGTTAAAACAAACACGTTCGAATTTACCTGCCAAGAATCTGAAATGTGAACCCTATATCAGTAGCTAAATGAAAAAAACAAAAATTCGAAACAATGAAGAAGATACAAATTACCACTCGCAATTGTGACAATAGAAACGACTTTTGTTCAGTTTCCCGAATTTTCCCGAATTTGTTATCAAACACCTACGCAATTAAGGAAATTCCAAATCAACATTATATGTCCCTAGTAAATATCCTTTCCAAGAATGTGTAAATAAAACCTATATAAAATGGTCGGTCAGTTATATGCTGAGAATGAGGCAGGAGAAACAGACGTGGATCTGTTGACATGTATTATACTGTAGAAAAAGCCACCAGCAAGTTGACTTATAAAGTGAGTTAAATAATGCAAAAACAGTGTCGTCTCCACATTAACAGAACACATATTTAAAATACAGTGTGATATAGATACGCATTTAGTTTGTTTAAAGATTTCTACCATTACATCCACACCCTTCAACCATAATTTAACAGTTCTAAACAATTCTAAATTTGAAACAGACATCTGATACTATCAAAGTGTTTTGTTTTTAAAGTCGCCTGCTTAAATGCCGTTTTAAGTCGTTTGCGTTAGTAAAACACAAAATGTCGTCTGCTGCGATCTGACTATCACGCCGGAAAGGGATCACTGACTTCTTAATGGGGTTGATCGTTTAGGGAGGGAAATCGGCGTCCATTATTTCGTCATTATTTCCCCGTTTATGCAAATCTCGCGAGAGAACACGCGATCGGCGTCAAGTTCCGGGAAATAGTTTTACACCTGATGATGTACGGGGGACCAAGAATCGAGCGTAATCCATTACTTTATCTCTTCATGTAGAAATGGTCGAAATTAAAAGACTTATCAAACAACTATTGTACTTCATAAGCAAAAGTTCCAGTTAAGAAAGAAACCAACGTAAATCTTAATCGCACTTTTATTTTCAAACATCGCCTAATTCAATATTCTAAAATTAACTTATATTTAGTAATAACACATGTACGAAGGCAATCGATGTCCTTTTGCACAAGTCTAGGAATCAAATATCATACAGAAAAATGTGTGCTGAAACAAGTTTATAAAATCTCGGCAAAAGTATTTACAATAAATATATAAGTTCTTGCTTTAGTTTTCTCATCCGAAATCCCATTATAAAAATAAACATACACCTCAAAGAATTTGCGTTCATCCGAAAATAATTTAAAACAAAACAACAAACACGCGTAAATATATTTATTTTCATATTTTACAAACAACTTAACGAAAGTCGTTCTTTATTCGACAGGGCGTAGAACAAATAAAACAAAATGTTGGAATATTTTCGAGTTGATATGAATGTGTCACACATCAGTTGTATCAAATTTCGCATAATTAAAGACACGAAAATACCTGAACAGTTTACTCCCTAATCGAAAGTTTATTAAGCCCGTTTTATAGAACCCTATTGTGTTTAAAACTCTGAGCATACCGCTCCCACCATGTACAAATATGGTGTTTCGGAATTTCATCGGGAGTAGAAAATTCAAAATCATTGATGGTTTCTTTACAGTGAAAAGTTAATTTTCTTTTGGCAAATCGGGGAGGAGATGTGATGCATACTGTATGATCATTTGTCGGAAAGGTAAACAGAATCAAACGTCATTAAAAGTCAAATTTATGTTAAAGCGTTTTTAATACACCGTTGTTATTCCTCACATTGTCGTATTGCTTTCTTTAACAAGCAGAACCATCTAATCGAACTATTCTAAGTGAAAAAAATCAAAAGGGTAATCTTCATGAGGATCTTATAACAAACATGATCAAATATCCAAAATCAAAGATTCGAATAAGAGCTTTTCTCTATTTTTATTTTCTCTTTAAAAACATTGTTTAATGATTCGTCATGATAAAAGATTCTGATGATAGAACTATTTCTAACTATTTTCATTATTGTGCCATATGGCTCTGCAGACTGTCTCGACAAACAACATCACCCTATGCGATGATGAAAGTCACTCTCTTATCTTTAAATAAATAATTAATATATATCTTGTAATAATATTTAGATATCATAGTTATAAGAAAAACATATCAATCAATTATGATTAAAATCGGATCGATCTTCGATAATGTCCCACACTGTACATACGTACAAACTGTTCTCTATAGATCTATAGCGATAGATCACCGATTATATTTCTGCGAGTAAATGAATTTTTTGAGCAGTCTAATAATTTTTTAAAGTGTAATGTTATTCACCTTCAATTAAAATACAGCAATTAATGATATGTTTCTGCTTTTGTTGTAAACAAATATAATGATATTTGTTGTCGCTTTAATTGTGTTCGTCTAAATACATAAATACGGTATCATATCTAACGATATGTTTTTAACCTTATCGTATATACCTTTGTTCAATGACAATTTAAAACAAATGATATCAAATAAAAAAGAACATAATACAATAATACCAGTGGTAACACTTTAATGATGGTCTATGTCTTATAATTCCAGTCGTTGTTTCGAGTTGTTTATTAACCGTTATAAATGTACATTCATATTTAGAAGTTGTTAAACAAGTCAACATGGCCTTATATTATTTAGCAAGCATGGCGTATTTTATTATCCATGTTTATCAATTATGTCTTACGCAAACATTTTCCGTAAGTTGTTTAGTAAAACGGGCCCCATAATTCTCGTTCAAATTCAAATATACATGTGGAATCAAATATCAATACATAATGAAGGGATATGTGTTATGAATATGCTTTCCGTTTCTGTATTTATGAAAGCTATTTCGTACTAAAACAAAACTTAACAACATAACGCATAGATATTTTTACTGAAATGAACCAAGTAACAATAAACTTTTTATTTATACGCTTATTTCAATCTCGATTTTATACAGTATTATTTCCTTACTTTTGCATCCAATAAAGAAGCCAGAATACTGCAGTGTAAAAGATTTTTCACAAATACATGATGTACGTTTATAAATCTAATCCATTCAAAGTCAGTCAAAAAATGTCAAGGAGAAAAGAATTTTTTTTTAATACCCAAATCTACTCCAGTTTTCCATGAAATAATTCAGAATTTTTCTGTTTCAGAATTCGTCAAAATAAAATCAAAGGTGTTAAATTTTATCTATGTCCCTTGTAAAATCGGTTAGTTATTGTATTGCTTGCTTGCTCGTATATTGTGAAATCCCAAGACCTATTTCCACCCATCCATTGACACAATCTGTCATGGCCGATAACACACATGAGGTTTTATTCTAGATAAATTATATTGCCAGAAAAGCAATTCTCAAATTACAAGAATCCATCAGATGGCGCAAGTTCATAATACACTGCTTAGAGTATGAGCCATTTTAAAACGTATCCACTTCATGTGGTGTTTAAGAATATGAACTCACAAACTAGCACAACGAGATAAATATGAGCATCAAAACATCAAAAACTGTTGGTCTTTATTGTTAAATGAATATTCATAGACTGTCGTTACGTCGTTAATAGAAAGTCGACTGTTGTATAAAACAACAAAAGTATCTAAATATCGTAGATGAGCGGCGAAGCTAGCATACTCCATTTAATAAGCGACAGTGAATATATCAGACTCAGTCAGACTATAACAATACACTCTATTTGCTGCGAAGTTTGAAAGAAAATTAATATATAATACCACTTATTAAATAAATAGTAAATAAATCGTAAAAATTTCACAGCACTCACAGAACGTCAAACTTCTGAACGTAAATGAAATGACCCTCCATGCGCTGGAACCTACTTCATGCTTATGCAAACAGGCTAGATCCAGACCAGCCGCCAAGTAATTTGGCGGCTGGACTGTGATCTAATCTGTTTGCTACTCAGAGTATCTTTCCTAATCAAAATACGCAGATATGTAAGGGTTTGGAAAGCAGACAACAAAACATCTATTTCTAGAAAATAACACAGCATTCTAAGAGTTAAAGAAATGTTACTCTGCTACGTTATCTCCGGAGAGCCGAATATTCATCAAAGTCTACATATCATTCCCACAAAAACAACATATATTTTTCACCAAACAGTCCTTGTATAAACAGAAGCCGTTGATGTACACTATGGGAACCCGGGTATCGGGGCTGCCCGGGGGTCCCCTGTAGTTTGATGGCAGATAACGTCACCTCCCCAGCATGGGGGCCCCCGGGCCAAAACTCCGCGCATTCACTCTCGATATTTCTATCAACAAAACGGCCATATCCAATAGGCAACCTGTATCCGACATCGATCGTACGTTTTCTGTGCCGAGTGGGAGGAGTTGAGACGTAATGGGAGGAGCTTATACATTAGATTAAATTAATTCTTATCCAATGAAAGGCGAGCCTCTTTCTATGGCTAATTAGTGAAAACTCACGCAGTTCTTTCATTGGTTGGGTGAGTTTAACAATGATTTACTACAGTTTGTTGATTTTGTTGATTGTTGAGAGGCCAGAGTCGGTCTAGTGTTGGGATATTTGGGGAATAAAAACAGGAACTGCATGAGGACACACTTCATTGAACGTTTCGCCACCGTAAGATGTGCCTATGACTCGAGTTATAAACACGACAACAACATTATTTCTTCAAGCCTAGTTAAATACGTGGATCGCGTGTGGTATATAGCAGGATTGTTAACGGTAATGTTAATACGATAACCATATGTGGTTAGGACTTCTTATTAACGTGATTGTACATCTCTAGATTTTACTAGTTGGTTATTTTTCTCGACGATACTCACACCAAGGAGACGTTTTACAGCGTGGTGACCATTGTTGATGTCTGTTTCGGATATACTCTTATAAACAATGCTTCTGGACGGCAATTCTCCCGACATGCTTGCACAACAGTCGAAGGTGTTGTTCGAATTGAACAAATTCTACAACGAACGAGTACATTCACGACAAAGCGGAGTCATCAAGACAATACGAGAGGTCAGTAAAGTTTTACAAGATGTCCTTAAAGAAGTCGAAGTACAAGAACCCCGATTCATCAGTACTTTAAGCGAAGTGAACGGCCGTTATGAAGGACTTGACGTTATATCCCCCACCGAGTTTGAAGTGGTACTCTACCTTAACCAAATGGGTGTGTTTAATTTCGTGGATGACGGCACGGTCCCTGGGTGTGCCGTGTTAAAGCTCAGTGATGGACGAAAACGGTCGATGTCTTTATGGGTGGAGTTCATAACAGCATCGGGATATCTCTCCGCTCGCAAAATCAGATCTCGATTCCAAACCTTGGTCGCACAGGCTGTGGACAAGTGCAGCTACAGAGACATTGTTAAAATGGTGGCCGACACCACAGAAGTGAAGCTTCGAATCAAAGAGAAGTTTGTCGTCCAGATAACTCCAGCATTCAGATGTGCCGGTGTATGGGCGAGAAGTTCAGCCCACTGGCCCATTCCACACATTCCATGGCCTAATCCAAACCTGGTAGCCGAGGTGAAGACGGAGGGATTCGATCTACTGTCGAAAGAGAACATATACATGAAGGACAAACAGAGCGCCGCGGAGGGGGATGCGTTTTCCATGTCCTTTAAATACGCCGAGGACAGACTCTTGTATGGCGGCTGTCGCCGGAAATGTTTGAGCATACTCAAGGCGCTGCGAGATCGACACTTCGACGTTCCAGGACAACCAATCAGCTCGTATCATCTGAAAACTTTGTTATTGTACGAGTGTGAAAAACACCCCCGTGAAATGGAGTGGGACGATACATGTTTGGGAGATAGGATGAACGGAATTCTCCTTCAACTCATCTCTTGTCTACAAAATCGGCGATGTCCGCACTATTTTATTCCCGCCGTGGACCTATTTAAGGGGAAATCAACAACAGCTATGGACAATGCTGCCAAACAAGTGTGGCGTGTACTTCGGGAACTATTAACAAACCCACAAAGTTTGGAGAAATTATAAAACACAACTAACAGTGTATTTAATTTAACGACAGTGTATTTTCTTCATGTTTCTAACTAGGTTTTTTAATTGTTATCATTCCCTACCAGACGGCATTTACAACTTTGCGGCAGACGACTGTTTGGAAATATCATGACATATTGGTAAATTGCGCTTTTTCATTTAGTCATAAACTATTATAGTTAACGATAGATATGTGTGTATGAGTTTATCGTACTTTATTTCAACAAAATCAAGTCCTGATATTTTCATGTCGTCCATTGCAACATCCGTAAATGTTTTTTCAAGATCGTATAATATTAAATGCATTAGTCCATCTTAAAGTTATATACACATAGTGGTATCGGTTCGGAGCAAACTAATCGAAAGTATTGTGGCAAAAGAGGAATATGATCATTTGAAGAAATTTATCCATTTATCGAAGTATTGTCCTAAATTATTTGTATATTTATTTCATATTTGATATGTTTTCTGCATGTTTAAACGCTCTTTTGAAAAGGCGTTTACAGCATGTTTGTTGAAAATCATGGTTGAAGCGGGAAACATTTTAATTGAAATATTATTAATTAAATGTTAAATCAATCCTAAATTTGTTAGCGTCTGTATTCACCATTGTTGTCTTCAAAACGTCGTCCACAACGATATTTCGTTGAAACCCCTGTCCCTCACTTTGCAAGTCGTTAATAGGAAATCATAGTTATCTCTTGCATCCAGAATTTAATGTAAAAACATCATTGATACATTTGTCAATATCTGCTCGAAAACATTGTGAAAACGATCGACCTCATCCCAGAATTAGCGATTTCTTTATGAAGTGCTTTGTTTTCAAAAGACCCTTTGTAAGTAAACGTAACGACCATTTCTAATAGGGTTTAAAATCATATTAACAATTCTTCTTGAGGAAAAACCACTATGACAAAAGGATAAATTGCTCGTAACAAGCATTTCATCCCTTTGTCTCAATGGTTTTATTAAGTATAAACTCGTCTGTACTATTCAAACTAAGGAAAAAAGTAATATTATATTATTTCTTGATTGAAAGAAAATAAAGGCAATTTTCCGCAGATTGATCCAGGCTCCACCATGGAATACCCTGTTTCAGAGGGGTTTGAAAGCATAGAAACAAAAGAAAAAATTGCTCAATGCAAGCAAGTTATTATTTTGTCCCATTGCCTTTATTGCTTATTTAAAAGATAATATTTTCAACCTGTTTTTGGTATATATCCACTCTTTGGATCGTACAGACGAGTAGTGTGCCGAAAAGCAAACATAAAGAGGCGAAAACATTGTTAAAAGTCTTAGGCTTAACCTAACTCGTAGTTTGAAATAAAGCACAAAGAAGCTTATACAAAAAGAGAGTTCGGTTCATGAGCAAATTTTCTCGTGTTACTAAATGCTAATGGTGGTTTTAAACATTGATTCCATGGCACTTTAAGAGGTTTTCATGTCACAAAGAGCTGAACTTTTAATCAAACAACATGTTGACATATAAATTAAAACGATTACCAGTTTTTCAAGGCAAAGATAACCCGTTTAATTGTCCATGAAGTATTCGAATATTCTGCCATCCAAACATATGTTATTAATACACATTATAATCCTCTCTTGATACAATTCCAACGTGTATTATAAACATAGGATTGGTGTAAACATGGGACACAATGATGGTTCAAAGCAAAATCTAATAGCTTATGATTGATAAAGATGGCTTTAATAAATCGAGTCACACTTTCAAGTTATATCGAGTTTATATTGCCAAGGTTAAGAAATAGAAGCTTCCGATTTCTCTTTGCCTAAAAGATTGTCCCGAAACAGCACCCCCATTTTGATCCGAAAGGATACTTTGTAGGGTAGAACAGCGATGTTTCACTTAAATACGCCCTAAAACTAGCTTCCTCTATTGTAGATACATCACGGACCACTGCTCTTCTAATCTGGAGATATCTGGGGAGTATCAAAACAGGAACTATTTATATGAGCCCCGTATACTTCAGCGAATATCTTCCTGCGGTTAGATAGATCCATGTGCGCTTTGACGAACGTATTCACATTCGCACAACAGCGGGACGCTTTATAAAAACACTTACGGGACAATATTGTGCAGTTATAATACTTAATGTCTGCCCAAGACAAACTCTTATAAACAATGCTTCTGGACGGCAACTCTCCCGACATGCTTGCACAACAGTCGAAGGTGTTGTTCGAATTGAATAAATTCTATAACGAACGAGTACATGCACGACAAAGCGGAGTGATTAAAACAATACGCGAGGTCTGCAAAGTCGTCCAAGACGTTCTAAAAGAGGTCGAAGTACAAGAACCCAGATTTATCAGTAGTCTACAGGAAGTAAACGGTCGTTATGAGGGTCTCGAAGTTGTGTCCCCGAACGAGTTCGAAGTGGTCCTTTACCTTAACCAAATGGGCGAGTTCAATTTTGTGGATGATGGTGCGGTACCCGGATGTGCAGTTTTAAAACTCAGTGACGGTCGGAAACGGTCGATGTCTTTATGGGTGGAATTTATCACGGCTTCAGGATATCTCTCCGCTAGAAAAGTCAGATCGAGGTTTCAGACTTTGGTCGCACAGGCTGTTGACAAGTGCAGCTACAGAGACATTGTTAAAATGGTGGCCGATACGACTGAAGTAAAGCTTCGAATCAAAGAGCGTTACGTTGTACTGATAACTCCGGCGTTTAGATGTGGGGGTATCTGGGCTCGCAGTGCGTCCCACTGGCCCATTCCACACATTCCATGGCCCAACCCAAACCTTGTAGCCGAGGTGAAGACGGAGGGATTTGATCTCGTTTCCAGGGAGAGTATTTATATGAAGGACAAACAGAGCGCGGCGGAGGGGGACGCGTTTTCCATGTCCTTTAAATACGCCGAGGACAGACTCTTGTATGGCGGCTGTCGCAGGAAATGTCTGAGCATACTCAAGGCACTGCGAGATCGACACTTCGACGTTCCAGGACAACCCATCAGCTCGTACCATCTGAAAACTTTATTATTGTACGAGTGTGAAAAGCATCCCCGTGAAATGGAGTGGGACGATACATGTTTGGGAGATAGGATGAACGGAATTCTCCTTCAACTCATCTCTTGTCTACAAAATCGGCGATGTCCGCACTATTTTATTCCCGCCGTGGACCTTTTTAAGGGGAAATCAACAACAGCTATGGACAATGCTGCCAAACAAGTGTGGCGTGTACTTCGGGAATTATTAACAAACCCGCAAAGTTTGGAGAAATTATAGAAACACAGTATTACATAAACTTTAAA
The DNA here is from genome assembly GCA_947846245.1 of Cerastoderma edule. Taxonomy (NCBI): domain Eukaryota; kingdom Metazoa; phylum Mollusca; class Bivalvia; order Cardiida; family Cardiidae; genus Cerastoderma; species Cerastoderma edule. The sequence goes on from OX401408.1 coordinate 50,099,715, forward strand.
CCCAACGGTGATGTGTATGGCATTTCTCGTAGGCCAGGTCGTTGTTTACTGAGTAGGGTATAAAGGCAATATAATATCATACAACTTGTTTAAATCTTGAAAAAGAAAACTGTAATCTGTATGAAAAATAATAACTTAAAGCAGTAATTCAATTTTCGAACCAATGATGGTATTCGTTTCTTTCCATAAAATAAAATTCTGTGAATTTATCTAGCAAAAGTTAGGGAAGCGCCTTATTTTATCGTGTTAAATTGAAAAGTACACATCGTTGTCTTAGGAAATGTTCAACAGAACAACTGTTCTCTTCTCAAACATCCATGCTGTTTAGAGTTTGAAATAAAGTCGTTTGTGGTCTCTATTTCTCAGCAATATTAATGAGATTTTTTTTTAAGTAAGAAACGATCGAATCGCTCAAGGATACATGCTTTCTTAGAAGAAAATTCGGCTTTACATGTACATGAAAGGGTCTGGTGTTTCTTTCTATACACTCATAATATATTTTCTTAAACAAATGATCAAGTATAAAGAAACAGTGGTTTAAAGTGATGAAATTTAATGATCGAATTCTAATCATTTAAAGCGATATGCATTGATGAAACCGGCTAATAATGTTGTTTGCTAAAGGTTGAATTTATTCGGGAAATGCAAAACAGATTGTTTACTGTTTATTGAATGTTAATAAAACCACACGAATCTGCCTAAAGGCTAACAGTTAAGTCGTGATTGCATGGAGACGAATTTAGGCAAAAACGACATTGAACTGCTTTTCTTGACAAGCAAATTCTTCTTTTATCACATTTCCTTAAAGTTTTAATGAAAAACTGCATTTCCTTTGGTCAGAATATATTTCAACCTTTATAACAAATGAAGTTTTATGCATCATTTTGCTAGAATTGTTTCCACCCTTAATGATATTTAAAACATTATTTCCCTTCTCCATATTTACAATTCAAACAGTTTCAAACGAAATATTTCTGATATAAAAAAGATATGTAATATATATTTTAAAATAAAGGTTTTGATAATCAACATTAATTATTTTCGTGTAAAATTGAACTTACTCCCCATCTTATCGAGGCATTCCTTTGCACAGAAGACCTAATTTACTGTCAATGACATCATAGTAATAACAGGGAATGGATTACATAATAATAAATTTCGATTTATAAAACTACATGTACTTAGTTTAATGTCGTCTGCAACAAGTCGTAGACTGCCAGGAAATAATTCACTCATGCTCCATCAATCCGTTTATAAATTGTCATTCATAGATAAGCAAGAATGAACGACCCTTAAGCGTTTCTTAATATTTCTCAACAATGCTAAGCATATTTTATTGCAATTATTAGTTTTTGGTGTCATATTTTCTGATAGCAAAAAAAAAAGAATTGCAACAAATTGTAATTATATTCATCATTAGAATTCCTTCCTAAAATATAATGACTCTTAACATTTATAAACAATTATTCACAATTCTTTACTTAATATTATATTATTGTCTCTTTGACAAACGAACGTATGCAGTTTGCAGCAGATAACTCAGAGTGGTTAGGGCTTATCACAGGTGGTTATAGATATATTCAGGTGTATTCCGCCATCATTATTTTCGTGACAAGCGAGTTGGTAGACCTAGTAATTGGTAGACCTAGTAACAAATTGAGACGGAACATCCAAGATAGAATCGTTTTGTCAGGGACAGCCAATGGATAGTCTTGTTTCGGTGTTTATTTCACCCATTTTTTGCATATAATCTTAGACGGAATTTAACTTTTTTCATTTATTCAACGATTCCAGGTCTAACGTTTGAATTTAAATCGTAAAAAGCAATTAGAATTAGAATTGTAAACACACAGCTACACTACTGTCTGCTGAGTAAATATATTTCGTTACAATATTATTTCTACTTTGTTAGAACAAAATTTGGTTTGGATATTCGGTTTATCTACGAGTACGTATTGAACATGTTTACCGAATAAGGACTAAATAGTTTTAAGTTTTAAATTATTTTTCTTCTATCAAATAGGAAACACAAACATATTTCTCGAAAATATTGTAGCATTCCTTTTCAAACGTTTGCTTCTTGATACAAAAATATAAGCGCTTGAACATGAGTCTAATATAAATCAAGACAATAATGTTGCAAAATAAGTAAGTAAAAACTGCATTTTAAAAAAATTGTCTGTCGCCTTTAAAATTCAGATTTGTTCATCTTTAAGGGAGGAATAATATTGACAAGGTGGCCGTAAGATTTACGTTTTTATATGAAGATCTTACCTGTATTTATCAATTGACATGGTTAGAAAGGTCGCTTAAGGCATTGTTTGATGTTTAAAATAGTATTATCCAATAAAATACCATGTGCTGGAGATATTCAAATGATATGTTTATTCACCTAACTAAATGAACAATAGGTATTACTATACTCATACGACTGATAACTTCAGACGTGAAGGAATGAAATTTTTTTGAATTGAACCATAACGACAAGCCAAAATAGAAATGCTTACACATTTACGGACGAAGATATGTGCGGACAATTGCGTGTTATTAACTGACGACGTTAGATATTGTAGTGTCCAGTTTTATTAATCGTTGTGTAGCTGTGAACAAGTGTCCAGTGAATGTGTGGTCATAGTGTTTCTTCTTTTATCCGAGTTTGAACAGTGAGTGCTTGTCAGGCACTGTTCAGTGTAAAAAAGTGTTTTCAATCAGATTTAGTCAGTTTCAAGTTCTATAGTTGAAATATTCAACTAACACAATTACGTTTGTACTTTGAATATATGTGTCATGGAAGGATAAATTACAAGTGTATCATACAAGATGTGTTTGAACGATTTAAAGAGGGAAATAGCTAAGAATGTATCAAGTAACTCAGAAATGGAATCGAAACAAAACAAACCTGAATTACAGGCCAAAGGGATATATGACTGACGAAAACCTATCAATAACCAACAGTTGATATTAATATTCACGAATTAACTTTGTAATATAAAAAGGCACAGAAATTTATAGATTAGAAAAATGATGACATCATGATATACATACATGATTCACAAACAGAAACAATTCCGCAAATGAAACATTCACACAATGAAGTAATTCGCGTAATAAAATATTCACATGTGAAATATTTAAGTGAACTGGATATGGAGTGAAAAACTGAAATACGAGTTGTCTATTGTACGCATGATGTTGTTGTTGTTATTATAAATATTTTCTTTCAATACAAAATGGTTCGTTTAAAACAAGTGTTTGTTCATGAATATTACCTGCATATCGCATGCTGTTGAACAAAAAACATATTTCGTAAATTATAATTTATCCCTAGACTATTTCCGATTTTATGCAGACGACATATTGAAAATATTGTGACAATTGAGGATTTAGCAAAGAGAATTTTCTCCATTTATCGCAATGTTTCAATAGAAGAAAAAAAAAATCTTTATTAAGTAAATATTAACATGAAGCGCAAATATTGTACGACATTTTACAAGACAACACTTGAAAACATTATGGGAAAGGAAGAAATTGCTCGTGGCGAGCAATTTCTTCTTTACCCATGATGTTTTCTACTCTATCAGATTATTTCTAAATTTTATCTCATTTTGAAATGTCGTCTGAAAAACTCCTTTAATTTGAAGCAGTCGACAATTTGGCGTTTGGTAAAGGGTTCAGGGTCATGGTAATGAGAGTCAACTGCATTCGGTTTTTATCCAAGAAAATCGCATCAAACGATCATTTCTATTCAAGCTATCCCATTCGTGATTTTACAATGTTCTAAAAAGAAACTATGTTTTCAAGCAGATGGCAGTTTTAAAATCGATTAACAAATACAAAATCATCAAACGTTTGGTTCTTTAACTGGACGAACACAGTAAATGTATCATACAAAAGACATACAAAGTAGTTAAATATTTCGCCAGGCATTCAAATGCAATTGTAGACGAATTTGAAATTGAAATCCTGTATTTGTCGATCTAAAATGTCACATTCCCTTCATCCCAGTAAAGGCGCTACAGCATTTTAATCTCGAAAGAAATTTTTTTACATCAAAAACCTTTCATAATTTATCCCCAAGGGACATATAAAATCTCTGTGACGGTTGGTAAAGGGCTAGAGAAAACTAAAGGTCAATAATTACCCGGAATTTACGGACGATGGTGATATATGACTACTAGATAAGGGTCCTCGTCTTATCTCGACCTTTTCTGTACCTTAGATTACGAACGATGAAAAATGCAGGATAAATGGGTTTAAGGATATTCATCGTAGAAGTAAAAAAACGGAATCGCGATAGACGTGCATTATCTATCCATTGTTCTCTTGACAAAGAAACGATAAGTTCAACATGGATATATAACTCATTTGTTTTGGTCAGAGCACAAGAATGCAATTCCTTAAAAAAACTCTTTCTGCCATAAATTTTGACTTTTAAACGCATCGCTGGAATATGAATGCCAGCGTCATACGACTAAGGGTCCTGGCCCGTGTGTACCCCTCCCCCCCCTCCCCCCAGCACTATGATGGGGTATATGTACGGGCCAGGACCACGGGCTACACATGACAAGAGAATTATGATTTAAAATGTCTTACGATCGAATCATAACTAGAAAAGGGAATTACAGGGAATTATTTGCTAATTCAGTTTCAGTTCAACAAATTTCTATCAATTGAATATTTTGTTTGTTTATATAAAAGTGGTATTACTTCCACAAGCAAACTCCACATACTTATAGAACAGAACATAAAATAGATTTATTTGACAAGTACAATATACATAGTCATTTTACAATACTAGCTATTTACAAATACAAATACAAACAGAATAGTCCCAGGCAAATGGTTATAATAGTTACTTTTACTTATAGAATTTGATTAATCCATGTCCAATATGGAATCTTGTGACTGGCCAAAATTGAAAGGATATTCAGAAGACAATACCGTGGAGAAAAATGAACATTATAACCATGATGGAAACCATTATGACAAGAGGATAAAATTCTCATTAAATGATGTCAAAAGTCATAGGCTGTAGATACGTCTTAACGGGTTATCATAGAGTTAAGAGTTTGAAGGAAAATGTCTCGATTGAAATATCAAAGATATTATCAAAAGGGAGTTATGAATGAATGGTGTTTTAACGGGCATCGACAGCTAAGGTCATTTAGCGCGCATTATGATGATGTAGATAAACGTATATTGAATTATTTGCATGCTAAAATTAATTATTAATGAATGGATGGATGAAAGTAAATAGATAATATATGTAATGGATCAATGATAGTAGATAAATAGTGGGAGCAGTGAAGTGAATAGGAGTAGTAAAGTGAATACTCCCTTCCATTTTAGGACCTTTCAATCTTTATTATTCCACAGGGATCTCATATCCGAATCCAAAATTTTCATTATTCCACAAGGATTTGATATCCGAATCAAATTTTTGTTCATCATTCCACAAGGCTCTCATCCTAATCCTAAATCCGATAAGACAGTTATCTGTGAAGCAGATCTTTCCAAGTTCTAGAACACCATTATCGAAAGCGGATCGAAATTATTCCGTCAACAGCATCTCGATTAAACTCTTACTGGATACAACTCGCCTAATGTCATATAAATCCGGTGTTAAATAGGTGCTAACTTGTTTTATATCCGAGTGCACATGTTAGGATCGTTCAACTAGATTAAGAGGGGACCCTTTGTTTCGAACCATGTCGTTGTTCAAAGAACCTACAGCATATGTCATTTGACGCATTTATTGAGAAGAGCTTCTAAAGACAATTGAACACGTGCTCGATTCGTTAGGAGTAATCATTGAGATAAGTGTGACAAAAGGAGAATTTGCTCATCATGAGCAAATTCTTCTTTTGTCACAATATTTTCAAATTTCAGATGTTCGATAAGCCTTTAGATAACCCAAGAGTGGCCAATGCCTTCAGAGCGTCTCATAGAAAATATTGTTTCAGAATGAATGACTGCTCTTCATAACTTAGACCAACGTTTATAAAATGTTCTGCATCACACCACAGACAATACGGGACAATAACGAAGTGTAATAAAACTTAATTCACACGAAAAATAAAGATAATAAGCCTCTTCGAAATTGGAAGCGCTCACATACTAGACTTAAAATTGCTATAAATGCCATTGGTGTTGCGTTGGAGAAACAGTCTTACTGCTTATTGTTTACATATTATTTGATTTATAAAAGTAACTTTGGCACAGTTATTCATTAACAATTATGTAAAAAAAATAAAACCATCTTAATTTTCCTTGTAACATAGTAGTAATATAATGATTACGTGCATTCTTTAACGATCTTAATTTTAATAATGATAGTATTTTTATGAACAGAACAGAGCAGTTCTCTCTTTTATGACAATATGTATCTAAATCGTAACTACCGTAATAATCATAATTAACATGGTTGCTTAAGGTAAATCAAGAAAGCAGATGAGTTAAACCAGTTGAAAGTTATGCTCGAAGATATGGATATAACAGAGCGTACATGCTGAAGTGAGCAGATATCACCAGCGTGACTAATACGGCCCGTTAATTTGCGAGGGACATGTTTCGGGGGACAGATATTCGTGTGGGGTTTTCGTGTAAACGACAGTTAGATGGAAATGGAGTCACCGCGGGCCGCTACTTCCCTGACAAATGCACACGGGAAATGGCGAAACAATTACCATCATGTAGATCCATTGCTGGAAACTGTGGGGATTTGTGCGAATAGGTTACACAGCGAGGTATCAAATCGTAAGGACTTTTTGCATTTGGTTTATTTTCATTTCAACACGTTTCAGTTATATTACGACCCTCCCTGGATTCACCAGAACTGGGTTCGTGCTCTGTATAATACGTGTTCAATGCCTTCACCATTGGAGCACTGTGAAAATGGTAGTTTAAACAAATCTGAGCGAGTCAAACATTTTGTATCAAACGGAATAAATAATCCTTAAGAGTCACTTCTCCCTTTGCTATAGTTATAAATTAACATGTCTTCATACTTGAATGGAAAAGAAAACACGTTTAGTATAATGAATATTAACCCGACGTTGACAAATAAATAAATAAACAAGAGGGCCATAATGGTCCTTAAACCGCTCACCTGAGATTACCACCTATTTGAAGAATAGTTAGAAACATTGCTTTTAACTTTTACTCAGAGTTTCTTGTGCTTCTATGCATTGACCTTTTATTTATTCCCATTTTACAAGTTTCAGACACTTTATGCTTAATTTGGGACATCAAAATGGTACATAAGTCTTACAATGCGGAAACTGAATATTTTACTTTTACAGATTGTATGTATGAAGATCAGCCTGCACTTTTGTCCAGTATGATCTATTGTTGCCATTTTATGGTTGTCATTTTGGCATATTTGGACATCCAAATTGATATTGATGTACTTTGTCAGAAATTCTATCATACATGTATATAGTGGAAATTTTCAAGATATCTAATTCTTTTTAACAATCTTTATAGAAGGGCCCCCAAAGAACATTCCTGTGAAATTATTTTGAAATCTGACCAGTGGTTTTTGACAAGAAGATTTTTTCATGGTTTTTACCAAATATGGGCATGGCAACATTCTGGTCACATGACTGATTTTTTTTTGACAAACCTTTATTCCCTCCAACTAGGGATGCTTCACGTGATATCTCATTGAAATTGGCCTAGAGGTTTGTAAAAAAAGATGTTTGTAAAGTTATAAATTTTAGCATACATGTATATATTGAAAACAAAAATGCGTTCAAAGTTCAACGCAGCCTGGTGGCCATGTTTTTCGAGATATCAAAATTCTTTGAACAACTTTTGAAAAGAGCCCCCCAAAGAACATTCCTTTAAAAATATTTTGAATTCTGAACAGTGGTTTCAGACAAGAAGATTTTTTAAAAATTGCAGAAATTCCCCCTTTTTCATGCCACGGCAACCAAAGTTCTGCATGGAATCAATTTCTTTGAACAACTTTTGAAGAGCATCACCCACATTCCTGTGAAGTTTGGTTTAAGATTGGCACAATCGTTTAGAAGGAGAAGATGTTTAAAGAAATTGTTGACGGCGCACGACGCACAACGCATGACGGACATTGTGCGATCACAAAAGCTCACCTCGAGGACTTTGTGCTCAGGTGAGCTAAAAAGGTAATCGTAATGTTCTACAAGAGTAGCCTCCCTTGTCACTAGAACAAAACATTCGAAAACTTTTTATCTGAGATTTGATCATCAATTGGCTTAATGATATTTTGATTTAAAAGAAAAACATTATCGACAAGATTTATTGAGAACGGACGGTCAGTTTACCAGTCCGTATTATCATTGTTAACGCTTTCAAGCGCTATATACAAGAATAGTTCGAATCTCTAAATCCTTCCATTTGACATATGTTTGTAGGCGACATTTGTTACCAGAAATGAACCAGGGATTATTGATTCATAAGGCAAGATATCAAACATAATTGGAAAAAGGAGAAATTGCTCAAATGAGCAGCTTCTTCTTTTTTCCTACGATGACTTATACATGCGCCTTTACAAGACTCCGATTCATAATCCAGTGAATGTCTTGCAAAACACTATCTATAATGTTGTCAGACGTCATATAGAAATAAATAAAACGTGGATAGAATCAACCAAGGCTAAAACCGTCGTAAATATTAAACAGCAATTAAAGGCATAAAAACAGTATGGCGACCGGACTTTAGGGGAAATTCCATTAATCACTTTAAATGTTTACCCTTCACAACATCCCTCCGTCCGTCCTTATTGTACAGCCCCCGTATTTACAACAATCAACCAGCAGTTTATAACATACAAGTAATCGCATATTCCAATGTACATCCCCGTATTTACAAGAATAAACCAGCTCTACATAACATACATAAACCCGTATCTCAAAGTACAACCCCGTATTTACCAGTAGAACCCGAATTTATCGAACGTAATTCCCGTATTTTCCTTATACATATTCGGTCAATAACATCTCTTATTGGTCAACGCCCGTTTTTCTGCTATGTTGACAATTTCCTTTCTGTTTCCATTATTGTTGATACATTATTATTTACTTTCTTCTAGCATTAGTAGGTTCATGTACACAGATCAATGGAATATTTCCCTTGATATCATTTGGTTGACGAAAACACCAATGGCATAAACCAGCAATTCGCTAGCATTCTTATAAGGAACCGAAATGTCTTGTCAAAGGACACTCCCACAAACCCACAACGCTGTTGGGGGCCCGAACCCGGTACCCCCGGAATTAAAGTACATAAGTTGTTAACACCCCACATCTCGAAACCTCCTATAAGGGCGCGGCAAAGAGTCGGTCGTTGCACTGTAAAGGTATAAATAAATATCCCTTAACCATATTATCTAGGTAATACCCGCCCCTCGGTCTTTTGCAGATGAAGGTTGAAGTAATTGTTGTGAAAGGAAAATTGCTCAATTGACCAACTTCTGCTATTTCCCAACAAAAAATATGTCCTCTCAGAGAGTCCTCATTCAAATATATTCCCATTTTAAAAGTCATCTGTCAACTATTTGAAACGAATTGTAGATTTACCTTTTACCAAACGCCAAATGTTCGACTGTCTCAAATTGAATTAGTTTGCAGTCGACATTTCAAAATAGTGATGATATTGAAAAATAATCTTCTGATAGGGCAGAAATTATTGTGGGAAAAGGAAACATTGTTCGTTCAGAGCAATTTCTCCTTGTCTCAGTCATCAACAACGAACTGATCGAATGTCGTTATTGTTTGGTAACGGGTTTAGTTAAGCGACAAGGTAACATGTCGCGTATGTCCTACTCCAAAGGTTAGCCTATAACTGTAGTGTGCACATAAATTACCCAATTAGTGAAAACTCCATCAACGTTTTACGTGGACCCAACTCAACACCGACTATATTTATAATAATAAAACCTGCAAAAACCCCGGCAAATAAACCCCCGACATGTCATAAACGAAGATGGCTTTCTTGACATAATGAGCATGCATGCCAAAATAACGAGAACGATAGTTGTTCATGTGAGAAAGAAGTTAAGTCGCCGAAACATTCATTTTACGATTACCAATGATTATTATACAGTGCAAGACAACTAGCTAAACATTGTGAGACATTAGCCAACCACCATATTTTTGTATTTATCATTTATGGACAGTAACACAGCCTCAACAATTTTCAGCTTCATAACGACTTCCTGGAATTCACCAGTACTAGGCCTGGGCTCTTAAGTGTCTTGCCAAATGACCCTGACACGGGACCTGTGGTATCGGTGGGATTCGAACCCAGAACCCCCGAGTAATAAGTCCTCCATATTAACCCTTGAGCCATACAGCCATGGCCCATGTGAAAATTGTCCGCATAGTGTGGGTGCTTAGGGGGTCGCAGGCTCGATAACTAGACCGGGTTTAGATACAGAAGAGTGAATACCAAAATGGTAATAATGACTTTCCTTCATTGCACTCTGGGAACTAATTTCGATAGGATAAGTAGTTTTAAGTAAAAGAAAATCGGGAACATGCGAAATATACGAAAACTATTGAAAATGACATTATACAAACAAGACACACACTTTTGCGCTTGTGAGGTATATGTTTGCTGAATGAAGTCTTGAAAATGTCTCTAACAATAGGTAAATCGTTTACGCTTAATTACACTGTTCAATAATTTCGAAGTGTTATATCGACCTTTACTTTGCAAAACTGTTCACGTACAAGTCATGAAAAACGCTGCCAGAAAACATTCCAATACCAGAACTGAATATCAGGTTTGGTTCGGTATACAGTCGTCATTATATTTCCAACAATCCCACAATGATCATATTAATAATGCATTGGTGTTTGTTTCATATTCAAAAAGATGCTCTATTGGTTGTTTTCTGAACCATATTCATCCCGTCGTTTGGTCGCTGGGGGTTGATTCAAGTCAATATTAAACACAGCACGTCATTTGAGTTTTCCCATGACTCGTTTCATACCTGCAAAAAATGTGCGTTATGGTCTGCATAGAATAGGCAAGACAACCACAAGCCACATAAATCCACGAATAAAGAAGAAATAACTACCAAGGCCCAAACACTACAGATTCAGCGCTGAACCCATGTGCGACTTTACTTAAACGTAATAAAATTGTTCTTGTATAATCGCTACAGACAAAGTCTTTTCTCTTTCGCCCTCACGAATTTACGACAAATCTATGCTTAATCAAACCACGTAAAAGTATCACATTAGAACTAGAGTGGTTGATATTTACGTGAATATTTACAAGGAGAGCGTTTGATAGAGCATCAAAGCTATATAAATATCGGCCTAGATTCTACCACCATCTAAAGTTTTTATATGGTCAATAACGGTATTATGATAAGAAATACTTCAGTCAACTTGCTATGAGCGAGTAGAGTGGCTGCAAGGTGGCTTCCTGACGAATGTTTCCAGGTGGTTTAACTATGCAATCGACAGCGTTTCAATTATAATGCAGCGACAGCTTACTAAGCCAGTAGTACCTTGGTTACAAACATGTACTTCACTAGGTTCAAACAGAATCCGATGGAATCTTAACTCATATCATATTATGCACGTCATTTGACATATCGTGACATAAATACCGCGAGCCGCTTACGTCCCTTTCACATGAACCGTTCCGCGATTAGTCGTATGTGCAGTGCAGTGCACCGGAAAATACATTTATCTTGCCCGTAACAAGCGTATAGCTTACAAGGTGTTATAGCGGGCCCAGATCAGGGTCAACACAACTCAAAGTTATCATGTGCACGCTGTCATAACTCGAATTGATCGGCGCCACTGTTCGCGCTCAACCGACCGGAAGGTGCACATATTTCACTAGGTGCCCAATTACCCACATCAAAGGGGAACTTGTGTGTTATTACGCGAGAGAAGTGGAGGGGACTTGTCGAGAAAAAGCGCAGTTTGGAAGTCACTGACGCGATATACCAAAGGTTATACAGGGGCCCTGAAATATGAGACGTAAAGTGGGGGATCTATGACACCAAGTATTGTCCGTCTGTTCGCTCCAATCATACTTTTGGCTTCGACGAGTGATTTATAACCGTCTTTAAAGACCGCTTTTATCACCATTACAAGATTTATAGGACATGCGTGATCTACCCCAATTACGTGATAGATTTTTGTGTCCATCACAACGCTTCATGGTGACTCAATTGATTCAGTTTACCCGTTTTAAATACAACATGAGGGTTTAATGCAAGACTAAAGCAAGTCTTTCACAAACATGAAGCACCTACTATAGTCTTGCATTCAGCCCTCGGACATTTCCTAAAGTTGTTAGAAACAGATGTATACATTTCCACAACTGTTAAATGGCTAACCGCGACAATGCTTATGTACACATGCACACTCGCAGATACACACTGGTTACAAGAAACATTGTGGCAAAATGGTAATTGCCAACCAGATTGAATAGGAACTTAACGTTAAACATGTACTAGGATTGAATTTTAGGTAAACACTGACATAGTAACGGACAAATACGAAAGTTGATCATAGTCGAGCGAAATTGAATCCAAAGCGGTACCCAACCCTTATAGTGCTAGAACCGACTTCATGCTTATACTAACAGGTTGGATCCAGGCCAGTCGCCAAGTAAATTGGCGACTGGCCTGTGATATAACCTGTTTGCTATTCTGGGTATCTTTCTCCATAAAAAACAAGCTGATATATTGATGTTTTGGAAAGCAGATGACACAGAAATCTATTTTTTAGAACAATCTTAGGGTAAATACAGATGCATGATGGCCAGCTCCCCGCCATTCATATAAATCATATCGAATACACAAAGTATTTACACGGTCAATATAGTATCATTAGCTGGAAATATTGCCGAACCAAGACCATTTAACAAGAAACAGCTTTCTTCGTCATTAACATCGACTGGGCGATATCATGTACAGGCAATTCCGACTCAGATTGGGCGAAAAGATGTAATCATGCGTTTGCGGTCAGGCCTCTTGGAAACTAAAGCCGTGCATATGATCTCATCAGAGCAAATGATATTGCTAAAAAGTTCTTTTTAAAGTAAATATATATTTAAAAAGATTCTTGATTAAGTCAACAGTTGAAACTTCTGATTTATTTTCAAAGTAAAAACGGGACGAAGATCGACCAATCAAATGTACAGTTATTGAGTTGAACTCTATTTTGGGCATGCGTACTTGTAATATATTCGGGCGATATTACAATGAGAGTGGCCTCATTAAATACTGATGGCCATGACGTTTCAAAATATGTAACAGATGACCCATTAAGAACCTAGCAAATAACAGATGACCTATCGACATCGTCATCAACAAACTAAAACCCCATGGACCTGTCTCACAAAGGTATATACGAAAGATTTTCCCGTAAACATAAAGAGTACACCAGAAAAGCATTAACTTAGACGTGAATGGAATATAAGTCCTACATATGACAGCTTTATTGTAATTAAAAAACCATGTTTAATCCTCATTTTTAGAAAACAAAGCTACCTAATATATAATGGATTATGATTGTTTTGTCAACGTAGACCTAAAGTTACAAAGCTATGCAAGACAAGCCCCGATTTCCTTCATTCTCATGAAAAAAAATGCGGCAATCATTTGACAGTGACGATTTGCTTTTTAAAATACCATCACGTTCAGGAGAAGAACCTTTAGCCGAGCAACTCAAGTAATGCACTTACACCCATGATTAATGATTGCGCATTTTTCATTTCAATATTTTTTCTCCAAGTCTCCGAAGTAGTTGAACTGACATATCTTAATGCATGTGCACCTATGGAGAGGTTTTAAACGGAAACGTAAATTTCATAGAACCTGCAACACTGTAGGTTGTTTTTAGCACTTCACTTCATAATTTAGGGCACTTACCCTTAAGTGGACCGGTGTAATCGAGAATGGGCACCAGCACGAAGCGTATTGTAGTATACAACGTGCGACATAAACTGGGAGCCAGTTTGAAGGATAAAGCTTGGTAATTGGGTTTGGGCATCAATTTATTCTCTTCAATGATGTTAACACGGATGCTACTAATATAGGAACATATCAGAGAGATTGATATATAAATGTGTAATTGAAAGGGAAAAACAATAATTACACTTTTTTCGTTCTGCATAGTACATCTTTACTGTTATCATCTTAAGTTGTTGGCTATTTACTGGGGGTGTTGATATATGAACATTGGTACACACATTGCTTACCCTACGCTCACAGACCCGTATTATTTTACAGCAAACTTATCATCGATCGCCATCTTTATTTTGAACTCATGACGAGGGATGTTTTCAGCAGTCGCGAACGCAAGTGCCAATGAATTGCCTCCACTCAAATGTCAAATCACGCAGTTAATTTGTTGTTTTCTTAATTGAAGGGATGCCGTTCTCTCGGTGCTCCACTGCGCGGCTTTTAGCAGGTGTATCTAGTTAGCCAGACTCTCGATATGTGTCAGTCACCTCGTACCTCCCTTACAGAACATGGAGTATGGCTTCGATACATGCAAGAACGAGCCGAAATAAGCTTATTCCATTATGAGAAATCAATAAATAAAATAAAGCATTGTAGGGGAATAACAAATTACTGTAGGGAACAAGTCATTTCTTCTTTTTCTCATACTCTTGCATTGGGATTACTTCTTTGTTACATTTTACAAAAGAAAATACAGTCGAAGTTAAAAAAATGCAGGGAAAAGGTCGGGAAGTGGGAGGATCATTCTATTTGAAACCCCGGTTTTTACTATTTAGTGTCAAAGCCAGCTCGATCCTTTTCCTTCAATGTCCAGAGCAATATCTAATAAGCTTCCAAGATTATTTTGAAAAAAGAAGAAAGAAAACGAGCCATTTATTACGTCTCAAACACTTTCTCAATGACCATCTCTTGCCAGGTAATCTGAAAGACTGGTGCAGCCGAGCAGCAGAGTTTTACAGAAGCTCAAACATAAATAATGCATTGGGACCAGGGTTAATGGCTATAATGGAGATCGGCGCATTTAATTTAAGGAACCATGTATTCAAAGTCAAAGATGATAATTGATAACGAAATGTTCTAATGGAACTTTACAAACGAAGACCCGAGATTATCGCCATGCAGAAATAATAAACTAATTTTCGCATGCATACACCATGTAATACATCACTTCATAGGGTTACACGCATGCATAACTATATGCCCTATAAAGAGAACCATGAAATGAAATTTCTGCAAACCACGTGTCCCGTATAAATGCAATGTCGTATCATTTAGATTGCTGGTAGACAAACAAAGCCAGGTATTAAACAACTATCATTCACTAACAACCCTGTAAAAGTCCTATCAAGTTCGGGGAATTTGTTGTTGTCGATAAGCGGAATGATCCAGAACCGGAGTACTATTCAGGTACTCACGTTCCATGGCACAAGAACTATGCACGGCACATGCATTATGACGTATAGATGAAGAACGTTAATTCAAAAGAATTTAGACATCCTTTAAAGAAAGTATATACATCAAGACAAAAAGGAAGACAATACCTACGTCATGTATGTCGATCAGTAACTGTTTTGAATTTAATAGAATTTGAAGAATATGAACAAATATGGCTTTCTCACATTATGAGCGGTATAAGCGTTTGTCATGACTTTTCAGTTGTATGCCGTCTGTAGAACGGAAAACTGGTTAGACATATTGTAAGTTTACGTCTCAATAAACTATTCGTATAACAAAAAGTATGGTTTATATATAGTGGCAAACGCAACTGTTTGATTGACTCAGACATCCAACACTCTCCTTGACAAAAATCAGTGTATAGACGACAACTTCATAAATGCAAAAATTGGAAGAAAAAACATATAAATCAGGATTACTAAATAAAAGCAGACGACGGTTGAAACTTGTTAAAAACCAAGGATCAATTTTCCATTTTGAATTCGGAAATACATCTTCGTGACAAAGTCTTAAAATGTCCACCACAACCATGAAGTAATCGAAGTTGTTTCTAAGTATACGCGTATGTATGAAGTATTATAACTGAAACTGCTCGAACAAATGACTTTAAATAGACCTACAGTAACTACACATTCTCCCTTGTAGATAAATAAACACTTCCCATATAAATCAACGTCAGCAGGGGTTGAGACGCGGTTGAAGATGAGAAATGATGACATTTATGTGAGGTAAGCGGACAAGAGCTGAAGGGGTTGGCAAGATCACGGAGTCGCGTCCTGTTCGCTTTCATGCAATGTCAACTCGATTAATGCTGTGATACTAGGCATGAGTGCAAGAGGAATAGGATATAAGAGGAAACGTGTATACAGCTTGTTGGATAACTATATCAACCGGCGCCATGTCCCTAGTTATATGGACAGCAGACGGCTGTCAAAGATATGTATGGGTTTACATCGCGTCCACATTATTTCAGTTATGTTGCGATGAAGACTCATCATTAAAGAGCGAGACCCCACAATCAGCATTCCGTAAGTCAACAGTCAACTATCATCGTGACGATATGTATCCAATAAGAAACCAAACACCTGATAAACATGGAAACCGTTCTGACAAAAAAGAATCGATCCATGAGTAGTAAATTATACCATGAGCAACCTGATGTGAATGCGTCGGAATGGTGTGCATTGTAGACGATCAGAGAATGGGGCAAAGTTGTGCTTCTTTGTTTGACGCCCAACGAGAATGAAATTACTTTAAGGTAACAATTATCAACATGGGGGCATATTTGAATTAATTTGTTGCAAAATTCAAAAGCTATGCAACATGGCAAAATATCCCATACAACAGGTGACAATCTTTATTTGCTCTCTTTAATATGAATTTGATACCATGGTTAGTAAAAACGTAAAGAGCAAATAGCTCATTGGCATAAAGTATTTAATACTTATTAACCCTTAGAATGCTGGGTATTTTTTTTTTAAATATATTTTTGTGTCGTCTATTTTCCAAAACCATAATTATCTGCCTCATTTTGACGAGGAAAGTTACTCAGAGTAGCAAACAGGTAAGGTCACAACCAGTTTCCAAAAGCATGAAGGCGATTCCAGCACAATAAGGGTTAATGCTAAAAAAGTTATTCAAATTGATAGCTGTGCATTGAAAGCTCATCTCCAAATGCAAATTCAAACATGCATCCAACAATTTAATTACACACATGCTAATCGCAGATGCCGTGAACGTGTTACCCTGGTGGTTCAATAGGTCAATGTGAGTGAACGTTTTACCCTGGTGGTTCAATAGGTCAATGTGAGTGAACGTTTTACCCTGGTGGTTCAATAGGTCAATGTGAGTGAACGTTTTACCCTGGTGGTTCAATAGGTCAATCGCATGATCGGGTGGTAAAGCAATCTCCACGTGTTAAAAGTTTTTATTCGTGACTTATAAATCAACCTCCTAAAAGTGTATGACTTATAACGGATAAAATTTATAGGTGTCGTAAATAAAGTTAACGACAATAAAACATCGTAATACATCAAACTTTCGATTGTTTAACGCGGAACAAAATGGCGGGTTAATTACTATAAATGGCTTGTATACGACCACCAAGGTTAAAGGGTGGTTGGAACCAAATTATATCCTGTGTATTAGTTCCGCATTGTCTTCTAAAACTGTTTTCAGATTAGCTATAATGTAATACTAGGGTTTAATGTATAGATTTATGGGGCCTATTTACACGTTGATTTAGATCAATGACTCATAATACTGACATTTAAAGGTATTTGATCATGTTGAAGTTGTATCATAATGAATACAAAGCCCGCTCTATCTCTGATGATTTTAACATGTTCAAACAGGATAGGCAACTCTTGGAATCCCTCCCTGTTCTACACTGATGCACACGACGTTTCTACCGTCTTGGCGGCAGATGCCGACATAACAACTGTCTGAATTATATGCTGATTATCGACGAGCATCTTCCAATCTCTGTCAAGGAATACGTTTCTTGTGTCAAGAATTCAAAGAAAATTGCTCAAATTTCCGAAAATTCAATCTGCAGAAGTTTAAGAAACATCGGCCCGTTTGGCAAACAATTGAATCATACATAAGAGCACATATTGCTCCCATTTACACGCCATTGAGCCTTGTCCATATACAATCACCATACACGACGTCATGTGAAATATACGTATCAAATAAAGAGGTTAATTATCCGTTTCATCCGCTCATTAATAATCCGTCGGCTAGGCGACTTGTCCATTCTTGCTGTATGTATTAGGTCTTTACCAGCGGGCACGACCCTTGTTACAATTGTCCATAGAGCCAGTTCTTCAGTCCACCATGGGTGACACGAATTAAAGATCAGTTTAATCAACTCTAACATACGCTAGGTACCCGAGGTTCTTCTTATAACATGTTTTACTCCAAATTATAAAATCAACGCCTCATCTTTATATTTCTGTTTGGTGTTTCCTACGGCTCCAAAGTCGTAGCAGTGTCACAAAGATACCACATGAAGTAATGGGTTTATATTTATAAACACCTAGTAAACCATGATGTTAAGTAATGGGTTTATATTTATAAACACCAAGTAAACCATGATGTTAAGTAATGGGTTTATATCTATAAACACCAAGTAAACCATGATGTTAAGTAATGGGTTTATATTTATAAACACCAAGTAAACCATGATGTTAAGTAATGGGTTTATATTTATAAACACCAAGTAAACCATGATGTTAAGTAATGGGTTTATATCTATAAACACCAAGTAAACCATGATGTTAAGTAATGGGTTTATATCTATAAACACCAAGTAAACCATGATGTTAAGTAATGGGTTTATATTTATAAACACCAAGTAAACCATGATGTTAAGTAATGGGTTTATATTTATAAACACCAAGTAAACCATGATGTTGAGGATCGCGATATTAGATGCAGTTTTCACTAATCTGACATTTTTTACTCTGCTTGATTTAACATAAGATGGGTCACTTTGAACAACTTAAAAATGAGATTGTAGGCCTATATCGTAGAAGAACTAAACGGTGCCCATGGTTGTCTCAGAAACTTAAGATTGTCTGTTTCATATCCATTGTGCTGTCTTACAAAAAATAACATAAAGAACAACGAATAAAAGCAGCGCATAGCAAGGGCGTCTATTCGTACAGTAGGGCGTCATTGTAAATTGTGCACGAACGTACAACGGAAGGGAAGTTTCCCCTACGGATACATATGTACACATATTTCATATTTATGCCTTCATGGATTGGCGCCGGATAATTGGGCGCGATATCTGGACTATATCAGGGGCCCGTGCCCCGTCGAGCCAGGGAGGCCCTCCACTGACGGGCGTACCGTTCGTAACCCATCACCCAACCTTTCAGTAGAAACTGGAACCATCGTTATAGGATCATATCGAAAACATCAGAAGAGCATACTTTGTAAGTGAGAACAACGACGATTGAATCTTGAAATTATGAAGGATAACAATAGTGATAAAGCAAACAAATGTTTGATACGATATTACTTATTCTATCACAATTGGTGTCAAGGTCTTCTGTTGTAGGTGCTTACAAATATTTATGGATACGTGAATTGATACTTAATAGGCGAGTTCGGTACTTTCCCTTCAGTCCGACCAGACTCCACATGTTTGAAAATAGATAAAAAATCGTATGATAATCTCTACATTATATCTCATATAAATGTATCATTAGGGCATCATTGCAGCAGGTAAACTTGATAATCGCACAAGCGATAAACAAGGTCAATGGCGTAAAAGCATGTTTTATGTGTCTTCGTTAAGACAAGAACAATATACACCGACAAGTAAAACCAAGCGCATGTGTTTTAGCGAGAGGAAAGGAACCATTTCTACACCCAGCTAGCGGTCCGCATCTGGTCAGACCTGTTAACAACAGCTCTCTCGCGATTTAAATTATAAATAATAATCCAGATATTGTAATAAACTATGACATGTCAACGCCACCAACACGTGTTTTGGCGTACTTACACTGTTGGTTATTTCTCGACGGGGTGATCATGTGCGTTTAAAAGACTGTTAAGCAATGTTCTGTATGTAAATTATGATTAAAACTGTTTTAATCCTCAATAATTAACAACATGAAGTTAGTTAACGATTTCTCAATTCAAAAACAACATTTGCATTGTTTTATTTGAATCACTAAAAAGTTTGGGTATAACATTGAAATGCACCGCTACTTTCACAGCCATGCATTGGTGTCCTTTCGTTATACCTTCGGCAGAAAGTTCATAGATTTCTGTCGCTGCTGATACTTTAAACACGTTTGGGCTGGCGTATCTATACTAAGACAAAGATGCAAACAGCAATGAAGCTGTCATCAAGAAACAGTGCGAACGAATTGTCAATACTAATTTTGGAAGAGCAAATGATAAATGGAATATCTGTTAGTTGCGGCCGACGAAATTCCTGTAATATCAACTTCATTCTTTCTTTTGTAGACTTGTACGTTGGAATATTGAGTTAAATACGGTCGAAGTAATGAGGGCATGAGTTACAATACTGAATACATTATTAACGTTAGACATACGAAAATCATAACTTTGCTAAGCGGAGATCCCCGAGATCCATCCACCTTACAGGAAGTGAAAGAAAGTATAATCTAGAGTTCAATAACATATTTAACCCTTTCCCAAACAATAACGACATTTGACTTCTTTGTTGCAGACGACTTTAGAAAACATTGTGGGAAAAGGAGAAATTGCTCGTCACGAGCAATTTCTCCTTTTCCCACAATGTTTTCTACCCTATCAGAAGATTATTTACCAATTTCATCACATTTTGAAATGTCGTCTGCAAACTCTTCCAATTTGGGACAGTCGATAAATTGTTGTTTGGGAAAGGGTTAAAAGGCATTTTAGTTATGAGACGGTGCCAGTATTTGAATCGTTGAATCATGAATGAACAATAAAAATCACATAAGCGTTTCCGGCGCGACTGAATTGTAATTCATTGTCTCGATATTACAATATGTAAATCATTCGTATGGTTATCAATAGCATGATTAACATCAGTGCATGTAGGACATAAAATGTGCGTAGTTTATTGACAAGGTCGGTACTAGAGACGTGTGTTGCTCACGTGATGCAATGTTTCATTTGTTAACTTTGGCCTGAACTTTGGCCTGAACTTTGGCCTTTGACACTGTAAGGTTTTCTTCTGCATTATTATTGTTACATAAAATAAGCAATTAGTATGGACATTTCAAATAACGATGACATAAAATATACTGTCACTAAAGGTGAAAAAAGAAAGATTGTCACCAAAAGCAAAACTACTTTTAATATCTTAAGATTTTGCCTAAATAAAGGTAGTTTTAGCATAACATCTTACCCATAAAGGATCGATGTATTCAAAGCAATTCCATTTTCCATATAGACACATTGCCTTAAGATGCAAGTCAATATGGTCAGGGCATTGTAATTATATCATAATGGTGATTGTGGTTAAACATACTTTTAAAATGCCCACACAAGCTATTGACTTAGCATCTTATGCTAAGGATGTTAAACGCAGCGTTATCTGAATTCATTGTTAAGTAAATGATATTGCATAGTATCACATCATTGAAATCGTCTCTCTAAGATTTAATCCAATTAAAATGTACATTTTTTCAAATCATCATTTTTAACAGTTTACCCTACCTTAATATTTCCCTCAAATTGTAACTTAAAACAGCATCCAGTTTCACAATGTCGTTAGCTAGTTCATCTATGGCTTCTGTGTGGTCAAATACTAACGCATGATTTGGGTCTTAGACAAGGAGGCTTTGCCAGAGAACATACAATTGAGACCAATAACCATGATATGCGTTTGAAAACAACGCTTTTTATAGGCCTTTAGATTTCCCCTTATTTTACTGTACCTTTTTCTCTATGTTAACTTTTGTTACCTTTATCTATTTCAGCAATTATAACACACAAGGGAATATACAAAGACAAAACAGCCAAACACATTGAAATCGTATGCACTTGTCAAGCCGTTTTAGAATCCTAGATCTCGTCATTTATTTTCAGCGCCACTTTTCCTTCATAGCTCGTTTTCCTTATACAACAAACGTCCTTTAGAACATACAGATCGAATACCGCTAGCTTTTAAACAAGCAGTTAAAAGATTGCCACACATGGAACCCAGACATAAAAATCTGTATCTAAATAATTCATAAATATCATTTATATGATAAACTGTACCGAGTAACAACTGTAAATCTCAAAGAAAATATCCTTTGGTAGTTTTTTTTTCTAAATTCAAGAGAAAAGGCCCATCATCAAAAGGTGATTGATGGCAGAGAAATTGTTAATAGCCAATACACTGATCTAAACGGTCTTTATGTTGAATGAAAGGACAGCGTGGCTCCAACGTAAATTTTACAGAGAGATTTTTCATAAGAGTTATGTTAAAGTATTCAAGATAAATTAATAACTTCCTGTTTATGGGGTTTATGATAGTCGTAAATAACACACATTTGTTCTTAAGACCAATAGAATCATCTCATTGAGATAAACATGATCATTTTATATAATACCTTAATTACAGAATTATACACTGATCTCATCACGTGATATAGACACTCTACTTATCCAATAGGCGACTTGTGCAGTGAGTTTTACATTGCCGATCAGGGTCAGGAAGGCATGTGGTAAATATCAGCAGTGTATGTCGGCAAGTAAAAATCCATAAACGTCGAAACGTATAAAATAAAGGATGATGGATGTTTTCTTCAATTGGTAATGAAATACATTGACATGGTACATGGTTTATTATACAAACATGAGTAATTCATCACAAAAATGGAGTATAGTTCAGGCTTCTCATAGTAGGATTTGTATAATTATTTGGATTATTACAACTGATACCTTTGTTATCTTCTGTTATTAATAGCTGATATATAAATTAACAACCTTGTTGAAATTTCGTTGTTTTATGAAAATACAAATTAAAACTATGACTTGCAATTCGGCATTTAGAAGTGTAATTGAATAATGGTAATACAATTCTAAGTTTCAATAAAAAAAGAATAGTCTAATTCAATAATCTTTTGGATATTTTTGTGGGCTGTATTTTCAAAACCTTTTTTTTGTTGAACATGTACCATAATACTATTTTAAAGGTTTATCTTGTTTTCAATCCAAACTAATACTATTTTAAAGGTTTATCTTGTTTTCAATCCAAATTAATACAAAGACCTCGTGCGGTCGAATAACATAATTCTATCGAAATGAAGACATAAATAACTTCATTGAAAGAAAGACATACTTTCATCTAAAATTGAAATCTCGGCGATTTGGCTATCTGTTGTCCCTTTCTGGGCTAGAAGTCTTTTAAACATTAAATGACTTAACACAATCGGTTTTTCCATATATCAGATGTATATTCTTTACAGTACTAATTTCAAGCATAATGGCACTTTATCAAATAAGATAAAATAAATTATCAATAAGTTCCCTTGTGGGCGTTAAAAACGGAGGCGACAATTGGTCCAGATGCCAGTTTTTTTTTCTTTCTTAATTTCGGTTAAAAGTGGGTACACTTCATAAAGCGTTACTGTAATCAGAACAACTGTGGCGTTGTATTTTTAACTCATTCGCAATTCGGGAAGCTTTAGCTAGAACGAACTTGAAATATCAACAGACGACAAAAACAGACAGAAGAAAACTTCTTTTTATTATGAAATCCGGGAGAAACAAGAGTGACGAAATGAGTCATTGATTCTTTGATTAACAGCTTATAATGACAGTTTATAATGACAAATTAATTTGTCACAGTGATTTTAGAGAGACTACTGTAGCAAAAGTGCGAAAGGTAAGGTATAAACGAATGAGGGGCTACACTATTCCGCTATCATATAATGTATATGTAACCAGAACCGCCAAACGACACTAATATTGGCATCGACAACTATTATACTGCTTCAGTAGGCTTGAGTAAAATCATCCGTTTGGTTTACGACCTCGCCAATCAGCCAATATGGCAGGGCCTTTGTGTTATTTGGCCGGCTGATAGCTCTACCATCAAGGATTCTCGCTAACAGACGGCCCGACGGTTCGAATAACATTGACACACAGCCCGGGTCCTGGGACATAAAGGGCCTGTGAAGGTGGGATCGGCCCATAAATATAATTCGACACCGCTCGACCGCCCATTTTGGTTTGGATTTATTGGAGATGATTGTTACAGAATATGTCTCTTGTCGGGGATGTCAACCTGCTGAAATCGGTAAGTGGGTTCTACGGAGGGGCGGGACGATGGGTGAGGGGAGCGCATTATTAGTCGTCTAACCCTTAGGGGAAACATTGGGTAGGTCTAGAAACTGTAGCAGAAATAACTTGACAACGTGTATAATTTATATACCGTGGGTTCAGTACGAATAAATGAAGAACATACTATGGGTTTGAATTGTGCCCCCGTTCGGAATTGTTCTCAGTAAATATTTCGATTTTAATTTAGGAATAAGAAAAAGAAAAATGTTTGCTGAAAACTTACCATATCCTTTCATGGAATGGTTATTAAAACGTATACATCAAAAAGAAATCTTGTAAATATGCCTTTAAAGCAACGACCCTCGGGATGTTAATCAAAACAACTCGTCTGGAGCAGACGCCTTTGCCTTCCTGCATATATGCTAAGTACGTCATGTTTTGTATAGCATGTTTGCCGTAATAGATTAATATGGGCCGAAAGCATTTCATTCCGAGAAGAAACCAAATCGTTAACATGGAAATGTGTGGCTGGTACCAGAGCAGAAATCAACAGTAGACGACAACAATAATCATATAATTTGATATTAAAGTGGAATGAATGAATGGTGTTTTAAGGCGCATCGACAGCTAAGGTCATTTAGCGCGCATTATGAGATATTATTGTGGATAGAGACCATTGCGATAAAGGAGCAAATTGCACACTCATTTTTTCATGGCTTTTCTAGCAGATGCATTACAATGATTCTATGAAGGAAGGGATTGAATGTAATTATGGAGACAATATACACCTAAAAGGGCGATTACAAAAGTTCAACTGTTTAAATGTTTTCACACAAAATCAAACCCGGTAGACGTTAACTGTCCAAAATGATATGGTGTTACATTACTGTCGTTCTTTTATGGGAAACTCTAGCCTCAATTTGCGAAACGAAGCTGCTACAAAGTATAATTTATATCCATTAAAATATATAATGCGTCAAAATATAATCAGAGACGGGAATTTCAACTACGCTCACCCTTTAGCCCAAACACGAAAACATTGACCTGTTATTAGAGAGAGTAGAGAACATTCAATTGGGGATGGAATGTATGTTTAAGAATGGTATCAAATGTCCAATATTCAACACTAAACAATGGATCGCGTCTACTTAATTGGTAATAACCTCTTATTCATAATACCATACAAATAAACCAGCTGTGGTAGTCTAAAAGCACCACTGAGGCAAAAGGCTATATTGCTCCAAAGTATCAACCTATCATTTTGTTACAAGGGGTTCTAAATGTCGTAAGGAACGCACAACGTTTCAAGTTACTTTAACCGTCTGTTTTACCTTTCCATTTGAACAAGCCAACATTGCCAAATATTAGTTTCCAATTTAAGCTATGTTCCTTCACAGCTCCTCCAATTGTTCTGTTTTAAGTTAAAACGGTCAACTTTCGTTCGACTTTAACAAAACTAACGTGCCTAGCTTATACATAGCGTACTTTCCTTTTACTTGTTGCAATGATGGGATGAGACAGAGAAAAGATGAAAATGAGCATTGCAAATACTTTAGGATTCAATCTGTCCTTTCGAGAAATCAAAGAATGTATGGGTGTGTTAAAGGCGATAATTGAAATAACAATGAATAACAAAAGGAACAGTTTACAAATTTCCATTAACTCATTTCAACATTGCATCCAATTTTTCACACAGTTAAGTGGTAATTACCAGTGAAATAACCACAAAAATCGATTTTGTTTTCAATGTTGGATTAATTATAAAAAAGCTGAACATGGCGATGAGTTACACTATATTTTCCGAGAATTGTTTATCAGTGTGTATACATCGAAAAGGTTTGGCATAGCGAAGACCCTAAAAAACCTTTAAAAGTATGAGTAAAGCTTTTAGAGCAGTCATAAACTATTTAATTAGTAGTCGCCGTGACACTTTAACCCATTGATGTTTGGTACAGCGTTTCGCCCCCTGGTATTTTGTGGTAAAAGGTATATATTTATACATCATTACTTAACGTCTTATCCACAAACTTTTATGCCCTCTACAGTACAGACCGGCAGTATCGTTTACATTTCATCGCTGTTCCAAACACAAGGTGCCCGATTCATGGCCAACCGGAAATGGCGGGAGTTGTTGTGTTTCATTAATAGAATACCCGGTCAAAGCAACACTAGGGTTCAGTACAATACTATTGTAAGTGCTTCATGTTTATGAAGTACTTACAATAGTCTGGCATTGAACCAACGAACAGCAGCAACATTTCTATATGGTTTTTATACATCGCGTCAACATCATTTTAGCTATGTTGAGACGCCTGGTTCCTACTGCTGGATGGAGACACCATACTCAACTGTCCAAAAGGGCTGGTCGGAGGGGATTTAACCATCGGCATTCTGTACTTTAACCGGGAAACCACCTCTAATGAAAATCAAAATGTCCTTACTGGGATTTGAACCCAAACAGACAGGGGAAGTGTGGTTTTAAATTGTTGACTCTTAACTACTAGGCCATAGCCAACGAGGCCCGAGCAACAACAGTATTTAACGACTTTTACAATCATAACGTATTGATCAGTTCTTTAAATTGAAAACAGTGTTACGAAATGAGATACTGATCACTTAGCTTTCTAATCAATTAGAAAATCTCATCATGTTCAAAACAATCCTAGTATTTTATTGGTCCAATAAAGGTGATTTATAAAATTATTGAAATGATCAAATAAGCAATGCTGTCAAATAACAACCATGATATCTTATCAAACACAGGTCCATCTTTAAATAGGGCATTTCGGTTCATTTTTTAAGCTAGAAATACGAAAAACTGTCAGAAAAGGTTAATATTTGCTACATGCGAATAAGTATGAACACTGAATTAACTAGCATACGTCATGTACATGTAGAAGTTGTACATCTCTAAATTGAGATAATTAAATGAATGACGAATCATGTTCGAATGTATTCATTGCAAAGTGTCGCCAAGTCAACATTTATATTGCTTGTGTATAGAGACTGAAATCTGACCTCAAAGTTATCAATCTTGTTCAATTCAATCCCATAAGCCACCTCAACAATTTTACACTCAAACTGGCCGTGGTTGAACCGTTCGAGATTTGATCTATTAGAAAACACAACGCTACAGCCCTTTTCTAATGTACTACAGCAGACTCAATTACTAAAACCCTGACAATAAATACTCCCAAATTTCTTAGTCGAGATAATACACTGTCTAGTCATGGAAGCTAAAGCAAGTATTCATTAAAAGAATGTTATTTTGCACAAATCAATCAATTATGCAATATACAGTCTACAAAGCTTTTCATTGTGAGTACATTGGTTGAAATGACGAAAAGCAAAACCAAACTTTATCCATTGTGGACATAGGCTTCTATAAAGGCCCTTTTCTATCATCTTAAGGCTTTCAAAACCACGTGAGCACACCAAAGCGTTTCTTGTTAATGAAGAAATAGGACTTTACCAGAACAATTGAAATATATTTGATTAATAAATTCAAGAAACATACTGTGGCCAAAGGATTAATTGCTTTCATTCATGTACTAGTAAATTGTTTCTATAGTAAATGCTGACAGTTTTACAATATCATCTGCCGTGAAAGCTGTTATGTTTTGTGTAAGGGGTCTAATCGTTTTCCCATGCCGGTTTTGTTGTACGATTCGCAGTGTCGGCGGTCGCTCCTCTAACTGACATCCCTTGTGGATAGGTTAAAGCTATCAGTTTTACTA
Organism: Cerastoderma edule; assembly: GCA_947846245.1. NCBI lineage: Eukaryota > Metazoa > Mollusca > Bivalvia > Cardiida > Cardiidae > Cerastoderma > Cerastoderma edule. The sequence continues at coordinate 50,127,627 of OX401408.1, forward strand.
ACGACATAGCATCTATCAGTTATTTTATGTTAATTACAATAGATCGCTGTGGTGGGTCTGGCCACACGAAACCCTTGTCGGTAACGTATTGTCGCACAAACTTCTTCGGAAACAGAAGGGACCTATATAATAGTATCCTCATTTCGGGCTTGCTCTTCATTGTGATAATCTCTATGTCGTTGGTACTCTCAGAAATGTAAATTGGCTTTGTGGATTGGCTATGTATGCAGTCCTTAGTTTAACAGGAGGGTATTTTTGGCTCGGTATTAATTTAACCGACAGCAAAAGGGCAATCAACCCAACGAGTTATGATAAAATCGTCATATTTTCCCGTTTTCAAGTCGAATTTCTGCATTATGTTTCCCTTTGCTGTCGGTCACTTTACATATAAAGAAACACCAAACACTGTTATTACCGAGTTCGTTATGACACAAAAGACGGTTCTTGGTACATAGTTTTATGACGCTTCACACTGACCCTTTAAACGATAGATCTTTCTGCCTGTGTTGCCGTATTGTTATAGTCGTAATTCCGCCTTGTTTCGGCAAACCACACAAGAAGGTTTACGAGACCATACTAAACCAATGAAAAGAATTAAAACAACAGTGGCTAACTTCCCAACATTCCCTTTACACCAAGGAAAGAACTTACGACATTGATTCATTTTGAACGGTTTTTTTTACATCGCGTCAACAAACTTGCTGTTACATTGTAGTATGCCTGGCGTATCAGGAATGGATAAGGGCTCCGTTTACTGAGCTGCGTACCAGGACTCAATCATGCGGCGGTTATCATTCTGTAATCAACCAGAAGACAACCTCTCCTATAACACGCATAATTGACCAAAATCAAGATCCACCCCATGTTGACATACAACCATCGGTTCCACGAGTTTATTCTTTAATACAGGCTATTACAGTTCACGAAGAAAATACGATGAATAACAAAGAAAGAAGAATCAACCTGTCTGATGATGCAAGGTTTATCAGAAGACATAAGCACAGTCTGATCCGTGGCTACTGAACAAAGACGTGTATCTTGCCTTTCATGTTGATTTCGTTTAACCCTTAGAATGCTGGGATATTTTCTAAAAACTGATTTTTGTGTCATCTGCTTTCGAAAACCTTAAAAATCTGCTTAATTTTGATAAGGAAAGATTCTCAGAGGAGAAAACAGATTAGATCACAGGTCAGCCGCCAATTACTAAGCGGCTGGCCTGGATCTAACATATTTACATAAGAATGAGACGGTTCCAACACTTTAAGGGTTAAAAGCGAGTGTTCCACATTTTCCCAGACCTAGTATTGTGAAGTCAAACTGAAAAGTAACATCCGATCGATTCAATTCTCCAAGAACTATAATTACGATCCCAAACCTTCTGAGTAAACCAAATTCACCATATGTTTTTGTTCTTCTCAAATGCGCCTTGTCCAAATTGGAAGTAACTAACCAATAATGAAACATGGTACATTTTCACAAAGCTTTATCTAGTCTTCTGTTTTTCGAAGTACATCTTCTATGTATGTATGTATGTATTAATGTATGAGTGAAAAACACATTGTCTCCTTTTAAGCCTTGAACACGTATGTAGAAGGGGGCAAAGGGATAATTCGTGCCTCGCAGACTCGATCCAGTGTTAAATATTCCGACTCCAGAAAAAAGAAAAACACCTTCCCGAAAACCGAAGTGATACCTCCCATTGGGGCTAGCCGGGATTTCGTCAAGTTTGGGTCTGTTTCCAGGAAATTCTAGACGGAGTCTTATCGATTTACACGCAATTCGGACGGGAAAAGTCACACCTTTCATCTGGCGTAGGCAGCAAACAACAAAGGAATGGTGAAACAATGGAACGTAAGTCGATATGGGACTTCTACACAACTGGTAATCAATGGTTATTTGAAATGGAATCTTAACAAAGAGTCTCATAAAGACAGTTTTCGTGAAATCAAAACGTTCTGGTCAGAGTTTCAAGAAAAACTAGATTTCAGGACGCCCTCAACCTCGGTGTTTTAAAAAAAGCCAAGGGTATCATTTTACTAAACATTTTATTTGCGTGAGTTCAAACCAATTCTTTCTTGTTTCAATACTTGGTTAAGAAATATTGCAAAGTAACACATCACTGGAAGCGTATTTCTTAGCCGTTTCCAATGACGTGTCACATTGCAATATTGTACTTCCATTTGTGAAACTATCATTGTTCATCAGTTTTGACTTACCAAAATGTTTCTGTAAATTGCTTAGTAAAACGATACCCTGGTCTGAAGATAACGAAAGCCTTAATGTGAGGTTGCCCTCACACCAATGTGTTCTATTTTGCTTTTTCTTATATCAGAATCCCCTGATGCCACGTTGATCATACCAAAATCTACCTTTATTGACGGTTATTCAATCTTGCATTTCTCGCAGAAGAAAATAATCTTCGTCGAGGACAAATTATGGTTTTCCTTACGAATGAGTAATCTACTCTTAATGTCATTACTGGATGAAAATTGAATAAAACGTTTAGATCATTGAACCAACATAGACAATACATGATACATGAAGCTCTGAGAACAACAATGGTAAAGCTAGAAAATGGTAGTATATCTCACTAGACATCACTTAGCCGTGATTAATTCGCGTATAATTCAGAAAATAGCCGTGTAAAAAGCATGTCTGATAAGCACGTATCTGTAATTATTTTCCTATTCATTTTAATAATTATTCAGATAAAGCATAACGGCGGAACACCATTGTCCCATCACTCAAGTTATCTCCACTCTCACATTAGCCAGCGTACGAAACAAACGCCTGTCTTAGTGTAAGTGTGTGGGACCCCAAAGGTTTTTAATTTGTTTTACGAAATTTCAACAATATTTCTGTCATATTTCAATGTTTCTTTGCTTCAACACAACAATTTTCCATTCCCCATACTTTTCAATAGTACTGCTACCCCAATTATTCAGAGTGATTGAAGAAGCATATTACTTAAGCTGCTTGTTCACAGATGAGGAGAAACATTGATTGTTAAGTTAATTTTTTTTTAAACATAAAATAGCAAATTTTTTACGCTATTGTATCGTCTGGTATTGCCTTGTAATTGGACCGTCATTCATCCTTATACATCGTATATGAAGGAATAGATGTAACAGTTAAACACGGCTTTAGAAAACTCGATACATTAGACGTATTTAACCAAACTGGAAGGTGAGAGCGTGTGTACATTCCGTAGATATATCTGGCATACCTTGCTTACCATCAACACTATAGGAGTCCATTAGCGTAATTGTTAATCACTTAACAATTTATGTTCACAATTTCAAGAGCTGCATAAAAACAGCCAGGCTCCGTTTTCTGGCATGATGCATGGGTATACCTACAAATGAAACTCTAAATCTCCAGCTCGCGAATTCGGTTGTGATTTGCAATATGGCGCGTGTCACTATGTGCCCGTTTTCCAATGAGAAGAACATTTAGGTACAATTGAACATATTGAAATATGTATAACAAATCTCTGGTTTCGAAATAAAATTATACTTGACTGTCTGCCGTGTCCTTTTACATGTTTTATTTAACGAATAGCGAATAGATTATCCAGAAATTGGATGAGTCAAAGAGTCTTTGAGTTATAACTTCAAAAAGATTTCGTATCACGATCTCTATAATCAAGTGTTACCAAAACACCATTTGCACTTCTTTAGTCTTTTCCCACTGTGCAATGCGCCACACATCTCTAAAGGCAGGTAAGATCTCAACAGTCACTTAAACCAGACATGCTGCTCGAGTTCATCAACAAACACAATGAATCAAACATATTGAAAACGTTCCATCTATTAGAGGTTGCATTCAATTAACCATAATAATCAGAAAATTTAAATTAGAACTTTTAATACCTTTATCACAAATTCGAATCTACGGTTAATTGAAAGGAGAGGTTTAAATTAAAATGTCTTCAATGGTAGATAACATCAGTTACGTGCTAAGCTGCAGACGTAGCCGCCATGTTTAACAATGCGATATCGGACCTTCAAAGCACACCATCGTCACCAATACGGCTCTATTTCTTTATGAAGAGCTCTTGACTCTTCTCTCCCCATACGGGCATTTTCGACTGATCAAAATTCAAATAAACAGCAGACGATAAATAAGAATAACATAAAAAAAAAAAATATTATTTATGAATAGAAATCAGTATGACAAAATGATAAATTGCTCAAGATGAGCAATTCATCATTTAGTCACAATGATTTCTTTAAACTTTATACAACAGACACGGACAATCAATGTAGTAGGATTAAAGAGTTTACTCTTATAGTGCTTGAACCGACTCCATGCTTATGCAAACAGTTTGGATCCAGGCTGCCAAGTTAATTGGCGTCTGGCCGGTGATCTAGCCTGTTTGCTTCTCTGGGTATCTTTCCTCAACAATCTTAAGAAAATTACCCAGCATTCTTAGGGTTTTGGAAAGCAGACGACACAAAAATCTATTTTCAGAAAATTACCCAGCATTCTAAGGGTTAAGAGGAGCTCTTCATACGGTTATCCTCAAACAGAACACAAAACACGTGACCTTTTCAAGTCCTTCCTATGTCGGCAATACCCACAGCGCGCTTTTGTGTCAACAATATTTGCAGACAACAAATGAGCATTAATCCGCCTCGATAAGAGAGTCCTTGTCAATCCCGATTCCGCCGTCCTTATCAAGGGACAATGCTTTAATGCAGTGGCCGTGGCTGAAGAGCTTTTATCCAGTGAAGAATCCATTAAAGCGCCAGAAACTGTCAAGTTTGATATCACAAGAAAGCATCTCAATTAACGACATTGTAATAGACTGATTTTCGGCATTACCGGTCGTCACACCCCTTTCACTATCAACTAACAAGACCCTTTTATACGCCATACATTTTATATTCTCATTATATCATTATGAAGCAATTAACACTTAAAAATCATCCGATTTATCAATATTTCTTCTTTTAAGACATAGATATACAAATGGAAACTTAATATTCTTCATAAAATACAACATTAAAACAAGTACTGCCTATTTTGCATGTTTATCTAAAGGTTATTATCAACGTTGGTTTGGTGTTACGCCATCAAACAAAAAACTGTTTCCAAGTAACCTGAACGGATACTTCTTGTATTTCATTCAGCTTTCAAAGCATCATGAGTACTAACAAATTAGGTTCGGGTTTAAATACACGCAAAGCCAGGCATTTCTTTTTTGCTCAATACACATATATGTATGTATACATACACACATACAAAACAGTCCTAAGGAGTCAATAATGTGAACGGGTTTTAAATAGTCTGTTCCTTGATTATAAAAAGGATGCTTTTCATTTCTGGGTTAAAGCTCTTTTACGTATTTCCCTATTCAACGTGGTTTTCTTCTTTTATCTCAACAAAATTAGTGTCCATGAAATGCGGTGCCGAGTTTTCACTGTGACAAAAAGAGAATTTGTTCATAATCGGAATTTTCTTTCATAACCATGCTTAAAGAGATCGTCTGGCACAAGACCTCAAAGGTCGAAAGTATTAGACAAAATGACCGAATTAATAGCAATAAGTCTTTAATTAAATAAAATAACAAGTCCTTGATAATAAAAATGAAGTATTTGTAACTGTATAGTAGATTGATCTCTGTCAACTTTATAGATTTGTAATAAGAAGCATACCCCACCCATTACAATCTTAGCGATTAACGCAAAACCGAAAATAAATGTCGGTTTGTTGTGTTTTACATACACTAACTAAACAAAACCTCCAGCGCGAGGAATTTGGGTCCTGTCAGAACGCAAAAACGGGAAGATTTATTCATCTCGAGAATTGGAAACATATTTCCCGTAAAACCAAATTCCAACCATAAATCATAGAGACCGGTCGATACCGGGTCCAAACCAGGGGGTTGGCCAGACAAAACCGTTCTGGAAAATGTACAACCATACACATATATGACCACATCCTATGTTGTTGGTAGACAGGATAATCGTGTCTATAACACACGAGTCATTTGATAGAAACAGTGTTTGTTCAATGAATGATTACCCTATATAGATGGTAATATAAAAGCCAGAACTATACACTTGCAGACTCTGTTCCGAAAAGGATACCGAAAGTGCTATTTGTTGATTTTCATAAAAAACGTGTCGACGAGACTTTTTTTTACTGAATACCCACAACAAAGGGCTAAGAACAAAAGAAAATATGTCATACACATCAAATCTGCTGTAGCTCTACCATACACTATGATCGAACTAACAAAGGGAGGTGTAGCTGTCAAGAAAGTTGGTTCCCAACTCGCAGTATGTCTCCATCCTCAGCGCTAAATCTGACTGAACAACGTAAATTAGAACCGTCGGCGCCACGGAGGGCTAAACTATGCAAACAGGAATGAAAAACATGGAGATATACTCCTTGCCTTGTGCTATCAATTATCGTAATGGTGGAGGGTCTATAATACATGATGGGGGAGACAAAATTATGCAATCAGTGTCAACGTCAAAGAAACGTATATAGAAACATTACTAGTGTCAGACCCAGAATGGCGGGTCAAAGGTTCCAAAGAAAAAATGGAGCCAAGTTTTCAAGAACCGTGAAGCTGGGAAAACAGACAGCTCGGCGTTAAGGAACAGTTTACAATCGTTGCTATTGTTTCGCTGCAGTCTTTGGAACTTATGGTGCACGCAATGAACCCCACACCAAATAGTTTAAGTTAAATCAGATCAGTGTATAGCTTAATAATTTTCATCAATAAACGTAACCAAATCACAAATACATCCGTGTAATATACAAATATAAATACAGGAATCCAGTTATTATTCGACAACACTTGACACATGCTATAACCCCAAGTTTTTTTTTTTCTTTTTTTTCATTTCAATTATCGAATGATCTATGTCACCATTTAACGAAAGATCACATCTTCTTTAAAGTAAATAGGATACAACCAACACCAGAAACGTGTTTAAATACAGAAAATGTCAACTCCCACCACTTGTATCGACCTATCGAGATTAGATAGTCGACTCCTAAGTCTGCAAATTCATTTCGATTTAAAAGGATGATGGTCTGTTGCTACATTGAGAAAGAAAATTTTTCCGGGAGGTGTCATACGATCTTACATGTACGAAACAGGCGTAAAGCAGAAAATATCCTTGAGCTAAAGTGCCCAGATGCACAAGCTAAAACACTCAGTTGCAATGGTCACTTATATGTTTAAATGGGGAGAGGCAAATTCCGCAGTCGTCTCTGGGTTCTTTTTCGCGCGACCTTGGCCCCTTGCTTTGGAATACTAACTAGGCAGACACACTATAGACCGGGAAATACAGCGCTTATTCAATAACTCACCGAGTCATTAATCGCAGGAATATTCAATTAGGAAACGTGTCTCGTGTAGGGGGCTGTATCACACCGGTACAAGGTGCACCGATCACTAAGGGCTTCGATCAAATGTTAAATACTGCTTTCATCATAATCTAGGGTAATTACGTAGTTATATACCATGTATATTTTCACGTTCCCCATATGATAACGTGTGACCAATATGATAACGTGTGACCAATATGATAACGTGTGACCAATATGATAACGTGTGACCAATATGATAACGTGTGACCAATATGATAACGTGTGACCAATATGAACCTCAAGTAAGATAGTTCTAGTCTAGTGTCTGGTTCGAGCTTCACGTATGTTAAAACCAATAAGGAGATGTTGTACGTATATTCTTTAGTATAAGCTTGAGGTACGTCCAGCTTCTGGTACCTCCAACCTTGGATACCATTTGTATAAATTGTACTGTTCGTGTGTTTGTATACAATGACAATAACAAAACGATACACAAAACAATCACTACACATGGATACCACGTGACTGGTTATGGTATCTCCGATAAGAGATTTCAATATTGGACCCCCCCCCCCCTCCCCCCACCGACATTAGCTTTAAACAAATGTAGCACCAGTAGTCCAGATACGAACTTTTCGAAGGGGTAAATTAGAATGCCAGTTTGGTTCTCAAAAGAAGCAGCAAGTAGAATTATATAATAGGCTGGTGTAAAGGAACGCTTTCTTATAAGACTCTCGGCGTTGAGGAAGGTCTTTCAGCGCGCATCATTCACGCGCAGAACCACTAAACGATTCTGACTGACATTTTAGATAAACAATAGACGCAGAAGGATTCTTGCCCTATCGCCGAGTCGGGGTATTTGTAATATAGAGAAGGGTTAGGAAACGGGACAGCGCATGGAGCCTTTTTAACATTATATTATACTATATCATTTAACCATTGTGTCCGAGGGAAAATTACTTTATAACTTGTTTTTAACGCGTCACTTGATTAGAAACAAAATTCTTATGGTCTAATTATCAGCCATTTTGAAGTTCTGAAAGAATGGTTGCATACCCGAAGCAGTCTGAAAGCACCTATCAAACGTGATGAAATTCTGGGAAGTCATTACTGGTCTGATTGAACGAAGCATGTGCAATTTGTTAAAGAGCTGTTAATATGGTCCGCGGAAAGATCCTCGGCGAACTCTACAAACACGTTCCCTCATAAGGATTTATTTTGTGTGACTTGTCCGAAAGCAACAGCAGACGAAATCAATAATACATTTTATTTCATTCACGTTTGAAATCGTTATGAAACCACAGTGACATAAGGAGGCATGTGAATTAATGTAAGTTAATATGAAAAGGTTTAACATTTGTTCTCTATGTCACCTCACTCTGGTGCATCAGTTTGGAAAGGTTCTAAAAACCATTGTGACACAAGGATAAATTGTTTCTCATGAGAAATCTCTCCTTTAGCCACAATGGTTTCTACACATCATAGATAAGTTATATTTGTTTAAAGCTATTTTTGTCATCCGATGTAACATTTCAATTCGAACAATTCCCAAAAAAAAAACCATCCTATTTGGTTTGCCAAGATTTTACATCGCAACAACAGTAAAGCAACAGTAATACAAAGGTAGAATCACTGTAGATGAACAAAATATTGGTAAGATGGACTAACTGATCACGGTAAATATCTACATGTATACATGAAGTGAACTGGGGGAAGGGGCCGAAATATCTACATGTCTACATGAAGTGAACTGGGGGAAGGGGCCGAAATATCTACATGTCTACATGTAATGGGATGGAAGGAAGGGGCCGGCCTATCGACGGTAACACACGATAACAGACTAGTAAAGGCCCGATGACAGGTCAGACTGGCAGACCGCGTGCTCATTATGATCAACATTAGAACACGTGATGAGGCCTTATCCGAATACAATGGATACAATGTGAGGGTGATGATACGTCTTCATGCTGGAGTCGGATACTGTTTGAAATCGGGGGAAAAGTGAGCTATTTCTTCTTAAATTACCGACGATAGAGTTGAACAGTATCTTGCATCGTGTGCGTCAAGCAGGACCAGTTCAAAGTCATCGTTTAAGAAAAAAAAATCACTATCTATGTCCTCATTGTAATTATCAGAATAACGTTCATGTTGAAAAGAAGTAAACGACTGGGGTAGAACACTGTGCAGTACCGGTACGACTGGGGTAGAACACTGTGCAGTACCGGTACGACTGGGGTAGAACACTGTACAGTACCGGTACGACTGGGGTAGCACACTGTGCAGTACCGGTACGACTGGGGTAGAACACTGTGCAGTACCGGTACGACTGGGGTAGAACACTGTGCAGTACCGGTACGACTGGGGTAGAACACTGTGCAGTACCGGTTGGAATACTAAGAGCATGAGTTTGAGTGCTGACTGCCGCAATGATTGAAATACTGTTGAACACGACGTATACCCACACCTTAATCTCCAACACATCGTCGTTTTTGTATTGCCTCAAATTGAATGTCTAAACGGAAAAAGAACAATATAATAAAGTATCTATCCTTGGCTTGAATAAAACCCTTAATCCACCATTATATGCCTCTCCCTCTCTCAACTGAGGAGAGCGGTTTGGTGTGCGTGATAAATCCACTAAACACACCACAATGATCATTAACGTCAGTGTTAAAGCCCCAATCATTTGAATAAAAGACGGGGAGACAGCTAAAAGATCAGGAGTCTTTAATGTATAACTTTACAAACGCGCCGACCCCTTTCAAAAACGGACAGTTTAGGAATGGGGAACAACGCACCAGACTACAGATTTAATACTTTTTCATTTTGATATTAGAGATCGGAAAAAATTTAGCAAGCTAATCAAACTGATTGATAGAAAAGCAGTAAACATAATGTAAACATATGTAAGTCTGTAAAAATGAGTAAGCATGACTCCGCATGGCTGATACAGAAACACGGGTACGAAGCAATTCCGAAAAATGGTAGTATTACAAGGGAAATAATTTATCGTACAGCCAATGCATTAGATAATCAAGACCGAAATCAGTCGGCAAAGTCTGACCATACGTTTGTTTATGTACAAATGTCCAAATAATTCTTAACGATAGAATATAAAGGTAGCCCAATGGTGCTGCGATGAGATATGTACAAAGAAACATGGATTTGATACGAACACCCCCGTGTTTGATAGATTTTTGTGTCGTCTACTTTCCAAAACCGTATATATCTGCTTAATTTCGATAAGGAAATATACTCAGAGTAGCAAACAGTTAGATCACAGGCCAGCCGCCAAGTTAATTGGCGGCAGGCCAGTGATATAACTTTTGCATAAGCAAGAAGTCGGTTCCAGCAATATAAGTGTTAATGTACCAAGTCATGGACAATATGACATCGCAGCCATCTACCAAGCACATCAGCAAGTGAATCAATGCATAACTTTATCTGAGATGGAGCGGTTTAACTGACGGAAATTGTCAACCCAAAGAATTCCGAGCTACTTATTAAGGGTAATCATAGAGATGGCTCCGTTGATTATGGCCTTGCTAAACGATCGATGCGTCGAGACCTCGCTATTTAAAACCCCATTCCCCTTTGTACATAACGTCAACAGGAAACGGGAATGGAGAAAAATGGAGATGATTCAAATACATACACGGATAGTAGTTTGATTACTTAATCAAGTTTGCAATCATAACGGCTAAGATAATATACACTGTTGAGCAACTACTACTTTAAGCCCCAATATTCAAAGATATCGCCGAATCGAGCGTAACACGCCACAATATAACGTCTTTGGGAAATGGCACAGCAATGGGAGAGTACTTTTTTGGCAAGTAAAAGCCGCCTGATCCAATAATGACTGTTATTATGCCATTAGAACAATGCTAAATAACCCACACGGATGCCACGTCAGAGGTCTGCACGGGAAATTCATGGAAACAGAATCGTCAGTTTACTTCACTTAATTGACAATTGGATTATCACGTGACCCACTTGCCTCAAAGTTAACGTATGATTATTGAAATAAGAGTGTTATGCTGGAAGATGTATTGGTTTCTTAATTCGGCCCGATTTGTCGTGTCATACTTAACATCATTAAGCTAAAGTTACATCGCTAAATGGATAGTTGGGCTATGATCGATGATTCCGATATGGTATAACATAAATGGAAGGTTAAACACTTTACACAAACTCTTTTTTCGAGCAGTGTTGAGCAAGGAAAACAAATTTGCAACATTCCATATCTACATCGGGTTCCAATTAAGCTTAAATTAAAATTTAATTTACATAAAAAGACGCGCGTCGTGCAAAAAGATAGACAAATAAGTACTTATACGATTCCCCCATTTCCTTTATAACCATAAACACCGAAATACATTTCTTTTACTAAATCGAGTGAAGCGATTTTACTTTGATCAATCTTTGAAAAGTCTGCAATATTGATTTATGCAGTCGCAGTTAGAAGGTGGTGCAATGAGTAAAGTATCGATAATTTCAGCGCTATTTGATGAGAGGGTACAATGATTTATGGTGCAATAGTCTACAATTAGTGCAGGTTAGAACGAGTACTTGTCAGCAGGCTAGTAGTCATCATCCTGCAGCGATTTTTTTTTTTATCCTTTTATCATATGTAGTGCAATGAGCGGATGCTGTGTTGGTCTCTTTGGTGCTGACATTCTTCATAAAAAAAGCAACAACATTACGTATTATTGCACGAGTTAATTATACGGAAAGAATAGAATCCGTGTTGAAAATGTACATTGCTTATAATAATGAGTTAAATCAACAATTTGAAAAGAGGGTCTAATGCGTTAGATGATCGAGCTATAAGTTATCCAAAAACCCAACATAACCGACAAAACAAGGGGATCGACAGCATGGAGCCATTGACAGTAGGCTATATACGGAAACAAAACAAGGGGATCGGCAGCATGGAGCCATTGACAGTAGACTATATACGGAAACAAAACAAGCGGATCGGCAGCATGGAGCCATTGACAGTAGGCTATATACGGAAACAAAACAAGCGGATCGGCAGCATGGAGCCATTGACAGTAGGCTATATACGGAAGCAAAACAAGCGGATCGGCAGCATGGAGCCATTGACAGTAGGCTATATACGGAAACAAAACAAGGGGATCGGCAGCATGGAGCCATTGACAGTAGACTATATACGGAAACAAAACAAGGGGATCGGCAGCATGGAGCCATTGACAGTAGGCTATATACGGAAACAAAACAAGGGGATCAGCAGCATGGAGCCATTGACAGTAGACTATATACGGAAACAAAACAAGGGGATCGGCAGCATGGAGCCAGTGACAGTAGGCTATATACGGAAACAAAACAAGGGGATCGGCAGCATGGAGCCATTGACAGTAGGCTATATACGGAAACAAAACAAGGGGATCGGCAGCATGGAGCCATTGACAGTAGGCTATATACGGAAACAAAACAAGGGGATCGGCAGCATGGAGCCATTGACAGTAGGCTATACATGTATACGGAAACAAAACAAGGGGATCGGCAGCATGGAGCCATTGACAGTAGGCTATATACGGAAACAAACAAGCCATTGACAGTAGGCTATATACGGAAACAAAACAAGCGGATCGGCAGCATGGAGCCATTGACAGTAGGCTATATACGGAAACAAAACAAGGGGATCGGCAGCATGGAGCCATTGACAGTAGGCTATATACGGAAACAAAACAAGGGGATCGGCAGCATGGAGCCATTGACAGTAGGCTATATACGGAAACAAAACAAGCGGATCGGCAGCATGGAGCCATTGACAGTAGGCTATAGACGGAAACAAAACAAGCGGATCGGCAGCATGGAGCCATTGACAGTAGGCTATATACGGAAACAAAACAAGCGGATCGGCAGCATGGAGCCATTGACAGTAGGCTATATACGGAAACAAAACAGGCGGATCGGCAGCATGGAGCCATTGACAGTAGGCTATATACGGAAACAAAACAAGCGGATCGGCAGCATGGAGCCATTGACAGTAGGCTATATACGGAAACAAAACAAGCGGATCGGCAGCATGGAGCCATTGACAGTAGTCTATATACGGAAACAAAACAAGCGGATCGGCAGCATGGAGCCATTGACAGTAGGCTATATACGGAAACAAAACAAGCGGATCGGCAGCATGGAGCCATTGACAGTAGTCTATATACGGAAACAAAACAAGCGGATCGGCAGCATGGAGCCATTGACAGTAGTCTATATACGGAAACAAAACAAGCGGATCGGCAGCATGGAGCCAGTGACAGTAGTCTATATACGGAAACAAAACAAGAGGATCGGCAGCATGGAGCCAGTGACAGTAGTCTATATACGGAAACAAAACAAGAGGATCGGCAGCATGGAGCCATTGACAGTAGGCTATATACGGAAACAAAACAAGCGGATCGGCAGCATGGAGCTATTGACAGTAGTCTATATACGGAAACAAAACAAGCGGATCGGCAGCATGGAGCCATTGACAGTAGTCTATATACGGAAACAAAACAAGCGGATCGGCAGCATGGAGCCAGTGACAGTAGTCTATATACGGAAACAAAACAAGAGGATCGGCAGCATGGAGCCAGTGACAGTAGTCTATATACGGAAACAAAACAAGAGGATCGGCAGCATGGAGCCATTGACAGTAGGCTATATACGGAAACAAAACAAGGGGATCGGCAGCATGGAGCCATTGACAGTAGGCTATATACGGAAACAAAACAAGGGGATCGGCAGCATGGAGCCATTGACAGTAGGCTATACATGTATACGGAAACAAAACAAGGGGATCGGCAGCATGGAGCCATTGACAGTAGGCTATATACGGAAACAAAACAAGCGGATCGGCAGCATGGAGCCATTGACAGTAGTCTATATACGGAAACAAAACAAGCGGATCGGCAGCATGGAGCCAGTGACAGTAGTCTATATACGGAAACAAAACAAGCGGATCGGCAGCATGGAGCCATTGACAGTAGGCTATATACGGAAACAAAACAAGCGGATCGGCAGCATGGAGCTATTGACAGTAGGCTATATACGGAAACAAAACAAGGGGATCGGCAGCATGGAGCCATTGACAGTAGGCTATATACGGAAACTAAACAAGGGGATCGGCAGCATGGAGCCATTGACAATAGGCTATATACGGAAACAAAACAAGGGGATCGGCAGCATGGAGCCATTGACAGTAGGCTATATACGGAAACAAGATGGTTAAGGCAAATTCCTCAAAGTGATCTCCCCTTTAACGGTTTGATCACTGCCAAAACAAATGTCACATGATCATCTGCATGGAAACTAAAATTGCGCTTATAGATGGCGGCGATACATAAATTAAATCATCCATTTGTGTTTAATATGTGAAGAAAACGAAAGAAAATTCATTTTAACTGGTCAGAAATCAATACACAAATCTGGAAGAAAATACGGTGGTGTCAGTGAACGATGCAGCGTAGTAAGGGTAGACCTCTGTGAGTAGTTTGTGGTTTAGTTAGGTTGCGAGTATTGGTCCCCATATTTGACTCGAACATTCTTCAACCAAGTTTGCAATGGTGTCCTTATGCATTTTTAAAAACGCTTTCGAATATGTTCTGCAAAAATACGCCCGACGAACAGCAAAGCCATTAAGTGCCTACCATATGCTCTTACCAACATTAACACAGAATAAATGAGTATTGGTATATTAATGGCGGGTGACATTTTAAAGTGACCATCTCACACATTAGATTTCAATCCTTTTACTGGTCTTAGACAAGTTGCATACTGCGGTTGCTCATCAAAACCACTGACAGTAGGAAACACAAGTTTCAAGCATCTTCAAGCAACAAAGAAATTGAAAGCATTCATTCAATTAGTGAAAGTAAATGTATAAAACACAATCTGCAAGGAAGTCGCTTAAAACAGTTACAAGTTTACGAGTCAAACGACAACGTTTGGATATTTTGTGGAAAGACTATAAATCAACAAAGCCTAGTCAGCTTTATCCACAACAATTCACGAAATTCGACCCCAAACAATTTCTCCGGTAAAACCAAACATGATATATTACCTCAGATATTGGAAAAGCGATCAGATGGACTGTCGAACGGAAATATCGTATCTGCTTCATTATAATGAACGATATCAATACAGCCTGTTTGTTTGACATTAATTGTTTTTCATCTTTTTTTAAAAATGTAGAAGACACGGATTAGAAATTGTTACTCACCTTTTCCAACCACAGTCGGCTGCATAAAGGTGATTGTTCACAAATGAAACAAGTTTCGAGTCAAAACAAAAAGTCGTTAAATTTCTTTTTTTGCTATTTCAATATAATAGCCTATTTAATGAAAACTAGCTTCTAAATCTTGATTCATAATGTGTTAATATATCTTAGTATATACAGACGTTACGCGATGGTTCAAAACCATTGCAACGCATTTCGATCCGAGTACATGCTCATACATTGTTTTCAGACTCTTAACTCTTAACCAAACAATGAGGACGTTTAACCACTTTGTTGCAGACGACTCTGGAAAACATTGTGGGGAAATGAGAAATGGCTCGCTATGAGCGGTTTGTCCTTTCCCACAAGGTTTTCTGCTCTATCTGAAGAATATTTTTCAATTTCATCACATTTTGAAACGTCGTATGCAAACTCTTTCAATTTAGGACAGTCGAAAATTTGTAGTTTGGGAAAGGGTTAATACGTTCATACAAACCAATTTGACTTGAAGCAAAATTTTAAGAACACAATAAATGTATGGTAGCCCATGTTGTGGCGACAGGGCTCTAATTAATAACCCCGACCAACAAGGTAGGTTATAATTGTGTGGACCATCAGCGTAATACGCTCTATCGCTCATACGGACTGACGATACCCGATAGCACCTCTGTCGATTGGCTGTGAATGGAAATAAATGTCCCGAACCCTAATTTTTCATCAAATTGTAACCGGACACTCGCTTAAAATACCAGAGGAGATTTACGAGTTTTCGAAGGTCGGGAGTTTTTAAGGACAATATCCACTGGATTCGGAGTTGATCCAGCTCAAGTCTTTAACCGTGATGATCGACCAATCAGGATTGTTCATTTTAAAACTTATTTGAATTGTGAATAAATCAACTCTTTTCTGGCCGAGCAGTTGTTGAAACCAAGTTGTGTTGCTGTTTAAATCAATTTCTTGACCTAACATGTATGTTGCACTAGTAAGCATGGGTTTTAATGTGAATAATTTATCAACTGTTCCCATTTTCGTACTCCAGAAAACAATTGCACTTTAAGTCACTGGGTTCAACGTCGTTTACCGGGTATTTCAAATAAATTACGTCAACAGCGTATTCATTTATGCTTGATATTAATGCTGGACAAAGACAAAATGCATTGTAAAACACAAGCCATGGTAAGATATCGGCCAAGAGCGTAGATCGAACCCGCGAGGGCCGCTCTAAACCCCAAACAATTTACCAACAATAGAGCTTACACTATCGTTACTCCCACGTATAAATGTTCGAGTAAATTACGTCAGTTGAATACTAATATTTTCATTCGCGTTAAATCATTATCAGCCATTATGAGGGACATTGACTGACTGTTTGTTTAATTTATGAGACTTCTCTTCTATTCATGAGATAGTATAGCGCACCTGTTGGTAAGGCAATAGGGCACCTGGGCATATAACCTACTTCTCTGTGTCACATATGGACCGAATAACATAACTGTTGAACTATATGCTTATTGATTTTATATCGATAGAGGAACAATAGAAATTCTGGAGAAAGGGAGTTAAAACTTAATTCAATTTTAGACAGCTTTCGAAATAAATAATTGGCACTTAACGCTCTCGATTCCGCTTTCTGGACACATATCCAGTACTTGTGCCGAATGTGGATTATCAATAGGTCGCAATATGAAACCCGCTACTCACGGGACTCGAACCCGCGATTCTCGCATCCCGAGGCCGACGCCCTACCCGTGGACCACTATCTCCCGATAATATAACGGAACCATAGAAAAGGGATGCGCAAAAATAGCTTTGACATATCTACTCTTAACGCATTTGATGTCCAAAATCATTTTGATACACGCAAAAAAGAATTGTTTCTTCTTTAGTCAATATACTATTTCAAAGTTTACTAACGAGCAAAGCTTTTGAGGGAATACGATTAAGCAATGATTGGTGTTATCAACATTGGCTCTCCCCAGTTAAGTTCGGCTAAAGGCAAAAACTTGACATGTAAAAGAAAAACAAAACAACACAATACGCACCATGTACACGTGATTAAAATATTTAAACGAGTGAATGTAGCCAAATGGTTTAAGATGCACAATTTTGTTGAGGGTAAATATTCATATTCATGGCAAATAAAACCCGACAGGAATGGTATAAATTTTCGAAAACGAAAGACAGAGCAATAACAACTAAACTAATAGTCCATAAATGCCAGGTTTCGCTTTTATAAATGCAAGCACATAACAGAGTTCTAGATCAGTTCTATATAAGTACTTTGGCATTCCGATACCTAAATTCGAATTAGCAATATCAATTTAAAAATGGTAACATTCATGCAATAAACTGACTTTTCTAATATATAATTTACGTTGCCTTTGTTATATGGGTTTTACATCACATCAACATTATTTCAGTTATGTAGCGATGCCCGACTCTTAGTGAAGGAGGAAGACCCCATACTCAACTGCCCACAAGGGCTGGTCAAGGCGGGTAGAACCATCGGCATTCCGTAAGTCAGTCGGGAGACTGCCTCTCATGAAACTCCATACCCCTCTTAGGATTTGAAACCACGCGGAGAGGGGCCATGTGATTTCAAGTTCTGTACTATAACCACTAGGCCACGGATGCCCCTTACGTTGCCGTTATTTGTTGTATTCATTGCCATACTGCGGAAGAAAAAAGGGTATGCCCTCGCGATGACCAAAGTCACCCCTTTTCACAATGTTTCTAACTATTTCCTTCTGTTTCTCTACACAACTATGTCTGTATCCGTTACAAACTACAGCGTTTGCTTGATTAGTTTGGGCTTTGACGCCGTTTAAACAATTTTTTCAGTTATGTCTCTGCTTTCTTGATTCACCAGTCCTGGGCTGTGGCTCTCAAGTGTCTTGCCAAAGCCAACTCCTACAAAACCAGAGCTACCGCTAAGGCCCGAATCAGGAACCACGAGTTCTAGGACGACGATTATAACTTATTGGCCACACGGGACCCGAAAACAACGCTGTATAGTGACCCTTCAGCTCGACTACTGGTACATTTTGAGACGGCGTCACGTTATATCATTCAAGCAGACGACAGAATACGTCTCATAGCAGACGGACTGTATCATGCGTATATTATGATAAACGAGGAATTGCACATAATGTCAAATGGGCATTCAAATCTTTATGTTTACATGATTTAAAGGCTTAAGAACGTATGAACAAACGTAGTTAGTCAGGAAATAGCCATTTTTTTTAATATGATTTATTTCAAGGCGTCTGATGCAGTTTTATTTACACAATTACGGCTTATAAATCGTGCTTTAAACTTTAATTCATTATAACTCACTTAGGCACAAATGCTACAGGAGAACCAAGTAGCCATTACGTATAAAGGACAGATTACCATTTATTAGTTATTAATCGTTTTGTCACAGTGATTTTACCTAATATCAAAATGAAAATCATGTTAATCATGTAATGTTAGATGGATCTCGTTTATATTTTTGTTGTTTGATAGTTCTTTGAATTTGGACCAGGTTCATTATTCTAGTTTGGTACATGGGTTAATGAATAGTTATCACGTGATCAAGTCATACAAACAGCAAATTAAATACGACCGAATTATGAACAGTTTGCGACGAAGGTCTGTACGAGTATGACTAACGCTTGCATTCACCCTAAAGCAATTCGAGAAAATATTAGGAGGGAAAACTTGATCTATTAAGAGTATATGACACCTTCATACTGTATAACACAAGCGAAGCTTCCAAATGAAACCGTTCTATTGTGTAACAATTGTAACATTAATAGCGCATTCTCATAACTAGCACGTCGCATATTAGTTTTGCCTTTGAACTATAATCTGTATGGTTTAATAAAGATAATTAAAGGAGAGTATAGAAAAACAGATTAAATCACCACCATTTTTTCCACCGAGTACGAAAACGTCTCTTTGTCTCTTAGTGCTCTGTGGAAGATTGGAGGCGTCTTTGGAGCTCGTTCGAAAAGTTTTGCACAATCTAAATTGACCGTTAACCGACATGTATCGAGTTCTTGAAGGGGTCCTTAAACAGTCTTTTTGCATATGCCAAAACCTCATATCTTATACCTATCCGTCTGCTGCCGACCCAAGTGACAGGGACACCCGCAGCAGATGACATATAAAATCAGGGTTAAGTAAGTAAGTAGAGTTAATATTGTGTTAATGTGATATTCTTAGCGACTTTCCCTCTTTTTGAAGGCTTCTTTATTTATCTAAGAACCAAATAAACCATTCGTAGTTTTATACACTGTCAGATAAAAGACGCCGTTTCATTAAGACGTTTCCTTTTAAATGCACACTATAGCAAACAACATTACCACCAATCATCAAAATAAAAAAAATATATGTAAACACTGCACAAATGTAGTCTAGACGAGTAATTTTTCCTAACAATACAATGGTTTCAGACTAGTGAAGTCGATTATATTTCACGGAAATCCGCGTGAGAAAATCCCGACGTTATTGACGTTGTGTGAGATAGCGTTTACGCGACCGTAACGTCACCTTATTAACGTTAACGTCCTAGGACCACACATCAAGCGCTTGTCCGTCTTGTGCCGTACAAACAAGTCGGTGAGGTCGTAAATCCGTCCTACACTGCCACAACTTGTCTGCATACACTTACACCAGCCAAATTAACACTTTAACACCTAACGACACATTGAACGCGTCTTCCAGCAGACGACTTCCAAAAAGTATTAAGGCAAAAGGAGAAATTGCTTGTCACAAGCAATTACTTCTTTTGCGAGAATGCTTTTTCAATCTATTTACAAATCACAACAGCATAACTGAAATGTTTTCCCCTAGTTTACAATTTTTTTCTAAAGTCGTCTGCTTCAAGTAAAAAAATGTCGTCTGCAGGTGGCAAAGAGTTCACCAGTTTTTTCGTCATATTAATTTCGATAGCGGAGTCTCAGTAATGAAGGCGTCCACATAAATTAAATCCCGTTCTGACATAAAGTTCTTTCGATATGGGGCCCGCAGAACGTAAATCAGCGGGTTTATTGTATTGTTTTAGCGGTTCAAATACTTAGCTCTGAAAATTATTCCGCCCTCTTCCGCTTTAAAACAACAGCTTCTTTATGTTGGTTAGGTATCGAGTAATGACGAAATCCCTTTAATGCAAATATACACAGATGCATCGTTTGTCACCTCAGGTGCATAAAGACAAATTTGCGTATATATCTGGGCGACCTTTGATCTTCTAACAATTATTCATAGCTAAGAACTATCATACGTATTTCTTGTCTATAAACATGTATGGCAAGCGTAGGGACATGGGATTTTTTTCTCGGGTCGAATTCTGGTTGTTGTCGAGAATACGTTCATTGATAACGTTTTTGTTTGTTTCAGTTGTTATCAAATAAACAAGGAATTGATAATTTCTGGGGGGAAATCACGTTTAATGCATTATCGACAATTATTTAGTTATGTAATGGCTTTCCAGGATCAAACAGTACTAGGATAGGGTTCTGAAGTGACTCACTCCAACGATACCAGGTGTTGGTGGGACTCCAACCCGGGACCCCAGACTTCTTATTTCGCCACCTTAACCACTGGGTCACGCAAGACCAAGTCTGACCGCCGCACTATGACTAAAATATTATCAAATAAACAAGGAATTGATAATTTCTGGGGGGAAATCACGTTTAATGCATTATCGACAATTATTTAGTTATGTAATGGCTTTCCAGGATCAAACAGTACTAGGATAGGGTTCTGAAGTGACTCACTCCAACGATACCAGGTGTTGGTGGGACTCCAACCCGGGACCCCAGACTTCTTATTTCGCCACCTTAACCACTGGGTCACGCAAGACCAAGTCTGACCGCCGCACTATGACTAAAATATTGTTTAAAAAATGTATTCGTCGTCTGTTTAGAAATGTATTGAATGTTACAAATCGTTTCGAGTTGATTTGGCGGACACATATCCACCTTATCAGGGTTTACCTCGTGACACGCCTCTAAAAAGGGGGAGGGTGAACGGATCTTCAGTCATTTAAAGCATTCAAACTATTTTTCTCATATACCTCCCCTTCCTGGACATTAAACATTGTTTCCATTGAATCCGCGGGTATTTCAACTGACCACAGATCGCTATCTTGGGAGGAAATTTAACCCCGCGATCTTGATATTGTTTCAACCAGATATCTGCCATTTATCAGTTGGACTAACATATAAAAAGTTTTTATTATCTGCGACGTTTGATGGATATGCGCGTCCTTTAATCAGTAAATTTAAATACCAGCTATATAGGTTTTAAAGAGAATACCAATATTTAACGCTTTTCAGCCAAAGAGAAATATTTGGGAATACGGCTTAGAGAGAATGTAAAGAATGAACGCCCGAGTTAATATACCTTTACCATAAATGGAATTGCTGGACGAATTCTCGTTCGTCATATCTTTTTTTTAAAAACAATATCGGTTCACTTTAACGATAAATGCAGCATTTTGTTGCGAAGAATAGATGAAAGAAGGAATGTTAAAAAAAAATACAATAATTCCGCTAAATGAAGATCGGCCTGCATATCATTTTACTCTGTATCACACCTTTTAAGGTTCGTTTGGGATTAAGATACATGTTGGCAATAGGAAAACAATGATCGCATACGTGTTGTTTGTCCATATTTTCAATCCTAATCACTAGACCCGTACACTCCTGCAGTTTGATTGGATAAAATAACGCAGATCTACCGAGGTAATCGGTGGCTTAAATACAGCTTAAACACGAAGTCAATTGGAAAGGAAATGTCATTAAGGCTATAAAAATATAAACTTCAAATTACATTAATTTTCTGATAGTTAAACACTAGACCTGAGGAATATTCCAACCTCTTGGCTTATTGCCGTGGCATCCTTGGCTTTATTGGACTACGCACATATTTGCCAGAAGTAACCTTGTTCCCTTCGTGACGAGTGAAGAAAGTAACAGGGTACCAGAAGGCTCTTTCCCCCGTGACCCCGCTAATACTGTTATTAAAGTATCCGAATAAGAGTGTAAGCGATACGTACGGCTGTCAGCTAGAGGAGAAAATAAATGACACTCTCCAGTCCAAGAGGTAGGTATGACTGGATTCCTCGCTTTGTCCACCCAACCCACCTCAATCAATATCCAATTACTGGTAGATCATCTGCGACAAGACCCGGCACACCTGCACACCTGCAGTACTGGTCAGACATTAACCCTTTACCAAATACCAAAATATCGGCTGTCCCAAATTGAAAGTTTGCAGACGACATTTCAAAATGTGATGAAATTGAAAAATAATCTTCTAATAGGGCAGAAAACTTCGCGGGAGAAGAAGAAATTGCTCGTTCAGAGCAATTTGTCCTTTACTCACAATGTTTTCCAGAGTCGTCTGCAGCAAACTGGTCAAATGTAGTTATTGTTTGGTAATGGGTTAAAACGGCTTTGGGAAAACATGCAGGCATTCGACAAAAAGTTTATCATTTCCAGCAGAAACATTCATACTAGTTTTCAAGATGGTAATGTATATTTTGAATAACTTACTAATGCCTGCGGTAATTATGTTGATTAGTACCAATATGAGACATTGAACTTGTGCAAATGATAGATTGATTTCTCCTGTTTCTGATAATCTGATAATTTTGAACCAGACGACTTTAATTTCAAACAATTCATATCATCTTTTGATGATTTATCATTGAAAATCGACAAACATAGAAACCATCACGGTCAATTGATAATCTTATTTCAACAAACTGTTTAAATATATGGTCAGAAGCAATTACACGGAAAGTCGTCTGTGTTCGGAAAATCGTCTGTGTTAGGTAAAATCGTCTGTGTTCGGAAAATCGTTTGTGTTTAAAAAATCGTCTCTTTTATCGGAAAATCGTCTGTGTTAGGAAAAATCGTCTGTGTTCGGAAAATCATTTGTGTTCGGAAAATCGTCTGTGTTAGGAAAAGCGCCCATACTGTCCGAGTTTCCGATGTCGAGGTGTTGATGGGAAGGGATATTGAATGGTAGCGTCAATTGGGGTCGACTAACCAACCCATTAACTGTTGTTTAACGATCTACAAAAATGCTCATTAATCGCCTTATATACGGCTATATATTACCTTCGGTTAGACCGAGACCTTCTACAGCACTGACGTGTGGGATACATAGTACGGCAGCCGGGTACCAAACTCAACAGTTTAATTGTTCAAGCCAGTAATGGCTCCCTCGAGAATAACCACTGTTTACAAATTTCATTAGAATCAGAAAATCTGATGGGGTTTGTGCACTATTTTATCATTTATGAGTAATATATGACTTCGAGTAATCTAGCACAAGCCTAGTAATTCGTGTCTTGAACAAGACTCAACACCTTTGAAAACAAGGTAAGATGTATACAACATGCAGGAATATTCTGGGTGGTGTCTGATAAAAACTCTTGCAAACTATTGAGAACCTAAATCAATTGTAATATTGCTTTATATCAGACGCCCGACTTGGTCATCTCATTGGAAGACAGTTCCACTCTCCCTCAGCGTTCGCATTTTCCATGTCTCTAAATTAGGCCTAGCCTTTACCCGCCAAGTTGATGTGGTAATGTTTCATAACAGCTGTGTGTATCATTATTTCCCGTGACTTTGATCTGGTGTTTAACCAAGATATGACACGTTCAACCTATCACAAGGTTTAACTTTATGGGGAATACGGGCTAAAGGAAAACCTGCTTAATTACGCAAATCTACAAGTTTTAACACCTTTGTTTCCTCATAGGGACTGTGGTATTAACAATAGTTAAGTAAACAGCAGACGATAATTATCAAGTATAAAAAATAAGATTTTACTGACTGTTATTATGTTAAGACCTTTGTGACAATTGAGTCAATTGCTCATACGACGCAATGTTTTCTTAGTCAGTTTGATTTTAAAAGGTTTCACTATGTCTTCAACGTCTAACATTGCCATTGTCTGCCGATTTCAATCTGGATCAATTACACCATCTCTTTAATGACAGAGGAGGAAGACTCAATTCTTACAAACAGGCCAGGGTTTCAAATTCCGTGTGGTCCAACGAAGCTTGATTTACCACGGCATGAGGACTGAGCAAAGAGTATGGTATTATCTAAATTGGATAAACAATTAAAGGGCAATAAAACCTTCTTTCGTGGGTTTCACTGGGGTTTAGTTTCACGTCATCAGAAATTAATTTACAATTCCTCTAGCGCCTTTTGACTTCTTGAGTTCATTTTTTTTCTTTTAATACTAGCTATAACACGAGAAAGGAACATAATACACACAGTGAGAAAATGAATTTGAGGGGTGGGTGTACTTTGTTTTCTGTATTTTGTTTTCTGGTCCCCCCTCGAGGGTGCAGTGCTTCATGTTGTCATGGAGTAATGGTAGTATTGCGCTGAATCTTCACCATGTTTCGATTATGTACCTTCAAGTTCAGTATGTGACATAGTATGTCAATAAACAGTTTGAGACTTGAATCTAATTAAACAGCAAAATTAAAACTACATGATGGATGCTTAGAATGGTATGTCTTTTACACAAACAGAAGTAGTGACTTATGGTAAGCGTTCCATCCTTTTGTCACAATATACACTAAAACTTCCTTTTCCATTTATTCTCTCTGCAGTATGTCTTACAGATAGTTTCTGTTGTAGAAGCATTTACAGTGGTCTGTATAAATTTACCCATCAATCAACTGTATACTTCTCATATCTATGCATTTTTTGCAGACGTCTTCGGGAACTCATGAATTAAAAAGACGAATTACTCATAATGGACAGTTCATCCTTTTAACACAATGATATTTATCCAAAACTATAAAGAAAATGTGTTTATTCCATGCTTATTTTACTTGACTGCTGATGCTTTAAATGTCATCCATGGCAACTTATGACATAGGGATTTTGTTTTAGTACATGTTAAGTATGGAACACGATAGTTATATTCAATAGCACCATTGAGGGTAAAAGGATAAAATGTAATGTCAATTGATAAAATGTTCTTGTTGACAAAGGATAAAATGTAATGTCAATAGATAATATGTTCATGTTGACAAAGGATAAAATGTAATGTCAATAGATAATATGTTCATGTTGACAAAGGATAAAATGTAATGTCAATAGATAATATGTTCATGTTGACAAAGGATAAAATGTAATGTCAATTGATAAAATGTTCATGTTGACAAAGTATAAAATGTAATGTCAATTGATAAAATGTTCATGTTGACAAAGGATAAAATGTAATGTCAATAGATAATATGTTCATGTTGACAAAGGATAAAATGTAATGTCAATAGATAATATGTTCATGTTGACAAAGGATAAAATGTAATGTCAATAGATAATATGTTCATGTTGACAATCTTTTTCCTTCAATAAAGCTATGGATTCATTTGACATCTATGGTACCGAACTATTGTACACTTCCGACTTTTTCCATCTTCTCAATTCATTTCACGCTCCTGTCATTGTTTTCGCAGACATCAATAAAGAACCATGATCTATCTAAACCTTTTAGTGCTGAATAAGTTTCTAAAAATAGATTTGTGTGTCGTCTGCTTTCAAAAACCTTTATATCTGCTTAGATTTGATGAGTTGAGATACTCAGAGTAGCAAACAGGTTAGATCATAGGTCAGCTGCAAATTTATTAGGCGGGTGGCCTGTGATCCAATCTGTTTGCATAAGCATGCAGTCGGTTCGAGCACTATAAGGGCTTACAAAGGGGGAATGCTCTGAGTGGGTAAAGTAATCAAGGTCGCTAGGTGTCTGTATCATTAACATATCACATCCTGTTATTACTGTTATATGGTCTTGATTTGAAATGCAAATTCTTAATTAATTCAAGGCTTCCTTATGAATGTCATGATTGGCTTTGATACATGCAAGAAAGGAGAAAAGGTACAGATTTTATTGAACATACATGTAACCTGCATAATTCATAGATGATATATTTATACCTTCCTTTGAACATAATCAGTGTATGCACCTGCAGGTGAGGCCCAAAGAAATCATTTCAGGAAAGAAATTGCTCATGAGCAAAAACTGGAAAACTCTTCATGCAAAAGATTGATGCAAGTCAAAATCCAAATGAAAAAGTGATTGACAATGCATAAAAATCATCAAATGCCAATGCATTCATACAGTAATTAACCAATATTCCATGGGAGTAATGCTTCAAACATCTGGTTTAGTTTTCAGTTAAAAAACAACACATTTGCATGAGGAACATTCAAACCTCAATTGTTAACTTTGATGCACTCTCTCACATGTCACTTTTATATCATGTTTACTGTAGTCTGACTTGAAAATATATCCAGGCAACAATAATGAAGAATGAAAAAAAAGCATTATCATTTTATTTCAGATGTTAACCATTACCAAAAAGGTGGAAACTACCAACTTCAATCATTGACTCCTTTTGTCACATTGCTTTGATAAACATTCTTCAGCAATTACATAATAACAATTCCATATTAAGTAAGGTCTTAATATTAAGAAAGATGTGCTTCAAGGGTAATCAATTATGATAGATATTTGGATATGCTTAGATATGTCTAAGTGACCAAGCATTCTAAAAAAATATCTTATCACCTATTCAGCTGAATGTTTTAACATATTTAGGTGATTGTTTATCATTCAGATTCTACATCATACATGAAGGAAGACTTCTGGAAATCCTGCACACAAATGAAATATTTCAATTTAGCAAAATCATTTATAATTCAAGTATTTTGGCGAAAATTTGTTTGTACTTTCTAGCTGTTATGAATATGTTTCGTTTACTTTGTTAATCATCCTGTGATGATAATCTGTGGTACCTACAAACAGGGGAAAGGTACAGCAGCTACATTCTGTTTGTTGACACAACAATTACACTACCACCATACAACACCACCACCAGTATAAAGGCAGACACCCAGATAAGGGAGGGGGTACCACCCACATGAAAGGAATGGATTAGAGAGTGACTTATAAGAAGTATAAGTCAAATATCGAAAATGCATGCTTTTGAAGGAAGATACTTTTTAATAGCAGAATTTTAAGGTTGAAATCATATAATATGTTTTTGTCCTTGCCATTATTGAATGTAATACTCTGACTGATGGCATTATTATGCCAATATTGATCAAAACATAATTCAAACAAATTAATGACTAATCCAAGTTGTAGAGACTATATGCTTCTACTGCAATACAACACAATATGATGAGCTTGAATGTTACCAATTATGGTATAGCGTGTTCTATATGAGAAACAGTGTGTTTTATTATGTCAATCATGAGTCTACAATATAATTATTTTGTTTTTAAAGCCTTTTCCCTTATGATGGAGGGCTGTGGATCCCAATCAATATTATTCTTTTTTAACCTTGAACCTGCTTTCCAACTGTATGCTAACCCAGTTACCATGTGTCTCGTTAAGAGAAATCATTAATACCATTATTTGGTTTTATTTCCTTACTTAAACGCATTTGTTGTATATATGAGAGAAGGACAATAGATTTATCCTGCTTGTTCATGCTCTAAATCCATGTTATAGGTAATTAGAAAAACCCTTTAGAAAGGGATTTGGATTACGTTTTGTAGACGACACATCCCAGCCTACAACCTTATCTGGTGCTATCTGCCATACAGGGTTTGGATTACCTACCTCAGCATCAATGGCCTTGTTCTCTGGATCGTCTTCATCCATCTCGAAGTACAGGTCCGTCTTTGTGATCGACATCAGTCCGTTCACAGCAACACCGGGGGCTATCAGCTTGCATGGGGTTGACATGGCAACCGGTCCTACAAAACATGGAGCAACGGGAACCGGTCAATGAAAGTGGTATTAACAAACATAAAGCAAATGGGTACCAGTCTTATAAAATGGAATTTACAAACACATAGCAAATAAGAGCCAGTCTTAAAACATTATGCAAATGGCAACATTTCTTTTAAAATGGGATCAAAAACGTATAGCAAATGGGAACAGATCCTTTAAAATAGAATTAACATACATTAAGCAATTAGAACCCAATCCTTTAAAATGGGATTCACAATATTGAGCAATTAACCATTTCATTAAACTAAGTGTTTTATTGATTTATGTTGTTAAGCCTTATAAACTCCCTATATTTTCAGGAACTTAATTTTACACATCTGCAGCAGATAAGAATTAAAATCATTTTGATGAAAGACAACATTGCTCCTAGAAAACAATTTCTTCACAATGGATACTACCCATAAATATCCTCTTTAGTATTTGTCTACTTGATCTGGTCATCATGGTTTCTAAAGCCTTCCACATCAGATGTGGTAAAGTAAGGTATTCCCATATAAGGATTTACCCATTCCTCCATGTTATATACCTGAGAAATCTCGTTCAAATTCCGTCTCCTCCATCAACAGTTCCTCATCAGTGTATTCAGGCTGTTGGCTCTGGGCACGTTTATCAGCTAGGTGGGAGTGGAAGGCGTCTCTAGCCTGGTTAATAGCATCTTCTGTAGCACCTGTTGATGAGCAAGGTAAAATCTTAGTGTGATCAATACACTGTATGTTTATCGAACAATGGGCCAGATAATATAATCTTGTATGAGTGATTTACCGTATTCTTTTGTTGTTCTATATTTATAAAGAGTTAATGTAAAATTTAAGAGTGTTTCATACCCTACATGTTTTTCAAATCATTTGCCAGACATGTATGTAATCTTGTATGAGAGAAACTATGTGTAGTTGTATGTAACAGAAAGGATTATCTTATTCTTGTTTTTACTAAAAGTGTAGAAAAAGTTAATATAATGTTTTAGTGTGTTCATACATTGTATTTTGCAAATTATTAAGACAGAAAAATAAGCTTGTATGGGAGAAAAATATGTACCTGTAATTGTGTTACAAAAAGGATTACTATATCTTTTGTTGCTTTAAGTTCAGCAACAGTTAATATAATCTCTTAAAGCATTTCACACAGTGCATTCTTAATGAATATTTCATTTTGTCAGATATAGGATATAAAATAGTAATAGAAAAGTTTACCATGTTCTATTGCTGCTCTGAGTGTAGCTTCAGGGTGAGTAGAACCCAGCGGGTTTCTGATGAACCGTCTCCTCCTTCGGCTGTCATCCTCCCATACATCTAACTTCCAAAACTCTTGAGGCTCACTGACAACGAGAACAACACAAAGTTGGTTATAATTATTGTCTTTCACTTAATATCCTTAAAATGTGTGGTGCGCATGCGTGGTGGTGAACAGACCCTTGAGAAAAGATAATCAAATTTCCTTTTTTTCCCCACAACTTTAACTGAAACTACATCTGCTTTTGGTTTGATTTGAAAGTTTACACTTTTTCCTGCCGATCCAGGTCATTTTTGCCCACTTTCCACCATAATTCTAACCAAAACCGGCTTTTGAAGTCAGTTGTCACTGTCTGTCAACAAAAACCAGAATGAGGCTAGCAATGGCGGCGCCCATGGATTGATTGTTTAAAGAATGTTACGATGGCCCTATAGACGTTTTATCATCACAGTCCTACTACTACAGAACCTTTATGCAATTAACAGGTTATGCAGGTACAATTTGTTTGTCTTTTCCATAACTGGACCAAGTCTAAGCCCTGCAAAGACGTTATCGACCATTCCCCACCCACCTTGGTCAGAATGGCACAGAACTTATCCTTGCCCTTTTTTACACAACAGCTCAAGTTTTATTCCTGTCGTAAGTGATAGATCTTTCTACAGACAATATCTCCTATTGCTGAGTGGTATAGAACCCAACCCAGGCCCAAGGAAACCCAAATTTCCATGTGCAGTTTGCAGAAGAGCCTGTAAAACAAAGTGCATAGCATGCGACGACTGCGACCAGTGGCTACACAAGACATATATTGGATTGACATCTGCAGAACTCAGCGCTCTTGGTAAAAGAGAGGATACCTGGATCTGCCCAAATTACCATAAACAAAACAACTCTAGCATTACATACACAGTCCCCATTTCTCCAAACAAACCAGACCTGTCAATCTATCCTACATTATACGACAGTATCCAAAACGACACACTATCTACTAAAGCAAGCACTACTTCAGAACCGGACCTTTCATCATCTTTAGACAGTTTCAACTCCAGTTAATTATTCATAACATCGTCGCCAAAACCCAAAACCGATACTCAGGGACTAACCAAAAAGACGTCTAAGTACAAGAACATCAGAGTACTTAATATAAACTGCCAAAGCATCAGACGCAAAGGTAAATTCCTGGAAGCTATAATAGAAGACTCAGATCCAGAAATCATCATTGGCACTGAGACATGGCTTGACCCGTCACTCAAGTCATCTGAAATTCTGCCTCCTACTTTGGAATATGACATCTTTCGGCGTGACCGAGCAAATGACCCCCATGGAGGGGTCCTTATCACATCCAAACAGTTTCTCCAATTAGGAAATGTCACCACTAGTAAGCATACAGAGCTTCTTAGCGCATCCTTCACCTTGGATAAAAAGAAAGTAGTCATTGTGGCTTTCTATAGACCACCAAACAAGATTGATGAATTATATCTGCAAAATGTATAAAGCAATTTTGAAGACCTGAGAAAACAAGCCAAAAAGGGGATTCTGATTGTCGCTGGAGATTTCAACCTTCCCGATATCAACTGGGACAACCAATACCCAACAAGAGTAAACCAAACTTTCTTAGACATTATTGCTATCTCAAACCTTGAACAGATGGTTGAATTTCACACAAGGAAAATGAACACTCTAGACATTGTATTGACATCCAACCCAAGCTTCATAATACGGTGTAAACATATGCCATCAATAGGGAACAGTGATCATGACATCGTCCTGCTCGATACAACATTGAAAGCTAAGAGACCAAAACCTGTCCGAAGAAGAATCCAACTATGGAAAAAAGCAGACATTCAGGATATCAAGGATGACTTAGTCAACTTGTCAGATACCATAAACATCCTCGACACTTCAATAGAAAATTCATGGATCAGTTTCAAGTCAGCCATCTACTCCACCATAGAAAAAAGAGTACCATCCAAGATGACAACATCACGCCACACAAACCCCTGGATGACCACAAACATCAAAAGACTGATTAGGAGAAAACAAAGAGCGTACAAGAAGGCAAGGATAACAAACACCAAACATGACCGAGATAGATACAAGATAATTCAGAAAGAGGTACAGTTCTAAATTCGGAGGGCAAACAGAGAGTACCTTGCTGACACAGTAAGTGGTGACTACAAAGAAAATTCAAAGAAGTTCTGGTCATACGTGAAGAGCAAGGGACAAGAAGCCTCTGGTGTTGCACCACTGAAGAACAAGGATGGATTCCTCCAGAGTGGTAATGAAACCAGAGCAAATATACTGAATGACCAGTTTGTCTCAGCTTTTACACGTGAAAACACCACCAGCATAACAAACTTAGGATCCAGCTCCACCCCATCAATGCAGAACATCATAGTTGACTGGAAGGGTGTCCACAAACTCCTCACAAACTTGAAAACAAGAAAAGCTACAGGACCAGATGATATCCCACCATTCATCCTCAAGGCAGCCGCAACTGAGATAGCACCTGCATTAGTAAAGCTGTATTAGTT
The DNA here is from genome assembly GCA_947846245.1 of Cerastoderma edule. Lineage (NCBI taxonomy): Eukaryota > Metazoa > Mollusca > Bivalvia > Cardiida > Cardiidae > Cerastoderma > Cerastoderma edule. The sequence continues at coordinate 50,159,781 of OX401408.1, forward strand.
GTCACTGGACCTAGGAGATGTCCCACAGGATTGGCGCGATGCCTCAGTTGTACCCCTATACAAGAAAGGAGACCGACACCAAGCATCTAATTATAGGCCAGTGTCCTTGACGAACATCACATGCAAGCTGCTGGAACACATTGTTTACAGCAATATCATGAAGCATTTCGACAAGCATGACGTTCTGAGCGACAGTCAACAGGGTTTCAGAAAGAGGCTCTCCAAAGAAACCCAACTCCTCACCACCATCCATGATAAAGCTTCCAATACAGCCAAAGGGAAACAAGTCGACGTTGTCCTCCTAGATTTCGCTAAGGCCTTTGATAAGGTACCCCAATCAAGACTGATGACCAAGCTAGATCACTATGGAGTACGGGACAAGACAAAGAGTTGGGTGCAGGCTTTTCTAACGAACAGGAACCAACAAGTCATACTTAATGGTGCCAAGTCGGGAACAGCGGACGTCTTATCTAGCGTCCCTCAAGGGACCGTCCTCGGCCCCCTGTTGTTTCTGGCCTTCATAAATGATCTCCCAGATGCCATTAAGTCATCCTCATCCAGGTTATTTGCAGACGACAGCGCAGTCTACAAGGTGATTGAAAGTGACCATGACAGACGACTTCTTCAGGAAGACATTGAGCCTCTAGAACAGTGGGAAGCAACATGGCAGATGAGTTTCAACCCATCCAAATGCACAGTCATCAGAATTGCTCCACGCCGCCGAAAGGTCTTAAACACACAGTACAGTCTCCATGGCCATATCCTTGAAGTGGTTGAGGCCAGTAAATCCCTTGGAGTTACCATCACTGAGGACCTCTCCTGGGAGGAGCATATAAACAACACCACAAGCAAGGCTAGCAGAACCATGGGATTCCTCTCAAGGAACCTTAGGAATTGCAGACCACCTATTAAGGAAGCGTCCTACAAGGCCATGGTCCGCCCTACCCTCGAATATGCCGTGCCAGTATGGGATCCATACCTACAAAAGCATGTCAATGCCATTGAACATATACAACTCAGAGCAGCGCGCTATGTTTTCAACAACTTTTCAACAAAGACTCCAGGATGTGTCTCCAACATTATTAAGGACCTGCACTTGGAGTCCCTCGAAATGCGTCGAAGACACTGCAGAATCTCTATGATGTATAAAATCTACAACAACCAAGTAGACATCAGATCAGACAAGTATCTACAGACTGGAAACGCACGCACCAGAGGCCAGCATAAGTTCTTCCAGGAGCGTATAACAGACAAGACAATAGCCAACTCCTTTTTCCCCAAGGACAGCCCGAGAGTGGAACCTCCTCCCAGCCAGCGTGGTGTCTGCACCTTCCCTCGACGATTTCAGATTAAGCCTTGCGGCATAATCTGACACATATTCACAGACATGACATTGTATATAGTTTAAGAATTATATTATCATGGGCATGGGAATCTGCACGCTACCACCATGCACATTTGAGCTACATACGTTCTTAAGAGAACCCAGCTCAGTAATTGGAAGAAGAAGAAGAAGAAGAAGAATATCTAACTTCCAGAGCTCCTAATTGTCACTGACAATGAGAAAACAACATTACTTTTTTATAATTACAGTTCATCATTTGTATGTCATCTTCCCACATATCTAACTTCCAAAACTCCTGAAGCTCACTTGCAATTAGAGAACAAGAAGTATTAACATTTTAATTCATCATTTTTATAGCATCCAACATTAATAGAATCACAAACAACACTTAAAAGCAAAATAGGAAGGATTTCTGGATGGACAGGGAGGTTGTCCTATTACCAATTTTCAAAGAATACTTCAGATGGATTATTCAGAAAGAGTAATCAAAGGGAGGTAGAGATCTATTAGGGCAGATCACATGAAGTAATTGTGTTTAGAGCCAGTAAATTCATTTTACAATGAAAATCATATAAACGAAGGGATTATACCAAGAGTTTCCATGTCAAATGCCAATTTCTAAACTTTGGCAAACATTGACAAATATTGATAGGTTGAGATGGAATTACAATGGGGATTTCTTTTGCATTCACCAATCATTAAATTAACCCTTTCCCAAACACCAAATTTTTGACTGTTCCAAATTGAAAGAGTTTGCAGACGACATTACAAAATGTGATGAAATTGGAAAATAATCTTCTAATAGGGTAGAAAACCTTGAGGGAAAAAGATAAATTGCTCGTTACAAGCAACTTCTCCTTTTCCCACAATGTTTTCCAGAGTCGTCAGCAACAAAGTGGTTAAATGTTGTTATTGTTTGGTAATGGGTTCACAAAGATATCACAAAACACAAAATCATATATTTACCTTGAGTCCTCATGGCCCCATGCCCCATGTTTGTTGGTGAGTATATTGACAACTTTATCCTTGATCTTGGAGGCGACAGAATGGTCTCTCCTTTTGGCCGAGGTTATAAGATGATCACAGAGTTTCTCCTCCTCTCGTCTATCTAACATCAGTTGAGCACATAGAGACTGAAACAAAGAACAAGTTAAATGATGTTCATCTTTCCCTCTAACTAGGATGTGTCGAGTTCATAAAGACTGAAGTAAAAAAAGATACCTAATGTATTGAGAGATACATTTTATTTTACATATGCAACACCACCTTCATCCTTCTGTCTATCCAGGATGTGATGAACACATAATGACCCATTATAATAAGAGATTCATTTCTTTAATGTATGGAAATAATGTCTATTCTTCCTTCTATCTAGCAATAATTGAGCATATAAAAACAAAAAAATGGATTAGTAAAGCTTGTTCAATATGACAGATCAGTGCATTTGAAAGAAGGTAATAAAACGAGCATAATTCAAACATGATCTACAGGCAGGGGAATCACATGTCCAATGTTTATGATCTTATGTCCAAACAAGATGGCCGGGCACAGCTATTTTTGCTTTGTTCACCCACTTTTGCCAATGAAAGTCACATTGTGTACCCCACATGAGTTGACAATCAACTTTCTGGTTCTGGTGGTATATGATAACCAATGCCTTCTAACGGCGTTACATCTAACACTCTGCAGAGAAATTGCAGTCAAAGACCAACTGTTTTAGACATGGCCGCCCATGAATTACAATTTCTCTGTCGAGTGTTAGATTTATTGCCATCATAAAGCATGGGTTATCATATTGAACATTGATCAAGTGATTCCCCCCTCCTGTCTATGAAGCAAACATATTTGAAGATAACCTTTAAAAAACATTGAATTTGTAGGTAACTTGTAACACCATCTGTGATAACGTATTTACTTAGCAACATAACACTTACTTCAAATTCAGCATGCTTTTGTACATCTTCTGCTCTCATTCTGTTCAATATAAAGTCGGCCTCATTCGCCACCCGGACTATATGATCTCTTGTTGCATGGGCCAACAATCTACAATAAATTTGTTACAAATGTACAGATAGTGTTTTTAAAAGACCAATTCATATCTTTAAATACCGCAATTTGATTTTTCTTCACAAAAGGAGTAGGGCTCATTAAATATATATCTTAGAGAACATGTAGCACAAAAATTAAGAAATCGTTGCTCATTAGAACTATCTCTCATTTAGTCATTTTGGTTTCATTCCAGTACAATAAAGTGCTAATTTTCACTAGAAATGTTTTGGGTATGTACTTGATTTGAGCAATTTCATTATCCCATTTGAGAGAGTGTGTTGAACACCAATGCAAGTGACTATAACAACAGCAACAACAATAAATTGAATGAAGAAAGGGAGACTTACCTCCCCTCATTGACAAGCTCTATAAAGGCTAGACCAGCATGCTTTTGTAGAGAATTCTGCCATTCTTAGGAACATAGTAACATTACTAACTAATGAATGAAGAAAGGGAGACTTACCTCCCCTCATTAACAAGCTCTATAAAGGCTAGACCAGCATGCTTTTGTAGAGATTCTGCCACTCTTGGGAACACAGTAACATTACTAACTAATGAATGAAGAAAGGGAGACTTACCTCCCTTCATTGACAAGCTCTATAAAGGCTAGACCAGCATGCTTTTGTAGAGAATTCTGCCATTCTTGGGAACAGAGTAACATTACTAACTAATGAATGAAGAAAGGGAGACTTACCTCCCCTCATTGACAAGCTCTATAAAGGCTAGACCAGCATGCTTTTGTAGAGAATTCTGCCATTCTTGGGAACACAGTAACATTACTAACTAATGAATGAAGAAAGGGAGACTTACCTCCCCTCATTAACAAGCTCTATAAAGGCTAGACCAGCATGCTTTTGTAGAGAATTCTGCCACTCTTGGGAACACAGTAACATTACTAACTAATGAATGAAGAAAGGGAGACTTACCTCCCTTCATTGACAAGAAAGGCTAGACCAGCATGCTTTTGTAGAGATTCTGCCATTCTTGGGAACACAGTAACACTAACTAATGAATGAAGAAAGGGAGACTTACCTCCCTTCATTGACAAGCTCTATAAAGCTAGACCAGCATGCTTTTGTAGAGAATTCTGCCACTCTTGGGAACACAGTAACATTACTAACTAATGAATGAAGAAAGGGAGACTTACCTCCCTTCATTGACAAGCTCTATAAAGGCTAGACCAGCATGCTTTTGTAGAGAGTTCTGCCATTCTTGGGAACATAATAACATCACCAGCTCAACAACAGATGTGCTTTGTTTTAACGTCACTAGTCCTGGAACATATAAATCAAGAAATTATGTCTAAAAGTGAAAACCTTTAACATGCTATTTGTTAATTCTTGAAAAACGTAAAGACTGTATTACTACATTTATTGGGAAATATAAAAATACTGGTGATCTTTATAAGCTTTTCTCGAAAAGTTGTTGCTATCTCTTCCAAATTGATACTTTGGGCAAAGATTCAATTTGTAGTATTTAAATAGTTCCAAAAAGAATCTTAGGTATATTTAAGCAATAATAGTTTCTTTGATTTTTTACTGCAGGTGAATGAAAAGGCGTATAATGAACCAGTCAAATGGTTTAAGACATATTCTACAAGTAAACCAATCACCTACCTCCAATCAACAATTCCTGCCCATGTGACCCAATCAAGGTTTTAGATAAATATGGGGCAAAGTCCACAAATATCTCCCGTAATAACGGAGCCACCGATCCAAGTGCTTTCTCTAATCTCTCCGTCAAGTTTCCGGATTCTAGGGCGGACAGATTTACGGGAGCTGGTATAGGTGTACTCTTTAGCTCCAACTTTTCTGGTTTCTTAGATTCCCTGTTCTCTTGCTCTGCGTGGGGTTTGTTAGTTCCAGCGGATATGGAGGAAATCGGCATCTGCTCTCCGCTGACAGGGGAGATAATCGTAATAGAATCATTTTTCTCGTCTCCTGTATTGGCTTCATTTGTTCCCTTTTGTTCTTCATTTTTTTCGACATTATCATTGTTCTTAACTTCATCATCTTTCTTTGCATCGTTGGGAACTTCACTATCCTTTGGTGGTTCTTTTTCTTCATCTTCTTTTGCAACAGATTCATCTTTTGATTCACTTTCACCATCTTCAGGTTTAGCATTGCCTTCAGCTGCTGATTTGTCATCTTTCTCTGTTCCTGATTGTTCTTCAGTTTCTTCAGTTTTATCATCATTGTTGTCTGTAAAGAATTGATTCAGACAATGTCATACATTTAACATTTAAATCAGACATCCAATCATTTGAACAAAGGGGATTCCAGTTTTACTATTTGTTTAAATACCTTTTCTCTCAAAGATAGGAGGATCTAGCATAGTAAAGAAATGTTAAGGAACCTCTATTATCTTAAATAAATGGCTAAAGAAACTATCTTAATGCCATGCTTTATCATTTTTGTCAGCTGAAGCTGTCCAATAAGGACAACAGAAGTGTTGAACCTAACATCTTATACTTAAAAGTTATAGTTCAAAGCAACATTCCCAATAATTTCAATATCAAAAAAAGCAATATTATAAACTTACACATTGACACAGTTTCTCTGAGACGCTTTTTGAATGACATGTCACATTGCAAAGTTGTGCCTTTATTCAAGATACTATCCATACATATCAGTTTTGACTTACTAATGATACTTTCCTTAAGTCATTCAGTAAGATTATGGCTGTTTAACTCCAAATGATTTAGTTACAGTGGATACCTATTTAAATGAAATTCAGATGAAATAAAGTATTTACCATCCAGTTTTTGGTCAGACCCACCATCGCCATCACCCCTTTCTTCTCCAACATCTTTTACAACATCATCAGCTTCTTCTTCAGCATCATCAACTTTCTCCACAGCTTCATCACTTTTTTCTTCTACCTTCTCATCTGCACCATCCTTTTCTCCTTCATCTTTATCGTCCTTTTCTCCTTCGTCTTTATCTCCATTTTCTTTTTCTTCTTTATCATCTGGTTGGTCCGCTTCCTCTTTTATGTCACTTTCACTTTCAGCATCTGCTGTTTGATCTTTAGCCTCTTCATTTTCCGGTGTTTCCAATTTCTCTGTCTCACTAACAGCCTTTCTGGGTGACACTGACTCATCTGTGGCTGCTGATTCTGGAAACAGAAAGATACATGAAATCTTGGTAAGTAAAAGTCTTAACAGAATATAATATTCTAAAACTCTTAATTGCAACAACTTTAACGGCAATTTATCATAATATTCACGTTAATTTTAAACAGGGAACGTTTCACACTTTCCTATGCTATTGAACAATTTAATTAGTCCAAATTCAAAGAAACAACAGACCATTAGTGCTAAGTAAAGTAAAGAAAAACGTTGCCTTTGTAACATTAGAGCTTTCCTTTGCATCAACAGTATTTCTGTTATGTTGTGATGCCTAGTTCATAATCATAGAGGAAGATCCAAACTTGTCTGGGCTGGTAATGCCAGGTAGTACCATCTGCTTTCCGAAACTCAACCAGGAGACTGCCTCTCATAAAGATCCAAGTACTATCATTGAAATTCAAACCAACAAGGAGAGGGGTCATGATTTCAAGTTCTGTACTCTATCATTTGAACATTAAGCCCCCAAGTTACAGACTTGACCCTATATTCAATAATAGCTTATTTCAATGTACCTGCTGCTAAAGACTTTAAACACCACTGTAGAAAGGATAGATTGCTCATAGCGAGCATTGTATCATAATAGTCACTATAAAATATCATTAAGGAAAATATTTTGTCTTGCTACATTTTGCCATCTGCAATTGCTTTCAATTTGGACGCGTCACAAAGTCCCATGTGGGATATGGTTTATTTCAAGTTTTGTCTCCACCTGCTGGTTTTGTCCCTCTCTGTCAATTTTTGTCTCCCACTCTTTAACCCTTTCCTAAACAACAAATTTTCGACTGTCCCAAATTGAAAGAGTTTGCAGACGACATTTCAAGATGTGATGAAATTGAAAAATAATCTTCTGATAGGCCAGAAAACATTGTGGGAAAAGGAGAAATTGCTCTTCATGAGCAATTTCTTCTTTTCACTCAATGGTTTCAAAAGTCGTCTGCAACAAAGTGGTCAAATGTCGTTATTGTTTGGGAAAGGGTTAAAACATGGCAAAACACTTCTCAGACAAGTAGTACACATACCCAAGGAGGTGTCCATATTGACATGTACATCTACTGGTATTTTCAGTTTGACCTGGCTATCATCAACACTATCTACACTGTCGTCTGCTGCTTGACCATCGACGGTACCAGGCTGGTTCTCTGATCCTTCATCTTCTGACTGGTTCCCTGTTATATAGTCAAAAATGGAGATTTAAGAAGTAACTCGAAAATAAGACAAACAGATGGATTACTGTATATCTATATCATTTCTCTGAAGAAAAGGGATCCTTTAACCCTTTCCCAAACAATAAATTTTCGACTGCCCTAAATTGAAAGAGTTTGCAGACAACATTTCAAAATGTGATGAAATCGGAAAATAATCTTCTGCTGGGGCAGAAAACATTTGGGAAAAGGAAAAATTGCTTGTTACGAGCAATTTCTCATTTTTCAACAATGTTTTCTAAAGTCGTCTCCAACAAAGTCGTCTAATGTCGTTATTGTTTTGGAAAGGGTTAAAATATTCCAATCATTAACAATTATGTTTTTTGTCCGAATTGAAAGCAACAGCAGAATAAATGAATAGATTGTGGGCAATAAGGATACATTGGATGTATTGGATAGAAACTCATTGCAATAAAAGGATACATTGCTTATTATCAGCACTTGTCCTTTTATCACAGTAGTTTCATTTGTGTTGTGCAGCAGTTCAGTAAATATGCATAAAAACATATATTTTAGGTCAATTTCATAGCAAAAGAACATATTCTATGTCATTGGTGAGAATTCATAATACCTTCTAATAATGGTAAAGCTAAAATGGCTAAAGTTACAACAGTTCCGTAAAGTTCTTTATTTGTTTTGAGTGCTTACAACATGAGAATATCATCTTAACCTACAGAAAAGGTATTTAAGCAATAAATGAACTTCCTTCCAGCTTCTTACAAAGACCTCTATACATCTTTTCACCTTACACTTTATTATAAGCAAATATTTCTTTTGTCATGACGATTTTAATTCCTATAATATCTATCTAAATTTAACAGGAAGATAAATACAGTAAAGAATTATTTGTTTAAATTGTCAAATGGTGAGGTTATGAAATAGCTACAAGAATGCATCATAAAAATCATAAACATAAACAATTTCAAAATATAACACCACAAAGAAAGAAAATATTCAAATCAAATGCACTAAAACATTCATTAAAATTCTTTCTAAATTAAAAATAGAAATTTGTAAGCAAACAAAAGAACACATTAAATGACAATCTCTAATAACTTAAATGTCTAAAGAAACATTAAAGGATTTCTAAACAATATTTTAGCTTACATGAAGTTAAGTGCTAGAAGTTTAAGAGAGTAGTCCTTCTTTGTCTTAAAACAAAAAGGAGCTTATTAAGTATAAATAGATATTCAATAATAGTCCTATTTTACAGGCTCTTTCAGATGCTCTGTCTATAACAATATCAAAACAAACACAAAATTTGGGTAAAATAGAAAGCAATAATTGTACATGAGGCATAAATCACATCTTCTTTAGCAGCAATGCAACTCAATCCCTTTATATCTATTTGAGGCTTAGAAAGCCTTTTATCATACGGTTCGCATTCAGTTTGTATACATCTTTTTGGATTAGACCTTTACAATCATAAGGAGCAAACTATTGTTTCGTCCCAGTGGTTTCTAAAGTTTTATGCTACAGAAGTGTTTTTGTGAAGTGTGATTGAGCAACGTGTCAGACATGTGATTATACAGAAAACACAACAAAATCAATTTTTCCTTCCTAGCCTAGTGAAGGGAAGTAACTACGAGATGCACAATACAATATTCTACAACACATCATCCACCTTGTGACTGTTCCCCTTGCTGTGTTCCGGCTTCATCATCACTCTGATTCTCAGCCTGGTTCTCTGTATCTATTCCACCAGACTGGTCCTCTTTATTAGCCATAGATTGGTTCTCTTCATCATCATTTAGAGTAGAACCAGCCTGATTTTCATTATCATCAGTATTAGAATTTGTAGAAAGGTTGTCTTTATCCTCAGCTGGAGTATCATTAGAATGGTTTTCTTTATCATCACCTTGAACGCTGTTTAGTTCCTCTTCCTTTCCATCAAGTTGGTTGTCATCAGCCTGTGTTTCTCCCTGTTTGGACTGGGAACCTGATTCTTCAGTGCCATTACCAGATGACTGAGATACAATACTCCCACTGTCAGTTTTACAGTCTGATTTCACAGACTGAATACTATCAGTATCTTTCTGGACATTGTCCGAATCCTTTAGGGAATCATCATTGCCACTTTCACCTTCATCTTTGGCTGCTTTCTCAATGACTTTCACATCCTCAGATCCGTCTATCATTTGGGACAACAAACCACCACCATCATCAACCAGCGCCACATTTTGTTTAGATTTATCCGAGCTTACAGAGGTCTGCCTCACAAAACGATGGTTCTCCTTTTCCGCTGCTTTCAGTAACGCAGCACCATCTAGATGGGCGTTGAATTTGATGTTTTCTATCGTGGTTCCATCCACAACAAGGGACATGGTAGGTCTCAAGTTTTGCCAATTTGATGCAGCTATCAACACAATGCAATGATTAATTATGAACAAATACTTAATAGAAATAAATTGATATTAATACAAGCATATAACACATTGAACACATCTAACACATTCATATATAAATGAAATTTTCAAGATTTATCTCAATTGAAAGCCCAAGCATATGTAAAATGTGTTTTGATTGGAGATGTAATAGAAACAGTGTGCCCAATAGGTTAAATTATTCAATACGCCACTTCTCTTTTGTAACAAAGTCTATAACATTAACAATGTGTCAGCAAGAAGAATTTGCACTTTTCATGACTTTTCTTTAATCTTTCTTTTTTGAATGGTGTTTATGCTGTATCAACAGTTTTTCAGCTATTTAACTGTGCTTTTCATGACTATATCAATTTTCATTCATATACACCTTTTAGTGCATCTGCAACAAAAGATTTAAGAAACAATTGTGACAATAGAAGATTATGGTCCCACCAAAATCATTTATCGTTTTACCAAAATGGTATCTTCTGCAAAGATATGGTAATTTTTCATATTCAATCAATGTGTGCTAACAACATTACCAAATAGGAGTTTGCAGAAGTGTCTCAATTGGAGACATTTGTGAATTGATCTATTATCTAAATATACATAACATTTGGCCGAAATGATTCATATATGCCTTAATACTTGTTTATAGTGATAAATGTTTATAAAGTGGTCTGCCACATTGGAATATATGGGATAATTATATGAAATAATGGAGTACATGAACATACATATCTCTACATGCTTATTGATGTTCTCGTTCTTCATAGGCAATTAACACAGATTTAAAGCAAATCAATAAAAACATTTTTCTCTATTTTGCAGTACCAAAAACGAAAGCTCCTCAACACTGAGTTTCCCTTTTGTAAACAACATTGTATGAACAATCAAAACACCATATTACATCCTATTAATTTGTGATTTTTTCTACTGCTGAATCATCTTTGTAAATCCAATATAAAAGGTGAGTATTAACCATACATTGAAATAAGCACTTCTATCATAAATATACAATACAGTCAATCTTGTTTTAAGGGACCATAGTTTATTCGTGGTCTATAAGTCAACTAACAACTTAAATAAGGAGACCAAACATTCAGAAAATATCAATAGAAGCTTCCAAAATGAACTACGTCCTGTATAAAGATCGCTTCATACTAAATAACTTTTCATGCACTGTTTAAGAATGGTTGCTTAAAACAAGACTGACTGACTTAAAAGGTACATAATGAAAACAAGCATTCTCACATGCATATGGCTTGCAAGAAAAAGAAGAGAATTTTATAGATAGTTGTTAAGTACTCTGTAATAAATACTTCATGGTCAACATGTATTTCTCATTCAATCAACTTTGATCACATGCTATAAGGTAGAATACGCTTAATCCGCCATTTACAAACTCATTCTGTCATAGGATTACTTTAGTCGTTCTTGCTATACATAGTTTCAGGAATTGTATTAATTTTATGTAAGTCGTCACTCTCATCCTGTATGTTTATCACATTCTGCTTTTTATGTAAATGTATAAGTTATAAATGTACATGTAATTTTCATAGCATGCATGTAAATATAGAATTGTAATAACATTGAGCCTATGTGCTTAATGTTGAAATAAAATTAACATGTTATGTTATGTTATGTTATACATGGGTTTGAGCCGGAACTATTTGCATTAAACCACATATTTCTGGTCCAGACCAGTGTATACCTGAATGACCAAAGTAAACAGACCACAGAGTAAGTTTCAAAATGGCGGATTATAGTTATTCTAACATAACCCTATTCCTCATTTGCACATTGCAATTTGTACAAATTGAAAGCCAAAAGCAGATCACAATTACACGCTATGAAATATAACATTTTCTTTTTGTTATTGGATTTCAACCATTTCATAATAAGTAATTTCCTGATTTATCCGGGTGCTTTTCTCTAATCTTCTATTGAAGGTGTTTTAAAACATGCATATGAAAAAAAAGTTAATAGTGTTTGAAGACAGCACAGACAAAAATTGAAGCATTACAGCAGTTTTACACAATCATGACACATAGGTTATCCCATTACATTGTAAAGATTTACCTTCACACACCTTCAACAGGAGATATACAAAAAAATATCCCATCCCTCACAACAAGCAATGTTACCTTTTGTCACAATATTTATATTTTGAAATCACAAAGAAAATATCATAGTTCATACTTGTCATTAGTATTTACCTTAAATTTGGACAAGTCTAAAAGTCTAATAAGGAAAAAATCATGTTACCTGAAGGACTGCTGCTCGACTGTTTTTGTCCAGCACTGCTGGGGGTTTGGGCTGGACTCGGAGGTTCCAGGATGTCCCGATATTTCGACACCATTAACACTGATGTGAAGTAAACAATGGCAAGGGCAAGGAACTGTGCCTGTTTCGTCTCCTCCTGAACAAGTAAAAAAAGATATGTGCTGGCTTGAGAACAATATCAGTGATTTGGACATGATTTGTTAATATATGGAGTTTAACAATGTAACAAAAGTATTTGAGTTATTTATCAGTTTTCCTGTATTTCATTAGACCAGGCAGGGCTATATAGTGTCTTGCTCATGGAGGCTCTAACAAAAAAAAACAGTGCCGCTTGTGAGGATTTTAACCCTGGACCCCTATGGCACAAGTCCTGCACTTTAACCACTTGGCCAAGCAGTTCTCTTGGCTTGAAGCTGGGTAAAGTCCATTGTATTGTACATTTATGTACAATTTTGTCATATGTACATCATGACATATGAAGTCATGCATACATCATGCTCTACTTGTTTACTGTATTTTGTTTCCTTTTTCCTCATGCTTTATTTTGATTTTGTCTGTTTATAAAATTTCATAAAAGTTACAAGATAAATAGATAAGATGGTCAGTATCTTTGAATATAAAAAAGACACTGGGCTTAGCTTCAAATCATTATCTGATGCACCAATGCATTGCACAATAACATTTCAGATTCACGACAGCAACCCTCTTTTTTATATGTACATACCACATCCCGATACACAACTGCCCTCAGTCTGTTAATATCCATGTCCTGTAAGAGTTTATCCGCATCCTTAATTGGGGACAGTTGCTCATTCAGGTTCTCTACAATATTCTGGAAAAATCGGAAACAAAATATACTTTTAATCATGTAATTCACTTATACATGTACTTAATTGAGATTTCAACAGTATATTGGAAGGGGGAAATATAATGATTCTTAAACTATTTAGGATACTCTTAGTAAACTTATTCTGATTATCTCTTGTATATGGCCCTTTGCCATACAATCTTTGAATTCATATCAAAATCAAAGCACTGATAGCACTGAAGGACTAAGGTGCGTTTAAAGCAAGATGATTGACGATACATTTGAAAATGTCTTTGGGCAACATCTCGAGGAAAACAGCAGCTGCTGCTCCTTTTACCACCATCACTATAATTATTATTTCTGTGAACAGAGACTGAATTATAGTCTATTTTTCGAACATCTGGACATTTTACGATTTCTCATGAGGCAACAGTTATCATAATATAAAGCAAAACAAAGTGAGTAAATCCGGACTACATTCCTAGTTCCAAGAAGGTATTAGTCCGCACAGTGAAGGCGGATGTTTAATGAGTAATTGGGGTCAGACCACTGTTTGTGTATCGATAAAGTACCATCCCTCAAAATGTGGTATGTAAATTCAATGAACTAAGGGGCTGACGCATCCTTAGTCCAAAAATACCTAAAAAATGAAACAATAATCTGATTTAACTTTTTCTTCCATGTTTGATTTTGTGACTGGTCAGTACTCAAAGCAGTAGCAAATATGAAAAAAAAAAGCATGAAAAATTCATTTCCTTAATGATATCCAGAAACCCAAAAGATATGATTTCTCATAAGGAGCAATTTATCCTTTTGTCACAGTGATGTCAAAAGACTTCTGATGCAGAAGTCTCAAAGTAAGGGATTATGAATTAAGTGGTTAAAGGTGCTTGTTCACACATGAGACACGTTTAAAATGAAATGTCTTTGAAACAATACAGTTTAGAACTGAGGTATAACATTTAACGAAAATAAGCTCATGAAAGATTTATTCAGAAAGTGTCTAAATATCTACAGATGGTATGCAATGATTTTCAAACTTGTTGCAATGATTTTGGATCTGCATACATATTCATTCATTGTATAAAGGCTCTAAATACTCTAAAAAAAGACTAATTTTACTTCCAATCGCTATTTTCCAGTACATCTCATACAACAATACAGCTGTTATAAAAGTTTAACCCTTTCCCACCAAACAACAAATATCCGACTGTCCAAAACTGAAAGAGTTTCAGACGACATTTCAAAATGTGATGAAATTGGAAATTAATTTTCTGAAAGGGCAAAAAACATCGTCGGAAAAGGAGAAATTGCTCGTCACCAGCATTTTCTCTTTTCCCTCAATGTTTTCTAAAGTCGTCTGCAACAAAGTGGTCAAATGTCGTTATTGTTTGGGAAAGGGTTAAAATAATAAAATTTTAATATCCAAGTTTCCTCACATTTGTGAACAAGCAGCTTTAAGAGTAACATATCAAAGCTATTCTCAATAAGATACTTCTCTCACCTTTTGTGTTGGATGAGATCCGTCTATCAATGCCTGTATCGGATCAGTTGCACCATTCTGACTCTTGGAGTCCCGTCGGTGCATGGCTAATGGATGGTTTGAGCTGGTCGGAGTGGGCGGGGTAGGGGGAACCTGTCTATGGCGACATTCTAATGTGTTTCTGACCGCAGCTGTACATACTGTGAAATAGTTTGTTTATATGGGGTTAAAGGTCATGTCAACTTTTTCAAGTTTGATTACATCTTTTCTTTAAATAAGAATCAACCCTGTGTCAACAGAATTTCAGTTATATAACAGATTTCTTGGAATTCACCAGTACTAGAACTTGCCCAAGGAGACCCGAGTAATGAGACAGCCTTATTAACCACTGAGCCACCCAGGTCCCTTGTGAAAATAGTGAATGGAAACTGCTGTACTTGTGTAAACCAAACAAATATTCAAGATAAAACACATACAGACATCTGAATTAATGTATAGTTTTTAAATCATTGCAGTGTAAAACCATATCAATCTTTTAAACTAGAATTGAAACATAAACAGAAAATGCTCCAAAAAAGGAATTCAAATGGTTTCGTTTATCATAAAAGTATCAAAAGCATTCTTACCTTGATTATAAATTCTTTAATGTATTATAAAGAAAAATCATGTTTAGTAAAAGCACTTTCAAAGCAATTTAAATTTTATTTATTTGAACTTACAATGTTGTTGAACAAGTTGCCTCAGTTCAAAACAAATATTTTAAATATATGATTAATCCCCAAAGCCGAAGATTTCCGGGGCATAAAGTGTATCAAAGATATTTTTGTATGGAGTTAAGTGCCATGTCAACAGTATTTTAGTTATCTTACAGCTTTCCTTGGTTTCACCGGTACTAGGCAGACTTCAGCAAAGTCTGGCCTAAGAAAACTACCCAAGTGGCACTTATGAGAATTGAACCTGGGGTCTCCAAGTCACAAGTGCTACACTTTAACCACTGGGCAACACAGGACCCTGTATCAAAGATATATTGTAGGTCTATATATCTTTTATATATATATATATATATATTGGGTTTTACATGGCATCAACATTATTCACGTTATATTGTGATGCCCAACTCTAAATGATGGAGGAAGATCCAATACTCAACTGCCCATATGGGCTGGTTATGCTCAGTAAAACCATCTGTCAGAAAACTGCCTCTCATAAAAATCCATATGCTGTCACATCTACATACCTAGTCTAAGACACTGCCGGAGTATACCACCAGCAGGCATATTCTTCTCCTGTTCCAGTTCTGCAAAGTTTGTTGAGCTGGCAAACACGAGAATATCTGTAAGGTTCATGATACGCAGAAGGATAGATACCGCCTGCTCTATACTCAACCCTTGGGTTGGCTCAAGAATCTCTATCTCACCCTGTGGGGAAACAAGGAAATAGTTATATTACTAGAACCCCTATTTCATTCAACATCATTTGAATCACATGTCAGAGAACATTTCATCTTTTCCTCGTTAAAACCTCTCTTTAATGCAAGAGTTGCAGAAAATCAATGTGACAAATGGATTAGTCACTCCTAATCAGCAATAAATCTTTTAGTCACAATGAGTTTAATCCAATATCTTAAAGAAAATGTATCTTTCTATGGCATTCTTTGTTATATACTGTTGCTGTTGCCATTGCTGTTGCTTTTAATTTGAAAAATCAGCCATGGCGGATTTGGGTAGAAACAACTGTAACAAATAGAAATAACTAAATTAAACTAAAAAGACTTATGGCTCTTGCACACATCAATTTAACCAACTATTCAATAAGATCTGTCACCTTATGAAGTTGCAAGTTGATACATTTTAATAGTTTTGTGTGTTTATCCAGACAAACAGACAGACAAAAGAAACATATTGACAGACATACAAAGCGCACACTATATGCCCCTTGCAGGAGAAAGCATAAACAGATATTTAACTACATTGGGATGCTATCAAAAATCAAAATTTAGAGCCCTATACTTACATTAGCTGAAGTTGCTGCAGCAAGAAGTGGCAATAATCCGCCACAAGAAGTAATCAGGTTATCTGCTAATTGCGATATCATGTGTGTAACATTCACTACATAGATGTTGTTCTCCCCAGAATTCACAAAATCTATTACGGTCTTCGTTGTATGACTGAAATATAATAGGCTCATATATTGATTAATAGCTCTAGAATAGAATGTCATAAAGTTGTAAAAGAAGACTATGTTAGCTCATGATAAGAATAAAACTATATTCAAGTTAAGTACCAATGAAAAGATGGACCATGGACAAAGTAAAAAGGAAATGACAAATGGGCCCTAAAGGAACGACCTTGTTTATCAAAACTAAATGTGAAACACAGTTAGAGCAATAAATTTACATAAGATCCATAAAGGACTTCTTATTTAATAAGAGGTGACTTCACAAGTGTGGCAGAAAATATTAATGGAGAAAAACATAGCTATTTCTTCTTTTCCACAAATTGTTTCCAACAACATTATAAGTACCAATGATTAACTGGTGTACAGATAATACTTCTCAATATTGTCTCACCTTTTCCAAACCTGCACATCTGTTTCTACAGAGAAGAGTAAATCTGACAGAAGCTTCTGATGTAAGTATGACCATCTAAACTCGGGAATCCTAAAAGGTGGGGCACGTGGTCCTGCATTAAACATACGATGTTCACTTCGCATCGATTCTGTCCTAGATGGAACTTTTCTTGTATACCCAGCATCTGCGGGATCAGCCTGTCCATTCACCATCGGACTTGGTGTTTCCTTTGATTTGTCTTCAAGAGTTTGTTCTGATGTACCCTCACCACCAGTAGCTTCCTCAACCTTCCCAGCATCCTCTGTGTCCTCCGTGATCTCCGTGACCTTGACCGTGCTTTTTGGGATTGGTTTGTTCAGTTCGTCATCGGACACACCTGATATAGTACTTATTGGTCTATTCTTTCTCTCTTCATGGTCCTCATTATCATCTACTCTACGTCTATCGTAGCTTTTGTACATCTTAGCCATGTGTAGCTTGAAGTCCTCATACGCAACCTATGATTATATTAACCAGTTTTCATTTTCATTTGCAGATAGAATGTACATTTTGTCAAATATAATTAAAAATCATTGCAGAAAACATTGTGACAAATAGGATGATTAAGAATACTGTCCTAACAACACATGTTAAGTCTATTTGAAGTAAAAGTTTTTAGTTTTTTATATCACACATTGGGCTTCCAACTACATCATATGTCGATACAGAGATGACAAAAAGTAAAAATAAAAAATTTTTTACTTCAAATATACAATCCTATTATGGCATGAAGTGAATGGTCTAAATTGTTATGAAGAGCAGATGCCATTTATAAAGTATGAAATATAGAAATCTTTGAGACATTTGTCAGAAAGCAGTGTGAGGAAAGGACACAGTTCTCATTCTTTTTGTCAGCAACCTTTCCTTTTCTCAAAGTAGTTTCTTACACCTTCTGATTTGAGTGTTCTAAAATATGTAGATCTAGTAAAAAATTGTTTGAAATACAAACAGGAAGATCAAGGATACTGCCGCTACGGATATTATGAATGATTAGTTTGATTCTTCTCTTTAACAGAGGATGTTAATCTGAATTTTTTTACAAAAAGCAGGAGAAGTGACCTCACCTTGGAATGGAGGATAGCCAATGTATCTATCCAGACACGCCATCCTCCGTACTCAAACTTGATGGCGTGATGTAACAACATCCTGAACAGAGCCATCACCATCTCAGTGATCTTGTGTTGTTCCTGACTACCCGGGTATACATAGGCCATGGAGAATAGCCAGTCCTGCCACACTGACATCTGTAATACTGTCCTGTAACATAGAGTGGAAAAAATACATTTTATCCCTTAGAATGATGGGTAATTTTCTTAAAATAGATTTGTGTCATCTGCTTTCTGACACCTTAAATAACTGCTTAATTTTGATGAGGAAAGATACTCAGACTGCTCAGTCAGAGTACTCAGAGTAGCAAACATGCTAGATCACAGGCGAGCAGCAGTCAGAGTACTCAGAGTAGCAAACATGCTAGATCACAGGCGAGCCGCAGTCAGAGTACTCAGAGTAGCAAACGCCAGAGTAGCAAACATGCTAGATCACAGGCGAGCCGCCAGTCAGAGTACTCAGAGTAGCAAACATGCTAGATCACAGGCGAGCAGCAGTCAGAGTACTCAGAGTAGCAAACATGCTAGATCACAGGCGAGCAGCAGTCAGAGTACTCAGAGTAGCAAACATGCTAGATCACAGGCGAGCCGCCAGCCGCCAGAGTAGCAAACATGCTAGATCACAGGCGAGCCGCCAGTCAGAGTACTCAGAGTAGCAAACATGCTAGATCACAGGCGAGCCGTCAGTCAGAGTACTCAGAGTAGCAAACATGCTCACAGGCGAGCCGTCAGTCAGAGTACTCAGAGTAGCAAACATGCTAGATCACAGGCGAGCCGCCAGTCAGAGTACTCAGAGTAGCAAACATGCTAGATCACAGGCGAGCCGCCAGCCGCCAGAGTAGCAAACATGCTAGATCACAGGCGAGCCGCCAGTCAGAGTACTCAGAGTAGCAAACATGCTAGATCACAGGCGAGCCGCCAGTCAGAGTACTCAGAGTAGCAAACATGCTAGATCACAGGCGAGCCGTCAGTCAGAGTACTCAGAGTAGCAAACATGCTGCTCAGTCAGAGTACTCAGAGTAGCAAACATGCTAGATCACAGGCGAGCCGCCAGTCAGAGTACTCAGAGTAGCAAACATGCTAGATCACAGGCGAGCCGCCAGCCGCCAGAGTAGCAAACATGCTAGATCACAGGCGAGCCGCCAGTCAGAGTACTCAGAGTAGCAAACATGCTAGATCACAGGCGAGCCGTCAGTCAGAGTACTCAGAGTAGCAAACATGCTGCTCAGTCAGAGTACTCAGAGTAGCAAACATGCTAGATCACAGGCGAGCCGCCAGTCAGAGTACTCAGAGTAGCAAACATGCTAGATCACAGGCGAGCCGCCAGTTTACTTAGCGGCTGCCCTGGATCTAACCTTTTTGCAATAGCATGAAATCGGTTCCAACACTATAAGGGTTAGGTACCTTTATTAAGATCTTATCTAACACTTTCTCCAATTACTATATATACATCATTTTGTTGTTAAATACCATTCTCAAAAAGTTTCAGATAAAGAGACATT
The DNA here is from genome assembly GCA_947846245.1 of Cerastoderma edule. NCBI lineage: Eukaryota > Metazoa > Mollusca > Bivalvia > Cardiida > Cardiidae > Cerastoderma > Cerastoderma edule. Next base: position 50,179,663 of record OX401408.1, read on the forward strand.
TATACTACCCTTTTTTTTTACTTAGAACTTACTTTTCAACACATTCAAAACACAATGGTGGGTCTAGCTCACTTTAAAAAGGAAACACTTTATCAGGTATGACATTTTCAACTACTTAACTTGTCAACTGTTACCATATCACATCTGGAAGTGCTTTCCCTAAATAGGTTATCATTTACAGACAACATAAACAAAAGAGTTGGAAAACTGCAACAAATCATATCCTACTTCATTTTTAACAATCATCTTCTGTTACCATTTTCTATATCAATGCAATACAAACAGACTGAACTTACATGCACACTAGAGATTTGTTCATAGAAATCCATTCTATGCAACTCCAGCAAAAAATTACAAAAACAGATATTCGTTTCCCTTCTTACTCTTACAAAGCATGCAGACTTACATCCTATTTTCCTTGTTATTTTCACAGCAGACAGCATATAGACTTACCTCCTATTTTCTTTGTTGTTTTTACACAGTATAGTGAGGTCTGACAGAAACAATTTCTTCACTTCCATCACCTCGGCTGTGGACTTGGACTGTTTGATCATTGTAGCTACAACCTTTAAAATGGCTGAAATAAAACAGAAATAAAGATATAAATCTGTTTCTCTTTTTATAACAATGATTTCTTAAATCATCTGCTGAGGGTTCACTTGAATGAGTATATGAGTGGTAATTGATTTAAACTTTATTCTTCATGAATAAAAACATCTTTACAAATGTCTTCCCTTAATTTGCAGTGAGAATTATACAAAAACTGCATAACACAGACCAAACAAAATCAAACAATCCATGATTTTGCCGGTAAATTTCATTTCAAATATGCATAAAAATATACTAAATTGGAACAATAAAGTGCAATCAATCAAACAAAAAAGTCTGTACAATTCTAATGACTACATATTTGAAACAACTTGTACCTTACACTTTTTACAATTTTGAAAATATTGCAACGTATTTCCTTTAATGGGATTTTAATGACCAGCTCCAATTCAAGCAATGGATGAGGATATTTCTGGTATCAAAAATAGTGAAATCATATTTTCCTCTTATATCATGCTGAAATGGTTGTGTGGAATCGAAACATTGCTCTACATTAGCTATTTTCCAATTGTCACCATAGCCTCCTAAGACATCTGCTGAAAAAGTGTTAAATAGAAGGGAATATACGAGGGGATAACGTTAAATGTGACACAATTGAAAATCTATCATTAATTTACCTGAATTTTCTATCCTAAAATACCCCTCGGGTTCTTCATGGCTGGTTTTTCTTGTTTCCAAGGAAACTCTCTCAGTCAACACCTTTTATAAGAAAAGAACACACATTTTTACTGCAAATATTCTTATGTATTTTCATCAATTGTGTCATTACATTTCAAAAGAACTGAATTTCAATAGGTAGCGAGGAAAAACCTTTAACTATTTCCTAAACAATCCATTTTAAAAGTATTTCAGCAAAAGACTAAAAAAAAATAGTTAAAAATAACTTTGTTCATATATTCTTGGTCATTTTCAAAGGGGAATGTCATTTGTCGAAATCAAGAACTGTCACCCACAAAAGCATTTGGATTAAATTGCAAACTTAAACATGGGTAATTAATCAATCAACTGTCGTCTTGAACTGTTTTCTTGTGACCATTGTGGTCTTTTGGTTAAAAAGGCAATACTTATATTAGCATAAATTTTGGTTGTGGCTAAATTGCTTTGGATTTCCATAAGGCCATAGTCTCACAGCTGGCTTATGGATGATGGATGATTCTACGAAGCTGCTCAATAGGGTTCTCTGGTAAATTCTTCTTATATTCTCATGAGAAAGACTCCATACTTAACAACCAATTGGGGCTGGTAGAATCATCGACACTCCCTCAGTCAGTCACAACACTGCATCTAATGGAAATCTAAACGCCATCATGGAAATTAGAACCCACAGGGAGAGGGGCCATGTTATTGCAAGTTCTGTATTCTAACCACAAGGCCACAAAGTCTGTGGTAAGAGGACTTCCACATCTCACTAAGCTGGAAGTAGCATTACAACTAAAGAACTGTTAGTGCTATCAAAAAATGAAATCTTGTCAAATAGAACATTTTCCTGTTTACCTCAAACAGTGTGTTGTAGATTGCCATGGTAATGTGCTGGTCATTCAACAGCAGACGGTCTCCAAGTAAGGAGAATAAATTGTGATTGGACAAACCTTCCTGTTTTCTCCTGTCAAAAACAAATCACAAAAAAGAAATATAAAATAAGATCAGCTTTATTGTGTGAAAGTCATCAATGAGGTTCCTGTAAGAAAATAACCCCTGACTTTCATTAGTCTGTCATTGGTGACATAATCAAGTATTGATCAAGAGCAATATCAACTTAATGTCTTTCCTGCAATAACTTTAACAAATAAAAACAATAAATACAGCATCATTCAATGGTATCCTTATTTCAGTTTGTGTCTGCCATCTCTTCCAATTTAGAAAGGAAGACAAAAAGGAGTATCTCTTAAAGAACTTAAAGGAAAAAACCTGATTGTGACAGAAGAACAAAGTACTCTTAACCAATACTTTCATAACAGTCTATTGTTTTGACAAAAACTAATATATACTGCTTGCAGCAGTCTTAAATTCTTACCCTTTAAAAGGTATTCTGTATGTTTAAAAGTGCCTGAAACTCTGTTTTATGTAAAATAATAAAAGACACTGCAGTTAACTTCAAATTCTCTTTTTACACTTTATTTGTCAGAGAAAAAGCTTAGAAATAAGGAATTAGCAGCAACACTTCAATGGCTCAATGCAAATCTAGGGTAAAACCTTTACAAACATAAAGCATTTAAAATAGCATGGTGTTGAACCCTCTACTTACTTTGGAGTGCTCCTCATGAGCCAGAAACCCAGAAGTTTGAGGGATCTGAGTCGCAATTCTTCATTCGGTGAGGCAAGCAGCTTGAATACAGTTCTGAAATAAACACAAATAACATTTCATATCCTTATGAATTGGATCATTGTTCTTTAGTTGTTATTAGAATCACCAATGATTAAGAGATGCTAAAACACATTCATAAGATACACCGGGAAGTTTCAGCCAATATGTAATCATGCATTGATGCTTAAATCAAATAGGAGTCCAGAGTCAAAACTTATCAGTGTTCAGTCTGCCTCTATGTAGAATATGCTAATTGGCAAAATAGCATTTCAATCTAAACCTCTTCAAACAATATCTATTGATTCCATTGTTAATGCCTTCAAAGGAGGTATTACCTACGGTGTTCCTTATAAGTGCATGTGCTTTTTTCTGCCATATATATTTATATCCTTTCTTACATCATCAGTGAATTATTTTCTCTGGATATACATGTTGGTTCTATTTCACACCATCTTGATCCAAATGGATGTAATCAGCAGATGACATAAAACTGAAGCAGTGGATAGAAATACATCTTAATCTTGATTTATATTGGTAACAACAGAATTCTGTCAAATACCAATAAAATGGTTAAATGCAAAACAATAGTCTTCTTAAAAAGTGAAGGACTTAAAATATCATAGTCCTGTACTGAACTCTATTATATATGTTTGTATCTTGGTGTAATAATTAAACCAAAGGCTGATCTGACCTGATTCCCTGTTTACTGTCAAAGCAGGGTACCATAGAGGCTGGATGTTCTGCCATCAAACTGACCAACAGTTCCAGCACATCCATCAAGTTATCATCCTGAAATAAACCAGTAAAAGAGACATGTGTCATCATTGAAAGGGAGATAACTCAAATAAGAGATGTTTTCCAAAACTAACATATTTTTGCTTCTCTAAACCTTATTTTGTGGGAACTCATTAGAATCATCCCTTTGAGACGCTTCTAATGAGCTCTTACAAAAAAGGATAAATCAACTAGTTTTTAAAGCACTGCATGTAAAAAACGTAATACACCTTGTAATCTAGACAACAGTAACCCTAAAATTTCTCTTTCATAATGAATGAAATTTAGTTTAATTAAACGTAATAATTTAACACAATTTAAAAAAATCCCTCTTGTTTTTGCTTCCTGGAGATATAACCAGTACTTGAGTCAAATCTTGTCGTTAAAGTGGATCCTACTACTCACAAGATTCAAACCCACAGCCCTTGTGTTCAGAGGCTTACACTCTACCTCTGGACCACTGTCCTCAGTGAAGAGATTTACTACCCTTTGACAGACCTCGATATAAATGAGTTCATTTTCATCAACAATTGTCTTATATATATTTTGATCAATAAAGTGGCTGAAAGCCTGCACCTTTATTGGTTTATTTAAAAAAGTTATATTACATAAGTGAAAGTTATATTATATGAGTGATTTCCTTACCTCATGTAATGTACACAGGTAGTTAAGCATGCTCTGTAACTCATCTTCCTGGACCCCATTGCCCTTTAACAACAGCTGTTTGATGTACAGCAACATGAAGGATCTCAACTTGATGATTTCATCACGGTCAGGCCGCGGACCAACTGGAAAAGAAAGAAAAGATATACATCACCTTTCATTAATCTGTATTTTACATTTTCTATAATCTTTAAATAAGTTTGACTTTTCTTTCAACCTTTTCTTCTCATAATCAAACACAAGGCTGCATTTTACAAACCTATTTATAATATCTTCTTGAGCAAATGCACAATATGAACTTGACTATTGAATACATGAGATTAAAAAGTAAAGTATAAAAATTTCTTAACATACTAGTTTACCATGTGTTTAATGTGTTTTACCAAATAAAATGGATTTAAAGTTGTTTCTCATATTTCGTGATAGTTGGTTGGCTTTCAGTTTTGTTGTTTTGTTATTATCTTAATTGGAATTTTACATTTCATCATCAAATTTTCAGTTATTTTGCAATGACTCATTATTGATGGAGACAAACCCCTACCCTAACTGGAAATAAAGGCCAGTCAAGACAGAACAACTATTTTGTAGTCCCTTAGTCAGCCAGGAAAGTAACAATTCTATCTCTACCATGATTTAAACAAACTTTGTGGTTTCAAGATCATTACTCTTACCACTTTGCCAAGCAGGCCCCTTGCTTTCAATTCAGACCATTCATAGAGTTCAATGAGAGGGTGATGACTTAATTGACTGGGTTAATTGACAATTAAGCTGTGACTTACCAACTCCTTTAGCAATGATCCCACTCCTGTCTTTAGGGTTGATCACCCAGTAGTAGTATTTGAGGGTGTGCATGGTCTGGAGTACAGCACTAACACGTCGGATATTGTTGTAGATTTGAGCATCACTTATAAAGTCTGTGGCTAGGTAACAGTACAACTTAGTTTGTACCTGTCATAGAAAAATAACCAATGTCATATTATAAGTTCACAAATAATTTTCAAGGTATACAATGACAACTATAGTCTGGCAAGGTAGCAATGCATCAATATTTGTACCTGTAATAGAACAACGACAATGTCCTATATAAATTTTAAAAAAATCTTAAAAGGTTTAGAAAGATTAATGTAGAAGCATAGAGGTTTTTTTGGAGAAAAAAAAACACTGGATGCCTGTCTCACAAAGATACTAAACTAAGTCTACATTTATATATCACTGTAACCTTTGAATCTCTTTGTTCAAAAGCACATCAAGGTTTAACAGGTAGGACTCATTTTATGTTCTCCCGTCTACACTTTTCTGGGGTACTCTTTTCCTCTTTATATTTACATTCACAAGGAAATCTATCGAATGAACCTTTGTGAAGCATGCCCAAGTCTTCCACCTGTTTCTGCCAGAGAAAGAAATTGAGAGATATTTCATGGCTACAAAGAATTCTTTAAAGTTTGGTAGTGATTTGAAGACATCTGTCAATCACAGAGCAACAAGTGAACTTTGGGTTGAGAAGACAGGGAGGAGTATAACAAAATGTAAATGTCTTACCTCCATACAGGAATGTATCCAGAGTGCGGGGTTGAAAAGAATGTGATCAAAGAGATGTTTGAGTAGGGTGCCACCGGTAGGTAACTTGACGAGGAAGTTGGTCAGATTCAGGAATAAAGGAATGAAGGATTATGGGACAGTTCTAATTTTAGATTTCTCTTACCTCCATACAGGAATGTATCCAGAGTGTGGGGTTGAAAAGAATGTGATCAAAGAGATGTTTGATTAGGGTGCCACCGGTAGGTAACTTGACGAGGAAGTTGGTCAGATTCAGGAATAAAGGAATGAAGGATTATGGGACAGTTCTAATTTTAGATTTCTCTTACCTCCATACAGGAATGTATCCAGAGTGCGGGGTTGAAAAGAATGTGATCAAAGAGATGTTTGAGTAGGGTGCCTCCAGTAGGTAACTTGACAAGGAAGTTGGTCAGATTCAGGAAAACTTCTAGTACAGATGGAGTAATGTGATCCCTGGATGACTGAAATGAAATAGAGTTATAAACATCAGGGTACCATTTTACTAAACAACTTATGGAAAATATTTGACAATATCGAAACTGATAAACATGGATAGTATCTTTAAAGAAAACACAATATTGTTGTGTGACACGTCATAGGAAGCATCTCAGAGAGATGATTCCAATGACATGTCACTATGCAATATTGCTCAGCCATATATTGATAAAATTGGGAATATTGTTTTAAACTTAATGAAATTATTAGTATAAAATGTTTAGTAAAACAGTATGTAGAGTTTCTGATAAATGGTAAAACCCTTGATATTTTCATGATACATGAAGAATCCTATTTACTAAAGTACGGAGTCCTTAATATAAAGTATTTAATGCTCTAAAGCCATGTTTCACATTGAATGGATTGAATTATATGCCATTTTCTACAATACCAGTTTATGTATTTCAATTGTATCACACTGGGCAACGCCCATATCAAGTTCCTAAGCTTTCTCAGCAGTACTGCACAATATTTCATCCAAGTCACCAACTGCTTTCCTAGTTCAATGACAAGAATTATGATTCCTGCCCCAATGTCTTCATTGTAAACGTAAATATGCTTGTATGACCAGTTGCCCCATTATATAGGGTTAAACAATCTTTCAGTTATGGTCCGGTTTTCTTGTAATCATCAATACTAAGCTAGGGATCTAAAGTGACAAGCAAAAGGGCACTCCCACAAAACAAGAGGTGCCAGTGAGGCTCTAACTTTGGACCCACAAGTTCTAAGACTGCTACATTAATCACTGGGGCATACTGGACCCTTTGTTTGCCCATACCTTTTCCAGTAAATGTCCAATGACGAGGAACCCTTTGTTCTGTATCATCTGCTGTTGTATGGTGCTAGAACTTCGGATTAGATTGTACAGTAAACCCAGCAGGTTGGCACTGAAAATAACATAGAAACATAGAAACATAATAACCAACAATTGTGTTAGTCATACCACAAATCTATGAGTGAAAACTGGCAACCTGCAACAAGAAAAACATTTTTTCAAGATTTTCGACAACAATAATGCTTTTTCTTAATGTTCAACATGGAAAACAACATTGGAATATAATAAACAGCAGTCCTTCATTTTGTTCCAGACATCTCTCAGTGAAAACTGGAAAACTGCAGCAAGAATTATGTCTCTATATCAATCCCTAATTTGCAACAGATAACACTGAGCATATTAAAGAGAAAAAGATGTCTAAGGAAAAAATGCATGACAGAGAAACTAAACATTCTCAGGAAAGGATAATTTGCACATTGTGAGCATATCATCTTTTTGTCAAAAAATTTTGTAAGTGTGTTGCTTCAAAATCCTTTTAATTTGTTTTTATCGAGGATTTGGTAACAATATAGTTTCATCTGATTTTTTATCTCCAAAACATAAATGTAACTGGATCTATTCACTTACATCATAAGTATTTCATTCATTGTTTCTCTCATAGTAATAATATTTACAACAGAATGCTTAAACAGGTAATAACAAAAATCAAAGAAAAGAAACGTTACTAATATTACTAATATGAAAGCTGAACTAGAACATCTCTTATAACCACCAAAGTAAAACCTTTGGCTGTTTGTAGATAATTAAGAAAAGAAATGAAATAGTTCTGTAATTAGAAAATATTGTTTTAAAAGGAGACATTGATTGTAAGAACATGTTCACCTTCCATCCATCAATATAAAGAATCATGGAATTGCAAAGATTTGAAGTATAGCCCATGGAAGGGTTCGAACAAAGGACCGCCATGGTCTAAGTTTTCATTACTATCATTACTTAGGCCAGGTATATTCAATTGTAAAATAACAAAATTGGATCATAATGAATAAGGCAACTGATAAACAAACATTCTATCATGATTGCATTAGGCATAACCTTGCAAGGGCTAATGGGAATCATTTCGTCTATGTTGGTATAACTGTTAAATTAGGAATGATGACATTTCCCTTTTAAAACAATGTGACAAAAGGAAACTTTGTAACATAACAAAAATCTTTCTTTTTAACGTCTCAAGCAAGGAATTGTGAACTGAATTGTCTCTCCTTGCTACAAGCAATCATTGTTTGTTGTATATCAATGTATTCTACTCGATCAGTTCCTTATTATGCACAGGCATAATTATGTTACATTATAAAGTTATACTTTGTACTTTCAAGGCTACAATGCAATACTATAGTAAATGCTTCGTGTTAGAGAAGGAGTTACTACAGTCTTGCATGGAACCCTAAGTTCTAAAGTTCTAAGTTCATGGAACCCTTGTTTTGTTGCTGCCATTTTGGACAAACCAAAAAGTTCTAAATGATGGAATGGGATTACCTCTATAATGGATAGGGGAAAAGAAAATTTTGTGAGCATGGACAAAAAAACTGAATGCCCGATCAAAAGTAAAAAAAAAATATAAGCAACTATATAGATGACCTTTCATTAGAATCATGAATATCAAACAGCATATTGGGTGTTCAAGGTGTATCGAGGGTTCAGTGCAAGACTATAGCATGTGCTTGATGAACATGAAGCACTTACTAAAGTCTTGCACTGAATACTCAATATGTGACGCACTTCCTCTTGTTGTGCATTGAACCCTCAATATACTTTGAGAAGATTATCATAATAAAAACATAAGAAACGCATCCTTTTATGAAACTATGCCAGATTGTACAAGCTCATGCAGTTGATTTCATACTATTCTTATCATTTTGAAACCATTGCCGGAGCATTTTCTTCCCTTTTCCAACAAACAAATTCTATGCTACTTTGATATTGTCATCTACAGTTATACTTTCCATTTTCTGTTGTTGAACAATGAACATTTATGTATTGAAGAGAGATAACTCTAGCTTGGTCTATCTAATTCCTCTGTCAAAAGCAGATAGCTACAATTTCTACAGATTTTCCATAGCCATAAACAAAGCATAAGGATTGGAAAGGTAAAATCTTGGGTAAGCTGTATATATTAGATTAACATTCATTTCAATTCTGTAATTGGTGCAAATTGAAACCTTCATGGCAGTAAATTTTAAGGGTCAAATGCATGTTTCATTATTATGGTTTTACATCATATCAACAGATTTTCAGTTACATTTGAATGTCCAGCTTTTAATTAATGAACGAAGACCCCATATATGGTTCAGTGAAAGACTACAGAAAGTCCAGTAAAGCACTGTTTTAAGTCTTGCATGAAACCCTCAAGTTGTAATCATGAAAAGAACATGAAGGGAAATCATTTACTCCATAACATGCATTAAATGTGCATTGAATTGTACCTATTTTGAAAGTTGGTACAATATTTGTTAACAAAAGTAAAAAATAGAAGGTAATAAGAAGTTTCTTTGTTCATCTGAAAGTTCTCTTGTTTTCTACAGGTACATTAAATGGGCCATATTTGGGGTATAAGATAAATGAACAGCAAGTAATTTCATTCCCACATCTTCCGTCTGACTGTTGCTTTCTTCTATGGTGTATAACAGTATGTCAGCTATTTCTCAGGTATATTATCGCTTCCCTAGGATTCATCAGGTCTTGGCTAGGGCTCTGAAGTGTCTCACCAAATAACACTCCAATAAAACCAGTGATGCCAGTAAGACTCAAACCCAAGACCCCTGGGTTACGTGCCCCCACCTCAACCAATGGACCAATATGATCCCCTCTATCTGACTAGCACAATGGGTCTGTATAGTAGAGCCAGGAAAAGGGAATAAGGAAATGGGGTGCTATAAAGCAGATTGAGCAAGTTTGGTTGCAGCGGTAATATAACTTACAAAATCACATCCTGTAAGCTCTCTTCATCACTGCGAAAAACATACACACAGTTATCGTAGTTATCTACTATGTTACAACACAAACTTACAATACAGAGAAATTTAAAAGGGAAGTTTACTCATTCTTGGTTCGGTTCAATTCTCTTATTCTCACAATGATTTCCTATTTTATCATTCAATTTTGCATATTTAAAGGAATGTTTTCTATCACTTTTTTATGCTTACAAATTATTTTGAAACGCGGAAAGAAATGAACAAGATAAATTCTGTCTAAAATAAACAGTTTTATATCTTGCAATCTATGTGCTTTAATTGTGCACTTCAAAAGCAATTAGTGTTATCAAACCCATTAGTGAAAGATAATGTACAGTATTCAAATAACAATTTCTCTCTTCTTTTTTCTCTTAGATATTTGTCATATTGCATTTGAAAAGAATTTGACAAAATGCAAACAATTCATATCAGCAAATGATGAGTAAATTATCCTTTTTCAGAAATGCATACAAATGTCATATTACCGGTAAGTATTTTGTCCATCTTTGACATGCTACACCTTTTTAATGCTGGAACACTTTTAAAAAAAAATCATTTAAAAACTACAAGTTCTCTGCAAATCAAAACATAATATTTTTGTTGGATTATAATAGTTGATGGTAGAGAATTCATGTTATAATTCCAGACCAACTAGAAGATTGAACTTTGATAAAAGAGTTACATACCAGACTGTGGTATCTACAGTTGATTTTGCATCTTCTCCTTTGATCACGGGAAGGTCAAGTTGTCCAAACAAAGGAAATAGAATCTGAAGTAAGATAAAATACAATAGCATTCTAAGGGTTTAAGTCAATCACATAAAATGTGATTTTATGACTGGTCTAACATTACAACATCATTCTTATTTGCCCTGACCTAAATGTAAGATCTTAACAGCTAACCAATTAACAGTAAATCACTAGGCTTTAATGATTCAAAACACACAACAAGAAAAGTCGCAAAACCAAGCTCATTATTAAAGATAACGTACCTTTAATCTCTTGGCTTACAGGCTAGGGAAAAGAACCTAAATCTATCTCGAGCTCAGAGAAATGAAAGAATTATTTGGTTTCTTTTTAGTAATAGTGCCACATATCCTAGTTTAAAACCAGCACAACCAGTTTTTGTCTCTTGAACTGGATTCACCAATTGCTATACTATCTACAGCACAAAGAGAGTCATTGAGGAATGACATAATTATTGTTAGTTGTAACATCATTATTTTTGGTATGTCCTATTCTATGTATCAAACCTGCAACCTCAGCCTAAACATAAAGTACACCTACCTGAACCCCACCTAAGGAATGGAGTGTGCTGTGCACAGAATGAGTTATAACAGTCTTCACATCCTGAAAATAAAGGTAAAAAATTTTCAACAGATGTCTGGAAACATTTCAATAGAGACTGGCTCTTTTTTAATGTATATACAGATCAATAAAGATGGCATAAAACAGTTAATGTATATACAGAAAGATGGCATAAAACAGTTTTTTTTCTCTAAGGTAAGCATAAGAAAACTCATGCTCGACTTAAAACTCACTTTATGGGAAGTCTTCTTTTCACTAGCCAGCTGTTTTCAAAACAAAAGTTTGATTGAGTCTGCATTTGATGAAGTCAAACAAAATGGATCATTAACAATAAATTTCTTCTTTTGTCACAATTGTTTTTTCCTAATACCATATAAATAAAACAAAACATTTAATAGTGTCTAATTGCAGTCTGCCGCTGCTTTCAATTCGGACCAACAACAAATGTCATTATGGGTAAGTGGTATAATTTGACTACCAGGAAGTTTGTACATTCTAGAGCTAATAATGTGGACCTACCCCTGCCATCATTGCATGTGGAGAATGGAGAAAGTGACTGATGTTGCCTTTAGGAGAGGATTCCAAACACAGCTGTCCATCACAGGCTATAGGATTGTACATGAATACAATGATAGACGTCAACTTTCCATCATACAGCAACTGCAAAATATCAAATGAAAGACGTTTTATTATCGGATTGTACAGGATGCCCATGGACACCCAAAAATGAAAAATTATCTGCTATCTATCTGGTAGTGATCCATTTATGTGGGATTTAACACTATGTCAACAATGTTTCATTTATGTTACAGCTTTCCTTGATTCACAAATACTAGGCTATGTGTCTGATAGGTCTTGCCAAAGGACATTCCCACAAAACCTAAGGTAAAGGTGGGGCTCTAACCTGAGACCCTTAAGGACAAAGACTGCAACCTTAACCACTGGGCCAGGCAGGACCCTTTATTCAAAATTGAACCTGGGGGACCTGTATTAAACCTCTTGGGCCAACAAGAACACAACAAGGAATGCCAGGGAGTAATATGTAAAACTATTGCAATGTAAGGAGAAATCGCTTTCATTAGCTGATGTATGCAATCACTATCTAACAGTTTGCAATGATTGTTTGTTTAAAGCATGCCTCTATTTTGTACATGGAATAAGTGTAAACCATTATTCAGCAGAGAAAAGAATCAATTACTTCATACTAACAAAATAGAAACATACCGTCTGAGCAGTTTCTGAGAGTTTGATTTGGCTTTCATTAGGAAATCTAAACTGGCTCTGAAAAGAAATAATCAACATAGTTAAACATTCTAACACACAAGAAAATCAAAATGAGAATAGCAGCATTTCAATGAATAATCAGGAAATGGGTCAGTGACTAATTTAATTTCAATTATTTCTCAAATCCCTTCTTCATATAAATCAAATGTATTTATTGATGAAGGTTTTACAATCAATCAACATTATCTAAGTCATCAATAGACTTGTTTCCTTTTCACAGATTGATAAGGATGTTAAATAGTTGTCACCAAGAATCATTATATTGTGCAGTTCTGGTGAGGAAATACCAGGAGCATCGATAGGTGTGCTTATTGTCAAGGTGTGGCTGAAATATTGTTGAAAAAGCTATAATTATATTTTGATCATAGTGATTAAAAAGCCATAAGCCTCATCTAGTTTTTTGGGTTTGAAATAACATCATTCCCATCATGAAAACATGTTTTCATCAGACCATTATAGTGCTAGAACCAACTTGATGCATATGCAAACAGGTCAGATCACAGGCCAGCCCCCAGGGAAATTGGCTTTGACCTGTGAGCTAACCTGTTTGCTACTCTGAGTATTTTTTCTCATCAAAATCAAGAAGATAGTTAAGGTTTTGGAAAGCAGAGGACACAAAAATCTATATTTAGAAAATTACTCAGCATTCTATGGGTTAACAGTGACTAAATTATACATGGAGAGGGCTTAGATAATGTTGAAATTAATGAAGTAATGACGTACCAGTTCTTAGATATATTGCATTTCTTAACCAGTAAGATTTAAAAGTGACACCAGTAGCAGTCAATTAGTGTCAATCAAATGAGCATTTTTTATATGAAGTTTGGCAGCAACAGCTGTGACAAAAAGAGAAATTGCTTCTCAACAGTAATATCATCTTTTATCACATTTATTTGAAATTTTCTGATGTCAATAATCAATGGAGGATCACATGGTCAGAATTGAGAAAAACTGGCCACCAAACTCTCGCCATAAATCAAAACACTCAATGAATGATCTCTGTTAATAGGCCATCCAGAGGAAAACTGTTGATACTCACTGAAACCACTTCTGAATGGCCATATGATAGGTGTTATCCGATGAAAAACAAGTAAGTAATAAAGAAAATGTACCTGTTTTAAAACCTGAAGCGAGGGTTCAGCGGCCTTTCTTTCAAAAATCGAACCATGTGATTCCTCCTTTGGTAATTGGGTATAAAGAAAAGCACATAATACAGCGCAAGGGACCAAGACATAATTAACAATAATACACTACCTTATAACTGGAGCTGAGTTCGTATATAGAGCTTATCTGCTGTGTTGAAAGGGCCTCACTGAACAGGTAAAGGGCAGATAACTGTCCACAAAACATGTGGTCTGTGTCTCCCTCAGAGCTACCTCCTATATAACACTTGTCAAATGGCTGAAATAAAACATAACACTTGTCAAATGGCTGAAATAAAACATAACACTTGTCAAACAGCTGAAAAAAACATAACACTTGTCAAATGGCTGAAATAAAACATAACACTTGTCAAACAGCTGAAATAAAACATAACACTTGTCAAACAGCTGAAAAAAAACATAACACTTGTCAAATGGCTGAAATAAATCATAACACTTGTCAAACAGCTGAAAAAAAACATAACACTTGTCACATGGCTGATATAAAACATAACACTTGTCAAACAGCTGAAATAAAACATAACACTTGTCAAACAGCTGAAATAAAACATAACACTTGTCAAATGGCTGAAATAATACATTACACTTGTCAAACGACTGAAATAAAACATAACACTTGTCAAACGGCTGAAATAAAACATAACACTTGTCAAACGGCTGAAATAAAACATAACACTTGTCAAATGGCTGAAATAAAACATAACACTTGTCAAACGGCTGAAATAAAACATTACACTTGTCAAACTGTGAAATAGAATATAACACTTGTCAAATGGCTGAAATAATACATTACACTTGTCAAACGGCTGAAATAAAACATAACACTTGTCAAACTGTGAAATAGAATATAACACTTGTCAAATGGCTGAAATAATACATTACACTTGTCAAAAGGCTGAAATAAAACATAACACTTGTCAAACGGCTGAAATAAAACATAACACTTGTCAAACGGCTGAAATAAAATATAACACTTGTCAAATGGCTGAAATAGAATATAACACTTGTCAAACGGCTGAAATAAAACATAACACTTGTCAAATGGCTGAAATAAAACATAATACTTGTCAAACGGCTAAAATAAAACATAACACTTGTCAAACGGCTGAAACAAAATATAACACTTGTCAAACGGCTGATATAAAATACAACACTTGTCAAACGGCTGAAATAAAACATAACACTTGTCAAACGGCTGAAATAAAATATAACACTTGTCAAATGGCTGAAATAAAATATAACACTTGTCAAACGGCTGAAATAAAATATAACACTTGTCAGATGGCTGAAATAAAATATAACACTTGTCAAACAGCTGAAATAAAACAACACTTGTCAAACGGCTGAAATAAAACATAACACTTGTCAAACGGCTGAAATAAAACATAACACTTGTCAAACGGCTGAAATAAAACATAACACTTGTCAAACGGTGAAATAGAATATAACACTTGTCAAATGGCTGATATAAAACATAACACTTGTCAAATGGCTGAAATAAAACATAACACTTGTCAAATGGCTGATATAAAACATAACACTTGTCAAATGGCTGATATAAAACATAACACTTGTCAAATGGCTGATATAAAACATAACACTTGTCAAATGGCTGAAATAAAACATAACATTGATTGAATAATGGGTCTACTATCAGGTGTCTTTTGAAGTTGATAGATTACTAGATTCCGGTGTCATGTTATAGAAAAAGCAAATTCTTTTGTCCAAATGATCATAAAAATGAATTGCAAAAAAATGAATTGCAAAGTCACCATCAGTAAAAGAAATTCATGCAAAAGTAGTATTATAAAAATAGGAAAAGCTTAATTTGAAATATTGATTCCAATAAATAAAAATTAAGTTGTTATCCAAATTAACGACTGGAGACTACAATATAAATAATGATATTCTTTAAACTAGTGTGACAATAGGATAAACCGCTTGTTAGGAGCAATCTATGCTTTTGTCGCTAAGGTTTCAAAAATCATCTTCAGTAAATGCCACGAAATGAGGTATTATGGTGTAAGGGATTCAGCTACCATTTTGTGATGGCAGTAATGTTGTAAAGAAGATAAGAAGCGTCATAGCAGACTGTTACTCATGTAATCAAAGCACTGAAAGTACTGGGGTGGTGTCAATTCAAAGAGGATTGTTTCATGTGTTGGTATTAGTGTTTGATACATATTCTAGAGTAATTGCTTAGGTTACTTTAGTCATGTAAAAAATGCCAATAGCATTAGATACATTCTACATGACATGCATCCAATGTTAAACTCTTACCCCATAATATCTCATATTATCACATCTGCTCCGGAAAAATGTCAAACCGCTGTGATTTTGTCACAATAGTTTCCAAATAGTATCATAAAAAAATATTACCATTCATATGTGGTAATTTGTGTCTGCCGTTGGATTCAATTTGGACCTGTCTTTTATTCCCATACCAAGGAATTGGTTAATGTTAATAAAGGTTAAACAACCTGTCTTCTATGTTTTGTTAAATTTGTTTGAAAGGTCTTTAACATTGTATCAACAATTTTTTAGTTATGTAACAGCTTTCCTGGATCAACCAATCCTAGGCTAGGGCTCTGAAGTGACTTGCCCAAGGTCACTCCCACAAAATCAGAGGTGTGTGTAGGGATCAAACCTGGGACCCCTGACTTGTAAGTCCAGCAACTTGACCACTGTGCCACACATGACCCTGTTTTGTTTAAGTATGGTTGCTTACCACAAGTCAGACTGTATAAGTATAATGTTGGTAAAGACAACAAAACTTACATCTGAGGTGCTGACTAGCCATGACATATCCGTCCCCGAGGCCAGCTGTCCGTCCACGTAACAGCGTATCTCAGACTTGCTCCATCTATTGTACACATGTACTATAGACACCATGTACCACTGAAAATAAAGACAAAAATAAATGTTTAATGATCGATGTTATTATACAACTGATATAGGTACCCATAACATAGGTTTAGGAGATATATACTGTCAAAAATTAAAATTAGTAGCCGTTTTTGCCATTTCCCTGTTTTGATGACATTGAAACTGATTAACAAAGCAGCATAATTTGTTTATATGGGGTGTAATGCCATGAAAAGGTTTTTCAGGAATGTCACAGGTTTAAAGTGAAATTGAATGATTATGAACATCATGAAAACTTCATAATTGATAAATCAAAATTGACATCATTGCAACTTGAGAGGAAATCTCAGATTACACCCAAACTCTTCTTTTGTCACAATGCTAATGGGCTTCAACATCTATCCTTGTGTCACAATAGTTTCTAACCAATTTTATATAGAAATGTTTAAGTCATGCTTCTTAACCCCTTACCAAACACCAAATTTTCAACTGTCCCAAAGTTTACAGACGACATTTAAAATGAGACGAAACGGGAAAAAAATCTTCATATAGAGCAGAACACATTGTGGGAAAAGGAGAAATTGCTCATTGAGAGCAATTTCCCCTTTTCCTACAATGTTTTACAGAGTCATCTGCAACAAACTGGTCAAACATTGTTTGGTAGTTGGTTAATGTCCTTTACTGTTGCTTTCAATTTGGACCAGTTACAAATTACTACATGGAGGAGAGCTTGGTAACTTCTTATCCATGAATTAGTGTGTAAAATTATTAGACAAGAGAATTGTGCATCCAGACAGTGGCATAATGAAACACCTTATCATAAGCCATTCAGATATAATAGACAATTCTGATTGGTCAATTTACCATAATGATAGTGCATCACCAGAATTTGTTGCCATTTTATAGGATAATAAGCAATACCTTCTACCTTAGATATTTCCTTAATCAATAGTTTATGGTGACTCCAATCTAAAACATCACTTTATAAAAATCAAAGCGCTGATAGCGCTGAAGGACTAAGGTGTGTTTAAAGCAAGATGATTAAGGATACATTTGAAAATTTCTTTGGGCAACAATTTGAAGAAAACAACTGCTCCTTTTACCACCATTACTATAATTATTATTTCTGTGAACAGAGACTGAACGATAGTCTATTTTTCGAACATCTGGACATTTTACGATTTCCCATGAGGCAACAGTTATAATAGTATAGAGCAAAACAAAGCGAGTAAATCCGCACTACATTCCTAGTTCCAAGAAGGTATTAGTCCGCACAGTAAAGGCGGATGTTTAATAAGTAATTGGGGTCAGACGGCTTTTTGTGTATCGATAAAGTACCGTCCCTGAAAAAGTGGTATGTAAATTCAATGGACTAAGGTACTGACGCACCCTTAGTCCAAAAATCGGAATCTTTTCACTGTGATTTCTAACAAATATTAATTCGCAAAGGTAAAATTTCAAACTATTAATTTGTTTATTTGCTTATTCATTTTTTTACTTTGAGTGTAAAAGAGTTCTTTTAAATCATATTAATAACTCCTCATTCTGCCTCCTGGAAACATAACCAGTACTTATTCCGAATCTGGATTGATGAATGGTGGCAAAGTAGACCCTGCTTCTCACAGGATTCAAACCCACAACCCTCATGTCGACATGCCAACACTCTACCTCTGGACCACTGTCATTTTCAAGTAAATAACCTAAGGAATAAATGAATGGGAGACAGGCATTCAAAAAAGAAGTAGGGAAAGGGAATTCTAAGATACAACTGCATTATGAAAAGTAAACACCCTCTGAATAAACTGCCTTGTTAAATAAGCGATGACAATTTGATAACAAGATTGTACAGGAAACTTCAGAATCCCGAAGGGGAGCTCTAAGATTCCTGTCTAGGGCAAGTTTTCTTTATCAAAGAAAAGAGTTGTGCGGAAAAATGTTGAGTATACCCTAATTTCCATTATTTGCATCTCGTTCACAGAGTTTTCAATTTCGCCATCATTATGTTGTTACTCTAAAATTTGACCACAATAATAATAAGTATTGTTTTCAGTGCATTTTTGTTTTTTCATCTGCTGAATATTTTGACCAAAAAAAATCTTGTTTAAAACCTTCCTCCATATACAACACTTTGCCATTTTTGCAAAACAAGACAAGAAACCACTGTGACAAAAGGACAAATTACTCCATATAAGGAAAAATTATCTATTATCCCAATAATTTCTACCCAATTTCATGAATCAAACTTATTTTTGTTGCAATCATTGTTGTCTGTTGCTAACCTCCATTTGGTTATTCAAATTTCAAGATGTGGAAATGAGTACAAACAGTCTGTAAGATACACACAGACATCTGTAGGAAGCTTTTCAGACAGGAAATAATGTTTTGTATAGTCATAATTTAACCCTTTTTCTTATTCCATTCCTATACTTCCTAGAAACGTCATATGGCCATGGTAAGAGCATATTGGTTAAAGAAAACATTTGAAACCTACATCATATTACATACAAGCGTATTTTACTTTGAGTACCAGTAAACAACATTGCAACTTTATTACTAACTTTGAGTAACTTTTATATTTGACTGTAGAATCCATTTTTAAATGATTAAATTTTCAAGCATTATATCACAATGGATTCAGAAAATATCTTAAAAAAGAAACGTTTAAATTCATACATCATATTAATTCCATGTAAATGCTTTTAATTTTCAACTTTGACTAAATCTTAATCGGTTAAGGGGTTAAAACATAGTGACAAAAAAAGAATTCTCTCAGTGTAAGAAAACTTTGTCGAGATGGTCTTACAAGGTTTATGATGCTGTAGAGAACTTTTCAATATGTCTTCTTTATATTGGATGCCGTATTGAGTGATGATAGGAATCAATTTGATTTATTTACCAATTCACGTGACAGTATCCAACATAGCAGCAGGTTTTATGTAAAGATATAGATTTCAAATTGTGTAAAATTGAGTTAGGCTTATTATATTGAACTTCCCTAAAAGCTTTATTCAAAATTTCCTGGATTTTATATGCTTACGTCAACTTTAAGAATCATTGACTAAAAAGGAGAAATTGCTCACCAAAGCTTTTCCTCCTTTGCTGAGAATATTTTCTATCCTTATTGAGGAATATGGTTAAATTGTAGTATTAATTGAAATGTTATCTGAATTTAAAGCTGGATTAATAAGAGAAGTTTTAAATGGTTTAAACAGTGATCCACAATGGTACAGCGGTAGAGCTCTAGTCTCTGGTTAAAACAGTGATCCACAATGGTACAGCGGTAGAGCTCTAGTCTCTGGTTAAAACAGTGATCCACAATGGTACAGCCGTAGAGCTCTAGTCTCTGGTTAAAACAGTGATCCACAATGGTACAGTGGTAGAGCTCTAGTCTCTGGTACCAAAGGTTAAAACAGTGATCCACAATGGTACAGCGGTAGAGCTCTAGTCTCTGGTTAAAACAGTGATCCACAATGGTACAGTGGTAGAGCTCTAGTCTCTGGTTAAAACAGTGATCCACAATGGTACAGCGGTAGAGCTCTAGTCTCTGGTTAAAACAGTGATCCACAATGGTACAGCCGTAGAGCTCTAGTCTCTGGTTTAAACAGTGATCCACAATGGTACAGTGGTACAGCTCTAGTCTCTGGTACCAAAGGTTAAAACAGTGATCCACAATGGTACAGTGGTAGAGCTCTAGTCTCTGGTTAAAACAGTGATCCACAATGGTACAGCAGTAGAGCTCTAGTCTCTGGTTAAAAGTGATCCACAATGGTACAGCGGTAGAGCTCTAGTCTCTGGTACCAAAGGTTAAAACAGTGATCCACAATGGTACAGTGGTAGAGCTCTAGTCTCTGGTACCAAAGGTTAAAACAGTGATCCACAATGGTACAACGGTAGAGCTCTAGTCTCTGGTACCTAAGGTTTAAACAGTGATCCACAATGGTACAGCAGTAGAGCTCTAGTCTCTGGTTAAAACAGTGATCCACAATGGTACAGCGGTAGAGCTCTAGTCTCTGGTTAAAACAGTGATCCACAATGGTACAGCGGTAGAGCTCTAGTCTCTGGTTAAAACAGTGATCCACAATGGTACAGCGGTAGAGCTCTAGTCTCTGGTTAAAACATTGACCCACAATGGTACAGCGGTAGAGCTCTAGTGATCCACAATGGTACAGCGGCAGAGCTCTAGTCTCTGGTTAAAACAGTGATCCACGATGGTACAGCGGTAGAGCTCTAGTGATCCACAGTGGTACAGCAGTAGAGCTCTAGTCTCTGTGATCCACAGTGGTACAGCGGTAGAGCTCTAGTGATCCACAATGGTACAGCAGTAGAGCTCTAGTCTCTGGTACAAAAGGTCTCTAGTTCTAGCAGTGAGGTGAAAAATTCAATAAACATAGGGTGGATCATTTCTCATTGCACCAAAAAGCTCCCATCTTTGAAGAGGACGGACAATTTGACAACATTTCCCAGTAGGATTTCAGTAATTTTGTCAGTGTACTTCGTGCCACCTATTTCAGATTTCTGTCAGCAGATAAAGGGTTTTCGCAAATCCAGTTTCAGACAGCTTTATTCCATGACAAACAGGATCAGCCCATCTAAGTGCTTATTCACTTATCTTGTCTCCTTTCATAGTCTAAGAATACTCGAATTGTCATCCATTTCTTCATATGTAAGCATTTTAGAATAGAGGTATATAAGTAACCACTCTGATAATTGAAGAAATTGCTTTTCATAAGCAAATTCTTCTATTGTCACAGTGGTTTCCAAATAACATCTTATGCATGTATGTACATGTTTTTCTAAATGCTTTTACAATTAATCATTTCTTTCCTCACAACTGCTTCAATTCAATTACCATGCAAGTCATAAAGGAAATACTCATATTTTTTAATTATTGATATTCGAAAGATACATGTCACACACACACTCCCCCTTTAATTAACATTTCAAGGGTTCAAAGCAAGGCAAAAGTGAAGGACTTGCTCTAGTCTTGCATTTAACCCTTAATCTGTTCTATAGTACAAAAGCATCCAAGAAGTATTTCTCCATTGTAGCATAGACTAACAGTCGCACAATTGCCTGAACAAATACATTCAAAAAGCAGTCTACTGAAAAACTAAAAATCTTTCTTGCATTTTGGAAAGACCAAACAGTCACAGCTTTATAAAATGTCTCTTAAACCCTTTTCTTCAAATAATTTTTACCAAGTGTCACCAAGAAATATTGTCACAATAGCAGCAACAATGTTAATTGAATGAATTCTTTTGTCACATTAGTTTCTTCTAGCAAAGAAACTATTATTTCTCATATCATAAATTTGTCATCTGCTGTTGCTTTCAATTTGGCAATGTTGTGAAACCCAACAGGGGTATATATTTTAATTGTTATAATAAACTTGAGTGTTCAGCAAGTCCTTCAGGTTTCAGGTGTCTATGTATTTATAGTTTTAGATAATGATAAGAGCATATTTAAACCCTTTTCCTCAAATAAACATGTTTTTAAATAACAAACAAAAGAACTGCAAGGAAAAACGAAAAAGCTCTCCTACTGTTAACAAATCTAAAGAGGAAAATGGGCATAGGCTTAATAATCCTGCATTTTTCCCGTCTGAGCAAATCAGTAATATCATTTCAATCCTAATAATGAGACGTTTGATTAATATTCATTCAACATTCTTTTCCCATTTACATTCATCAAATCTTCATCTTATTGGATTACTCTGCACAAATTAGGATCTGCCACAAAACCTTAACTTTCCTCTTTTTTTTTGACAGTTTTAATACCAGTTCCTATATACCAAAAGCTTTATTGGAGACATCTGAGATGGCTTAGAGCATTGGTATCCAAGCTATCTTCTTTGCACGTGTGGGAAGAAGTTAGTTTAGTATTGCACTATACCACTGAGTTACTCTTTGCCAAAAACTTATTAGGAGACAACAGTAATGGCTTAGACCACTACAAAGCTAAATCTTTCACACATGAATGACATAGTTTAGTATAGCACTGCACCAATGAGTTAATCATTCAAAAAGATAAATGTTTTCATGGTCTTGTCTTGAGCCTCGGATATCACAAAACTGTTAAACCAAAAAGCAAGCCCATAATTTGTTAATCATCAAATGTTTCTTTTGTTGAAATGTTTTCAAAAAGGCTAATACCAGAATGATTCATCTTGGAATGATTCAGCCATTCCTATATTTGTTTTATATGGGTCAACATTTTGTCAACCTTTTAACAGTTATTTTGCGATGCCCAGCTCATAATGATGGGGGAAGACCCCTAACTTGAATTCCCATAAGGGCTCGTCAAGCCAGGTAGACCCATTGGTATTCATTAAGTCAACAGGTAAACTACCTCTCATGCAGTCTAAATACTGTCATCAGGATTAGAACCAAAGCGCAGAAGGGTCATGTGATGCAACTCATTAATATGGCATTTTTTCTATTGGTCAAACTCCCTAAGCAACAGAGGATGACAATGATAAAGTATGAGAAATAACAATTCCTTGTCGGTGTGGTTACAAAAGGAAAATAAAAATCATGTTCAATTTCTCCTTTTGTCATATCAGGTTTCTTTTCAATTCCTCTGCTACAAGTTCTTAAATGCATATTGATATGGAATAAACAATCAATCCTTGAATAAGATGGAGAATGTTTACCTTTCTTGGCAGGAACTCATATTTCACACAATGCTGAAACCCTTTGCCCTTTATCTTCATGGAAGTGATCACCAGGGAATTGCCCAGAAAGTTGGCAGAATAACCCACACCCTTGTTAGTGTGGAAGCTGGAATAGAAAAGGAAAGTACATGTATCTATACACCTATTGTTTCTTTGTTCATTTGGGGTTTAACACTGTATCAACAATAGTTCAGTTATGTTACAGCTTTCTTTGATTCACCTGTACTAGGCTAGGGCTCTTAAGTGTCTTGCACAATCCCACAAAATCAGGGGTACCGGTAGGGCTCTTACAAGGGATTCCTGGATTCTGAGACCACCAATCCATCACTGAGTAATTCTAAATTAAACTAGATAATTTATACACTTCTCACCTCGTTTTATAACCAGGTAGTGAAGAAATAGAACGTTTATGTTGCAGATTTATTTAAGCCATTTAAACGGTTTATTTTGTAAACTACAATGATCTTTTATATCCGACCTGCAAAATAATTGAAATTTGTAAGAGCGTCTTGGACCCCGATTATGAGATGGATCAACAATAAATCAATGAAAACACAGATTGTCAGCATCTTTTAATGTAGATATTGAAAATGGTCGTTCATCAAGTGATGAGGTTTATCTAAATCATCTTTTTTAACTTTTGTTACACATAACATGATATCAACTTCCTGGTTACTCTATGTACAGAAGTACTACGTATCTCCCTCTTTAAAGATATGGTTGAATGTTACCTTAAGACCAATCAATACCCACGGTCATGGAAAGATTCAAAATAGACTGTAATTTGCCGAGGATATTAATTTGCTACACAGACGTATAGAATTACCCTCTAAAACAGCCATGATAAACATCTGCCTTGGATAAAACAATCTAAAGCTTTCTGTTTTACCCAATTACTCCATGAATACCAATTAAGACACCACCTGCAAAAGTTTTCGTAACAAAAAAATACTGGTGCATAAAAAAGCATTAAACCTGAGCGCTAAATCAATATTCACAATTTTCTTTGCTTAATCTAGTAAACAGCAAATATTCTACAGTACTATCAAGGAGATACTACATGTATGAGCAAGGACATGTGTGCTGAACAATGTGTTATAACAGAAATTCTGTTGAAACAGCATTAAAACCTAAAATAAAAAGATATACCTGGTGAAAAAATGAAGGGGAGTCTTTCTATTCAAGTAGCTTTTTTCAGGAAGAAAATTCCTATGAAAAGGCATTCGAAAACAAAGGCTAGTAAGGTAAATAAAGCACATCCCATCTCAGGTATCTAAGGCTTTGTTCATTGTGAATCTCTTACTATCACAAAATCGCTCTACTCATTTCCTCACGGGGTTTTGTAACAGGTCAAAATAAATTGCAACTAATGACAACAGTTATGTTGGATGATGAATATTTTTCATTGCACTATTGGGCAGAAACCTTTGTGACAAATTTGTTAGTATGGTGTTTAACCCCATATCAACAATTTTTTAGTTATGCAACGGCTTCCCTGGTTCCACCAGTACTAGGCTAGGGCTCTGAAGTGACTTGTAAAAGGTCACTACCACAAAACCAGGTGTTGGTTGGGCTCGAACCCCCGAATTCTAAGTTCACCTTCTTGACCACTTGGCCACACAGGACCCACAGGTCAAAATAAATTGCAACGGATGACCACAATTTATGTTGGATGATAATTATTTTTTCATTGCACTTTTGGTAGAAACCATTGTGACAAATGGACATTTTCCTTGTGAGGAGCAATTTTGCCTATGGATAAAATGGTTCCTTGACTGATCTTCAGAGTGTGCATTAAAACCAGTAAATATTGTTGATGGTTTCCTGCATACAAAAACTTTAGGCTTATTCAGAGTGAAAGAGATTGAAAATAATGTTTATATGTTTATATATGGGTTTTACATCACATCAACATTATTTCAGTTATGTAGCGATGCCCGACTCTTAATGATGGAGGAAGACCCCATACTCAACTGCCCATAGAGGATGGTCAAGGTGGGTAGAACCATCGGCATTCCGTAAGTCAGTCTGAAAATATTGTGATAATTAAGAAATTCCCCATGATGAACACATTAAGGCAGTTTAACATTAATTTCTTTATTCACCAATCGATTCAGCAGTATTCTACAGTCATATCTTGACAGAGTTTGACGGTTCCTGGCAAGGCTATTGGAAGTCCTTCCCCAGTACTTGGCAGGGCTTTGTAGTGTTTTGCCCAAAAACACTTCCACATAAAATCCCAGTGCTGCTATTGAGGATTGAACCCAGGACCCCTGCGTCACACCTTAACCACTGGGCCATCCAGGACCCTCATATTTAAACCCTCATATTTATTTGTAATTATCAAACTAGCAATAACACCTTTAACAAACAAAATGTCAATTCATAAGCAGCAGTGTGATAAAAGCACAGGGATGTTCAATAAAAAACACAAACACAGGTAATTACCAGTAGAGATAGGGTCTTTCTCGTTCCACAGTCACCCCGGTTACAGGATCAAGCCTCAGCCAGCAAGAGAAGGTCCAGCCACTCTGGTACGGCCAGGTTTTGATTGGGGGAAGTGGTATACACTGAAATAAGACAGTCAAGGGCTTTATTTTACCCTTTTCTTCATAGATACACATTTAACAACCTTTTTGACAGAAGAATTAAACCTTTAATTATGCACACTTTTACACTTCTATTCTCTCATTGATTTTACACAATGGAAATAAATTGTTCACACTTTGTTACAGTTGTCTGCTGTTGCTTTCAATTTGGATCAGTCACAAAAGCCCATTCACAGGTGGCAAAGTCAATTTTCCATATTGCCCAGCTTGTCCATTAACCTTTACAGACAAGTGATTTTTTACTGAAATTTCCTATACAACCTTAATACAGAAAAGTGCAGAAAATGATTAGCATTTACAGACAAGTAAATCAGGTTTCGCCATTTCTTGTTCAAATTAAGGAGGAACAACTGTATCTAAACAAGAAATTGCTTGTTTTTAACAATTCCTGTGCTCTTTTATAGCAATTGCTTCTTTTGATACAATGATTTGTTTCTCCGCCTATTGTACATGCATAATATTGAGTATAAAAATGGGACAGAGCTAAAGACAAGTATGATGGATGAAACTTTTAACAAACATAACCATTCTATGCTAAGACACAAAGTGCATTTTGCTCATTATGAACATTTTCAGGTGCCTTAAATTGGGGTTACACATTTGGGAAATGGCTAAATATACAATTTACAAGCTTGGAGCAAGACATTCATTGTCATATGAAATTATTATTACAAAAATGAAATTACTCAAAATAAAAACAATTGTCTATTACAATGCTTTCTTGAGCCTTCTGCTGCAGATGTCTTAACTAAATAAATAGCCAGACTGTGTAAGAACAAATTAGGATTCAGTGCAATGCTTTAGTAAGTGGTTCACTTTTATTAAGATCTTACTTAAGTCTTCAAATGACCTTCCAAATCATCCAGTTTAGTTTATATGGGTTTTATATTGCGGCAAAATCTTTTTATTTATGTTGCCATGCCTGACAATTTGTGATGGAAGAAAACTCCATGCTCAACTGCCAACAGGGGCTTGTCAAGCTAGGAAACCATTCACATTCCATGAGTCAGTTTGGAGACTACCTCTCATGAAAATACAAATGCCATCACAGGATTTGAACCCATGTGGAGATGGGCCATGTAGTTTAAAGTCCTGTGCTCTAACCATTAGGCCACGCCCCCCCCCCCCATACTATCCAATATCTGTAACTTTATACAAATGGCCTCGTCATTTCTATGTTAGGAAACTAGCAGTTAGACAGGAAACTAACCATTTGGTCAATACATTCCTGACAGCTTAACACCTCATATCACATACCATTAATTTTGTTTGATACATTCAGCTGATATATCAATAAGAATTTCCCCTGTGTTTCTGCACTAATGACACATAAAACTTATTCTTATATAATGGTTGCCTATTTCAAACAGGGGAGAGAACAATTAAGTTTTTACTATGCGGTCTATGATGGTGATGGAATGGTCTGGGTTAAAAAGAGTTAAATAATGAAGACAATGGATGTTAACTTATAACCTTATCATTTTCTATAGGAAACCGGAGACAATTATGTGGTTTGAAAGACGCTGACAATGAAAATGATTGTGAGATACTTGACAAACCTTAATATTGGTACATATTAAAAGTCTTTTAATATGTCATTTATAATAAGTATCAATTATGCAGTTTGACAACAAATGTATGAGGCCCTATTCTTGGTGGGAAGCATTGATTTCTAGCATTATTTCAATACTTCATCCCTAAATCCTATACTGTTGGTATAGAATCCATTCACAAAATACTTCTATAGAGTACCCAATGTATGTACTCATTTCCAGCATGAAAAATGTCCAGTTTCTTTATGGAATTGGGTAGAAGGCACTGTGACAAAAGATTAAAAGCTCTTTGTGAGCAATAAATGCTTTTGCTTGACTGGCTTTAAATCCTTCTGCAACATGTGCATCAAACTTTTCTTGTATTGAGTAAATGGTCAACTGATATTCAGCTGAAACAGTTTCTTATTTTGTCACAATGGTTTCTGTTAGTTATTAAATAGAAAATCCTTTCTTCCTCATACTATATAATATTTGTTAAAAGGTGCTTTCAATGTGTACCAGTTGCACATATCAAGAATTAGATTAACCAAGTATCATAACACTTGCATTGACAAAGAAAAACGCTCGCCCTAATAATCAAGCCTTTGCTTTTTTCTTAGTTCCTACAACCTTTCTAAGGGAAATTTAAAACAAATAATAAAGAGATCTCACCGATCCTTTCTTTCCAGGAAAGCTGAAGAACTCGTCTGGGCCTTCTCTCTGTGGCATCTGTTTGAGTACAGAGATCAGCTTTACAGCATGGCGTGGCTGTAAAATAGAAACAAGTAAACATTATTTAACTACATGTATTGAGCCATCCCCTAAATACGAAGGTTAAATGGAAGACTCTTTGTTTATGCTTTCTCTAAACCAAGCAAAAGAAAACTCATTCTCCACTTTAGACCAACTCCATGGGAGATTTTTTTTCTTAATTTCTTCCTTTTTATGACATCTAACAAGGCGGGCACAAGGACAGTTGATTTAGCTACCCTTGTTACAGTTAATCAATTCCTTCCTATGGGAATAATAATCTCAAACCATGCTGTTGGGAAACATACATTATCATCTTTGGTTGCAGCGAAACTTCTAAAGGTCATACCAAATTAACACATAACACACATAAAAGCCTGGCCTAGGATTGCATGAAATTCATATCAAAATACCCCTCATTTCAGAAAGGATCCTGTCTTCTTAGAATCAATCGATCCTGTCTTGTAATATTCAAACTAATAAGCAAGGCTAATTGCTTTCTGGTTCATGATTGCTTTCGTAACATGTGCTTCAATTTATATCAAAGTCAATATTGCCTGGCTCTTGTTACCAGTTCAATTTCAATTCTTGTTGTGATCAGTCCAGATAAGAAGCATCAGCAGATGATAATTCTTTTTATAGTTCAATCAATTCATCCAATTAGAAATCAGAAAGGAACAAATGTGACAAAGGGTCTGGTAATTACAAGAAAGGCAAACTCCCATTGTTATAATTGTCTTCACAATCTTGCAACATTAAAATATGCATGAAATATGGTTAAAAAACAAGACACCAATTTCAGAGTATGGCACTCCCATCAAGAAAATAATATGAAATCCATAAGGAGTTGATTGCATGTCAAACCAAACTTCTTTCGTTTCATTTTTATGTACAATTATGAGTAAAATTGAAAGGACTTTTAATGGACACATTGGGATTTCAAGTTAATAAAATAATTTGTCTTCTACAATTAAAATGACAACATAGGTTTCTAAAGTTACATAAAGCAAGATTATTGATAGCTTTATAACCGACAGACAACATGTAGAAGATCATTTATAATGCACATTTGGCAAACAGTTTCAACAGATTTCTTTTCTTTAAAAAAACAATCAAAACTTAGAATAAGAACCCATAATATAGGACTTTACCATTTACTATACAATATCTCATATAGCCATATCTACTGCAGCAGACTGTAGAGATACAGATGCTCAAATTCCTTAAATCATAATCATTGTGAAATACAATTTCAGTCTGACATTGTTAGAAACCATTGACAATTGTTTCTAACAATGTAATAATGAAAATGTGGTTGTTTTTGTTTGTTTTTCATTTTATAATTTGTTGTCTGTTGGTGATTTTCATTGGACAAGTCAATTTGTGTGGGTTTTAATGCCATGTTAACAGTAGCACAGTTATATCATTTATTTCCTGGGATTCAACAGTAGTAGGCTAGGGCTCTCATGGATCTTGTCAAACAACAATCCTGCAAAACCAACAGTGCTGGTTGGTATCAAACCTGGGACCCTAGTTACATGTCCACTACCATCAGCTTATGGGCCTTGCAAGCCCCTTGGACAAGTAAGGAAATCATATATAGGAAGAGATTAAAGGAGAAAAAAGAAAGAAAGCATTGGAAGTATGTCTTTTGTCTGGACCATTTAATGAATGAAAAGGGTTCTATCTAACTGCATCAACATTTATGGTCATCGAGGCCTATAGCAATGAAGATAAAGGTATATCGATACAGATGAAATCAAGGAAAGCCGTAAATGCATGAACTACTGTTGACAAGGAATTAAACCCCATATAAACAAACAAAGGTATATTGTGAAATAAACATAATTAGAAAAATTGTAATAAAAAAATTGGCGCTTGGGCCTCTAGGTGAGGGCTGAATGGAAAACTGTTGTTTTTCAAAGTGTTTAAATAATAGGTTAAACCTTTACAAAACACCAAATCTTTTAATGTTCCAAATTGAAAGATGTTTCCAGCTGGTTCTTGAGCCACAAGCTAGTAAAATTTAATGGTGACCGACTAATATCGGCTAGGCATAGTGATAAAAGTTGGAAGGTACTTGGTATAATCCGTGAAAAGGTGTCTCATAAGCCAAAACTGGCTGGCCGTTTTAACAGGGAAGACACTATAAAAAAATAAACTTTTACAGACAACATTTCAAAATATGATGAAATTGAAAACTAATCTTCTGATAGGGCAGAAAACATTGGGAAAAATGAGAAATAAATGAGCAATTTCTCCTTTTCCCACAACGTTTTCCAGAGTTGTCTGAAACAAAGGGGTTAAATGTCGTTTTTGCTTAGTTATGGGTTAAGACAGCTTTATGCTTGGCCTTCAAAGGATAAACATGGATAGTCTTCCAGAATATCAAGCTTAAGTTACCTACCCATTTTCCATCTGCTGCCTTCATGAATTTAAACAACAGCTTCAGTTCTGTCACAGTGATACTGTAGGCAGCCAACATTCCTAGCATATCCACAAGTAAGTCTGAAAAAAAGACAACAAATCAGTTTTAGGTTTACACTATTAAGAGCACTTTTGATACACCTTAAGATAACTGCTCATAAGAACATAACCCATATTAGGTCTTATAACAAAGAGTAATATGCTTTAGGGAAGGCTTAACTTTAAGACAGCTTTGTGACAATAGCAGAAGTAGCTCATAATGAGCAATTTAATCTTATCTCCTTAGAATGCTGGGTAATTTTCTTTTTTTCATGTCATCTGTTCTCCGAAACCCTAAATAACTGCTTAATTTTGACGAGAAAAGATACCCAAAGTAGCAAACAGGTTAGATCACAATTTAGTTGGTGGCTGGCCTGGATTTAACCTGTTTGCATAAGCATGAAGTCGGTTCCAGCACAATAAGGGTTATGTAAAGAATGTTCCTTCCAAATGATAAATATATGGTTACTGTTTTCATACTTCATAACTTACATCTGCAGTTACTTTTAATTTTGATCTGTCTATATAACTTCATACATCTTATGCTGTAGGTGTGAACTCAATGGTATAATAGGGGTTCAATTCATGATTTAAAAGCAACAGTGACTTGCTGTATTCTTGCATTGAACAAAAAAAATATGAAAGAAAGGGTTTAGAAATAAATCTAAACCAAAGATAACTTATGTGCTTATAAAACTTTACAAAACGTCAAATTTTCGACTGTCCCAAATTGAAATAGTGTGACAACAACATTACAAAATGTGATGAAATTGAAACACCTTCTTCTGATAGGGCAGAAAAATTTGTGGGAAAAGAGCAATTTTCCCTTTTCCCGAAATGTTTTCAAGAGTTGTCTGCAAAAAAGAGGTGAAATGTCGTTATTGTTTGCTAATGATTTAAGTTATACATACCTGCCACAATGTCCCCGGCTGTTTCTAACAGAGCCACCACCCTCAGTATGAGACCCACCTCTGTACAGGCCTGAAGGTTTCTTCGGCTCTTCTTTAACATGGCCATAAACACACTCCATACTTCAGCCTTCAGAAACAATGGGGTGGTATGGGGTTTATCAATTATTTCAACAAACGTTAAGTTAATCACACCATTCTATGGATTCAAACTCGTTTTTACTTTTAATTGGCTTTACTGACTCTAACCAAAGTATGTGGTATAGGTTTAGATTTGGAAAGGTAGAACTATATGTATACTGACTCTAACCAAAGTATGTGGTATAGGTTTAGATTTGGAAAGGTAGAACTATATGTATACTGACTCTAACCAAAGTATGTGGTATAGGTTTAGATTTGGAAAGGTAGAACTATATGTATACTGACTCTAACCAAAGTATGTGGTATAGGTTTAGATTTGGAAAGGTAGAACTATATGTATACTGACTCTAACCAAAGTATGTGGTATAGGTTTAGATTTGGAAAGGTAGAACTATATGTATACTGACTCTAACCAAAGTATGTGGTATAGGTTTAGATTTGGAAAGGTAGAACTATATGTATACTGACTCTAACCAAAGTATGTGGTATAGGTTTAGATTTGGAAAGGTAGAACTATATGTATACTGACTCTAACCAAAGTATGTGGTATAGGTTTAGATTTGGAAAGGTAGAACTATATGTATACTGACTCTAACCAAAGTATGTGGTATAGGTTTAGATTTGGAAAGGTAGAACTATATGTATACTGACTCTAACCAAAGTATGTGGTATAGATTTAGATTTGGAACTATATGTATAAGCAGATCTTATAACTCAATTCATAAAGCATTTGTATGGTACACTGTGGTCTCAGGTTGTCTAGGTTATTGTTTTACTAGACAACTTAAGGATAATATTTGCGTAAGTCAAAACTGATAGTTTCTTAAATGATACACATGTAGAAAATTGGAATGTGATATGTCATTGGAAGCATCTCGAAGAGACGATTCCAATAACATGTTACTTTGCAATATTACTTAGCTGATTATTGAAATGAGGTAATGTTTTATTGAACTTATGCTAATATTCAGCATAAAATGCTTAGTAAAACGATAACCAAGTAATGGCCATTGAGTGAAGCCATTTCTACCTTTTGGGGGAGGTGCATTTGGTTTAACCCTTTCCCAAACACCAAACTTTCGACTGTCCCATTTTGAAAGAGTTTGCAGACAATATTTCAAAATGAGATGAAATTGAAAACTAATCTTCTGATAGAGCAGAAAACATTGTGGGAAGATGAGAAATTGCTCTTGAGGGAAATTTTTACTTTTCCCACAATGTTTTCCAGAGTTGTCCGCAACAAAATGGTGTAATGTTGTTATCGTTTGGTAATGGGTTAAGACAGCAAGATACATGAATTCAAACTCAGATCTCCAACACAAAACAACCACACTACAAGCCATTCATGTATTCTTCTCTTATCTGATTGTCTGATGAACAGTTATTTTATTCTCTTTTAATGCCAAGCTCATTAGGGATAGAGGAAGAAACTTAAATATCAAACAATTCAGACTCCAGGTATCAATGTTTAGACGTACTGAGGGTCCAAGGTTTGATCCCTTTAAGGAGAGAGGAAAGGTGCCTGGACCAGCCCTCTAGTCGGCGCAAGTACTAGTTTGTATACATGAAGCAGTCATCAAAGGCTTTGAGCTTCCATCACAATTGATGTAAAATAAATAAGCTTAAACTAATGAACTAAATATCATTAGCCACCTACCTGTAGATTATCTGGACACTGCTCTATGACATTTAACAAATGCAGGACATTCGAGGATTCCTGAATCACAAAGTTGGACTCTATATCAAACTCTCCCCCTACCAACTGAAAATAGAAATTAAGTACTTTTTTAAATATTTGAATGTTTTCCTTTACTACTTGTTTTCCTTTGCATTGATCTATTTGGGGTAATCTGAATGCAAAGGTGTTTTATCTATGATGTTACCAGACTATCATAAGTGCTTCATGTTTGTGAAGCACTAACTTAAAAGTCTTGTATTGAACCATCAAGCTGACTTATCCATGCTTCTGGGAGATAAGCCAGTTTACAATGCCAAATAAAAACCAACAACATAGAAATTTACAAAGGACAACCAGAAACTTGATGTTGACAGTGCCCCCATTAGAACATTAGGAAGTATCATATAAGTGACCTGATTGGATCAGACTATATACCATTGGTTGACAGGTTCGGTAAAGTATCTAAATGTTAATAGCTAAACCATGCAATGCTGCATTTCGATTGTTAAAATGTGTGTCAAGTCAATCATGTGTAGGCTAACACTTTAAAACAAGTTGTATATCAGTGGCCTATAAAAGGAACCTTTCCAATTGGAAATTTCTTTAAAATCATTCAGTTTTTCCAAAAATTCAAAGTAACACCAGCCCTTTGGCTCCTCAATTCAGCATTTTCAGCAATCCAACAGGTTTGGGCCTCTTCCCAATTTAAGAATAAAAAGCCTTGAACGAAATGTTATTTAGTCTGAGCCTATGTTAATACAGGATGTGAGTCATTCAGAAAACTTTAACTGGAGCTTTCTGTATGACTGGCATCTGTATAAAGCTCCAAGTTGTCTTAAACATCATGATTCTATCCCCATTCACTATGGTCACTTTAAATAAGATTGACTGTATATCAGCATTATTACTATCAAACAATTAAACTTCAAAAGTTCTCCACAGCAGGTCCATTAACCCTTATAGTGCTGGACCTGACTTCATGCTTATGCAAACAGGTTAGATCCAGGCCAGCTGCCAAGTAAAATTGGGGCTGGCCTGTGATCTAACCTGTTTGTTGCTCTGAGTATCTTTCCTAACAAAATAAAGCAGATATTTAAGGTTTTGGAAAGCAGACGACGCAAAATTCTATTTTTAGAAAATTACCCATCATTCTAAGGGTTAACCCCCCCCCAAGATTGTCAGGTAAAGGGTCTGATACAATATTGAATACCAACTGCTTTGACTAGTCTAGACCAGTAATGTATGGGGTAAGCGATTTTGGTCTGATAGTCAAAACTGATAAACCCTATCTGTGTGTGTGTGTTAGACAATGCGCGCCAGACATGCAAAACAAATATCAACCTCTAATAACCATTCCCAAATATTCCCAGCCGTTTGCTACCAACCAAATCTTAACATAATTTACAATAAAAGTCAGGAAAAGAACTTAAATAAGGACATTGAAATCATTGTCTTTAAAGGAGAATGTGTATTATGGTTGTTAAGTTCTTGATTTATCTCAATGTTTTCAAATGATGTCTGCTGTAAGTATTAGGCATTCTAATCTGTCCCTATTTCTTCTAAAGAGAAAGAGTTATTCATAATTAACATTGATGATTCAAGGCTAGACTTTAGCAACTCCGTTTCAAAAACGACAGACTTGCTATAGTCTTGCATTGATCTTATACCCCCTCCCCTCCCCTCCCCAAAAAAGGATTCTGCAATAATTAATTTCCAGACAAACAGTTGTCCAGGGACACATTTAGTCAGGCTCATGGTTCATCACATGACCTTGAAGTAAACTTTTTGACCTTGATGGGGGTCCTGTGTGGCCCAGCGATTAAGGTGGTAGTTTTGTAACCTGTGGGTCACAGGTTTGATCCCCACCTGCACCTTTGGTAGAGTACTTCAGAGCCCTTGTGAAGTACAAGTCAATCCCAGAAAAGATGTAATAAAACCGAAAGATTGTTGAAATTGCATGAAAACCAAAACAAACTTTGATAAATAAAGTTCAAAAAAAATACTTTATTAATGTCTGCAAAGGTATCAAGTAATTCTAGAAGTTCTTGATTTTATATAAGACAATCACAACTAACAATGGTGCATATATTTATTGGTAACTGCATGAATTTGTGTTTAAACTGAGATATCTTTGCCTCAAAAGCATCAATCAGCAATTGTTAAATTCACATTGTTAATTTTTAACCCTTTACTAAATAAATGCCCTTCGAAATATCTGTAAAAATGGAGATACTGCTTGAAAAAAGAATTCTGACAGATGTCTTATAACTGCTTCTTCTGGATACCATTTTACTAAATGACTTTATTAAACAACTTGAGGAAAATATTCTCTCAATTTAAGACTGACAAACATGGAAAGTATCTCAAACGATTCCAATGATGTGTTACTTGGCAATATGGCTTATCCCGATATTGAAATAAGAGTGAATTTGGTTTTGAACTTACGCACATTTTTACCATGAAATGTTTTTTAAAACGGTACCCTGGTTCTTGTAAGTAAAGCAATTCAAGGAACCAATGAGATTCTATTCTATAATTTGTAAATAAGTGAACTTTTTTTTTAAATTGTTGAATACATTGAAGAAAAAACTTTTAAAGCAGCACAGTAAAATGTGCCAATTGTAACATGTTCTCCTTTGTCTCGTTTGCAAAATGTCAAATATATAAAAATCATCTACAATTCAGTAGACATCCCAACAATCCTAATTGAGATTTACATAAAACATGTGCTTGCAATTTTCCTCATTTTCAGACTTGTCTCTCAAAACTTTTCGTATGTATTGAAGGCCTAGTATATAGTATGGGTTCAATGCAAGGCTATATGTAAAGTGCATCATGTTAGTGAAGCAGTTATTATAGTCTTGCATTGAGTCCTCGATATGAAAATATATTTAATCAATCTCGGCAGACATGTTGATGCCTCTATAGAATCATGCCTACATCTAGCTGAAAAGAAGACAATAAGAAGACAAGAGTCTTTAAAATTTAAGTTGTCATGTTATTTCAACCACTTCCCCCAATTGTAACAAAAGAAGTGCTGCTGGTTAAAAGCAACAGAAGATTACAATAATGAATTATGATAAAACAACTTAGTCTTTACGCATTAAAGAAACCATAGTGACAAACGGTGGAATTTCTTCTGAAGAGAAAGTCATCCATGAAGTAACAACAATTAATAAAGTCCTTTTTTGTCATTAAATCATACCCTGTATATAAAGAGTTACAGGTTACAAAGTAATGTTATTCTAAATATCACAGCGCATAATATTTGTTGTGGCCAAGAAAATGAACAAGCTTGTAAATACCATCTTAAATTGTGATAAAAATGGTAACATCCATATGGAGTGTTAATATATATGGGTTTTGCATTGCGACATCATTATTTCAGTTATGTTATGATGCCTGACTCTTGATGATTACGGATGACTCCATAGTCAACTGCCCACAATGGCTGGTCAAGCCAGGTAAAACCATTGGCATTCTGTAAGTCTGTCAGGAGACTGCCTCTCATGAAAATCCAAATGCCGTCACCAGGACTTGAACCCACACAGAGAAGCGCCATGTGATTCCAAGTTCTGTACTCTAACCACTAGGCCAAGGAGGAACCCCAATCCATATGAAAGGTGGGAGAATATTGTCCAAAAACAGAAAATTACCGTTGCTAGAAAGTCCCCTATAACCACAATCATTTCAAAAATACTATAAATATAAGTCTTAAAACTAATGAAATCACTTGGTTAAAGAGAAACTGATTTCTATTAAGTACCCACAAAATAGCTTTGTCGAGTAGTCCTTGACATATTTTTCATTAAAAAAGGTTTAATAAACAGTCAACTATAATTCAGTAATATCACATCTTTACTGGGATTCACCAGTACTAAGCTATAGCTATGAAGTGTATTGCCAAAGGAAACCCAAATGAAACCAGTAGTACTGATTGGATCAAACCAAGGACACCTTAGTTATAAGTCCAACACCTTTATCATTGGGCCATGCAGGTGCTCAGTTCTCAAAATACTGCATATAAAAGATCCCAATACATCTCTTCTGAAGACCAACTCAGTCATAGCTGTTTCTTGCCTATCAAAGAGCAAGGTCCCCATACAAAATCTGTAGGGAAACTTAGACACAAAGACAGGCATGGCAAACCAAGCCACTCTAGTAATAGATAATTAGGTTGGGACCCATCATCCCCCTCCACCACAATGAAACCAGCAAACTTAATTAATCTTATAGCCGTGTAATTGAGACATCATGTTTAATAGACACCCTTTAACAGTCAGGAAATTTAACCCATTACTTAACCCATTACAAAACAATAACGGCATGTGACGACTTTGTCGCAGATGACTCTAGAAAACGTTGTGGGAAAAGGAGAAATTGCTTGCGACAAGCAATTTTTTCCTTTTGCCACAATGTTTTCTGCCCTATAAGAAAATTACTGTCCAATTTCATCACATTTTGAAATGTCGTCTGTAAACTCTTTCAATTTGGGATAGTCGAAAATTTGGCATTTAGTTAAGTGTTAAGGAGGATAAATCACTCTTTATGCAATCATTGTCTTTACCTCTTTAGATATTTAAAAAAAAAAAAGATAATGGGTAAAAGCCATAGCGACATAAGGAGCAGTTAATTTTACGTCACATGGCTTGCTTAAGACTACAGTTGAAATGTGTCAAATTAAGGTTTGTATGACGTAATGGGTTAATTTGATTCCAGGTAGACCAGGTCATTTAATAAACCTGATAAACCAATCTTTATAAAAAAAATTATGTACTTATATTCAATCATATCATGAATATTTGTAGCAAATGACTTCTTTTCAAAACCATTTTAACAATCAGACTTCATGAAACTTCGTAAGCCCTAGGCCCTTGACTGACCGAAATCCCTGAAGTTTGACAGAGAGCCTCTTTGGTCTGACAGATTTTTACTTAGACAAAGAAGAAAGCGTTCAGTTCAGTCCTACTGGGGCTCTCAGAGTATCGGGAAGTCTGAAAAATAAGGAATATCTAATCATTAAGGATACAAACAACCATACAAGAGAAAAAATTGTACAGCCTCACAAAACCTTGAAAAAGGACCCCTCCTTTTGCTGGAGCGCAGGGTTTCATTGGTATAGGCAATCAATGCATTGATCTTTCACACCTCATACAATGTTAAAATTAACCCCAATAGCAGTGAAACAGTTCTCAAGAGACTTTTCTATGGAAAAAACTAGACTCCACGAACTCAACCCTTCTCATTATACAGAGGCCTCACATGAGTGAACTGAACAAGTCTCTGAAAACAATGCAAGCAAGAAAAAGAGGATTAAAAGAAGTTTCTGTTTCATCAGAGTCAATTTATATTAAGTATAAGGCCATAATTCAATGACTGTTCAGTTATTTCAAATCAAATGTTCTTATGTACATCGCAGCTTCTTAAATCTTTCAAGTAAAACCCCTTATGTTTATGTAGGGTTTAACACCATGACAGCAATTTTCAAAAATGTTATTTCCTTGATTCCTGACTAGTACTAGGCCACTGCTTGGAAGTGTCTATCCAAAAGGCGCTCCCACAAAACCAGAGATACCGATTGGGTATTGAACCCAGGACCCCCAGATCTAAGACCACCATCTTACCACTGGGCCAAGCAGGACCCTGGTACAAGCCGTTATAGTTTTGGATCTGACTGAATTACAGTCATTATGCTACCCATATCATCTGGTGTCCTATTGATTCATTACCATCATTGCTTTTTGGTCTTTGGTTTGACCAATTTATAACATATTTATAAACCTATCCCCATTTCCCTGGGGTCCATGGAGAAAAAGCATTGCTATCTGTAGTTGATGACATATCTAGATACAATCAAATGTTCACCAACATGAACTGAGTTGTGTTAACAATGTTAAATACTATTTCAATCTCTAGGACTTACAACTTTTTAGGGCCTTTTGTAGCAAACGGTATTCATCACCATTGTCACAAAGGGAGGGAGGGATGTTGAGCCTTAAAACATGCCTGACCATTGTGAAACATATTTAAAGGCAATCATTCTTTTTTTGTCAAAGCACTGCCGCAATAGTTCAGTTGAAACCAACTTTGACTTGAACTCTTACTTGGAACCAGGTGTAATGCGTTAATGCTGGGTAAAATTTCTTTCTGCTGAAATTAATGAAGCATAGTTGATTCTAATGAATTTGTCTCTCCCTACTGAACAGTTGCATTGTTGTTCCATGTTAAGCACTGTGTTGGTTGCTTGAACAAGAACTTTGTGTAGTTCTGCTGACAATATATCAGGAGCATGGATAGGTAGGCTTTGTGCCCCGGGGTCTTGCCTTGACACCTTGATTTATGATAAATTGGGAGACATTTGACCCTTTTATATGGAAGTGAGAACGCATGGTTTCTATCATCTGCTGCAACATGTGCATTCAAAAAATGAATATGAGGAAAAGTTTACAAAAAATTATGTACAGGGCTTTGAGTTCAAATACGATGCTTACTAAATATTCCATGCGAAATGTCATGCTTAATTCACTATTCAAACATATTGGTGACACATGATTTCTTTGATAGCATATACATGTAATTACATTGGTATTTAAAACTCTGATATCTTTGCATTTAATTTTTTATTTTCACTAATGAGCCCTTAAAAAGAAGATGAATTCAAGAATTGAGGTTTTACCAGACCAATCTAGTTCTTATCTAGTGTTGATGGCTCATAAAACAAATGTTGGAACATGTGGGTTCTAATTGTTACCTTCAACATAGACAAGATTAACCCATTACCAAACAATAACAACATTAAGCCAGTTTGTTGCAGATATCTCTGGAAAACATTGAGGGAAAAGAAGAAATTGCTCTTTGGGAGCAATTTCTCCTTTTCCCATGTTTTCTGCCCTATCAGAAGACTATTTTTCAATTTCATCACATTTTCAAATGTCTGTAAAATCTTTCAATTCGGGAGGGTCGAAAAATTTAGCATTTGGTAAAGGGTTAAGGGAATTTCAGCTTATTATGGATAGGACCTACTAGTTGTCTGCAATGTTCAATGTTTTGATTTCAGCCCTCTACCAAGCATTCTTATCGATTCTAAATTCAAAATGTCCTGCTAACATTAATTTAAGTTTAGGTCAAAAGCCCTCTTTCCTTGCAGTGAAAGGAGAGGTTTATATGTTTAAACTCATTTTTCTAAATGGGATTTTACTCCATGTCAAAATATTTCAGTTATTCTACAGCTTTCCTGGCTTTACCAATACTGAGGCAGGGTTCTGTATTATCTTGCCCCAGCACATTCCTATATAACATCCAAGTGCCACAGATGAGGTTCGAGCCCAGGACCCTCGGTCACAATACCTACACAAAGATCACTGGGTCAAGCAGAACCTTTATACTGACAGGAAATGATTCAAGAATCAAAATATGGAAGAAGCCCTAAAGTAGGTACATATATATGATGATAATGAAGGAATGGTTTGAGAATATGCAGTAAAGGAATGCTAATATTTTCCATCCCAAAACAAACATATAGCTGCTGATCAATTAATTGATCCAAATTGCTGCTCAGTGAACTATAAGTGAAGATCTCCAGATAGTCCCATTATTCCCACTACTCTTTACTATTATAAACACTGACTAAACCCCATATAAGGCTGGAAAGCCTAAGATTCTGCCTGTATTTATTCTAATGAGGGTCAAGACTATGGGAATTAATTTCATCCATATCCAGATAATCACTGCAAATATTCATAGACATCTATCGAATTGTTAAGAAAAACCAGAGGTTGTTTTAATCATGAATAGAGTTGCACCTACGAGCAATATCAACCCATTCCATGATTCCAAGTTATAGAGGTTGCAAAAGGAACAACTTAAATACACAATGTTTGTATGGTGTTTTAACGTGATATCAACAATTTTTCAGTTATGTAACGGCTTTCCTGGATCCACCAGTACTAGGCTAGAGCTCTAAAGTGACTTGCCAAAGGTCACTCCCACGAAATCAGAACTGTTGATGGGGCTCGAAATCGGGACCCCAAAGTTCTAAGTCTGCCACCAGTTAACCACTGTGCCACATGCACGACCTCTTTAATTCAAAGATTTCTGAAACTATAAAAGCACTGCGAAAAGAAAGTTTCCATCATGTTAAGAAAACATTAAGAGAAAAATAAGTAATTTCCATATTAGGATTTATGCCAGGGGAAACAGACATAAAATTCCTTTCCGTCAGTCATGCTTATCAGATACTGATATCAGAGAATATGTTTCTTTCTCTCCTCTAATAGCTAATGTTCTCTAAGTACTGTAGTCTAAATGCATTATCAAAATATCTCCCATTAAACCATTCTCCCATTTTAGATTTCAAGACAGTTTATTAACTGAAAGCATAAGTAATCAACAACAAAAATGCCTCACAAAAAACATTTTTATTGGGATAGTATGTAAAAATGTTGCTAGATGACATACATCAACTTTATAACACTGGATTAACCCATAACAAAATAATACCACAAGATTTATGACTCTATGATCCATTGGCTAATGGAATCAACCTAAAAACAGAATATCAATTAACCTTTTCTCTCTGATTTATTGGCTGCCGGTCTTGACACAGTAAACCATTCTGATATATCAATATCTTATTATTCAATTGAATCAACAACCTTTTAAACCTAAGTACCATTCTTTCCAAGTATAAAACATGGACATGATTTATCATAATTAATGCCTCAATGCCTGTTTATATTGTTTCTAATAAATGGTTAAGGCAGTGGCAGTGCAATAGTTCAGCAGTATTTTTGCAAAATATCACTCACAAAGTTTGAAAGATTTGCAAAGGTGTATCAAATACATTGCGATACATCTAATCTACAGACAATAGTTGAAAGTATTTCTGATTTATAGCGTATACTTAAAATGGCATTTTGATATATTATAAATAATATCCTTTCTGATTGAGGCTTGGTACCCAAATAACATGTAGTATGTTTCTTGAATGTTAATTACTTGTGTATTGATGGACCAATGGCCTTGTGTATCAGAAAAGCACCGCCGTCTACTATCTGCAAAGTGTAAGAGTGATTATTCATCTGAAATACTGAATACCCATTGTACAGGTATTTCATAAAGAATTTTGAATCATTACTTCTGCCTTAATATCTATATTTCTGAGGGCAGGGTTGGCAAAATCCATTGTCCACATTCCCCAGGTTGTCGTAAAGCCTTAATCGACAAGTGATGTTTTACTAAATTTGTAATATAACCATTAAGTAAATCAAAATCAGATTTCACCACCCCTGAAGTGCCTTAGTGACCCATTGGTTAACCCATTACCAAACAATAACGATATTTGTCCAGTTTGTTGCGGACGACTATGGAAAATATTGTTGGAAAAGGAGAAATTGCTCTTTACGAGCAAATTCTCCTTTTCCCACAATATTTTCTGCCCTATCAGAAGATTATTTTTCAATTTCATCACATTTTGGAATGTTGTCTGCAAAAATCTTTCAATTTGGGACAGTCAAAAATTTGGTGTTTGGTAAAGGGTTAAGACTCTTTAACATCTTGGAATCACTAAGCCCCTGTCAGTGTGATCTTGATACCCTACTTTCTTTGATTCCGACATTCATTATGAAAGGCCTGATGGCAATCGGAACTACTCGGGTATTTCCGTGAGCTGTGAAATACACCTCGGATATAAGTGTAGGGTTACAATTTTTCGGGTAAATCGGCATCCGGCAATTAACACATTTTCTAAGCGTGCACGTTAAGTAGTTCAATGTGTATGGAAGTGTTGGACATCGTTTTTAATCAGTTTTGATCAGTAACTCATACCAAATGGCAAACTTGTTGTTGTGACATGTATACTTGTTTCCTCAATCAAATTTAACGACTTTTTTTATTTTACGTTCAAGATCTATTTTTAGAAACGAAAGAAAGTGACGTCATTCTCGCGGGAAACAATATGGCGTCATCCCTATTATTTCAGAGGTGTTTTCTATTGGATAAACCCGATGTGTTCAGATTGGCCTGATGGCTTACTTGCACAGCAGGAGGTATGTGGGGTTCTACCAAGAGGCTAAATGATTTTACCAACAAGCTCAATATTCCAGGGCATTCTTCTAACAAAATTAGATGGGTATTGCAAAAACGTATGAACTGTTAACGAGATGCAAAAACATCATGTATAATGTCATTCTCGACGCCTCTCTAAGGAGAGACTCATATTGCATGTTGTTATAAGTTTTGCACATTATAGAATGTCAATGAAAAAACAGACTAGCAATAGAAAGCTGTGGCTCTGTATTTTCTCTTTTTGGCAATATTGAATAATGAAAGAATCTCTAAAACTTACAAAACAACCAATATTTTATTGCTACAAATTTAAAGGGTTTCATACAACAATGAAAGTCCTCTGGTTGAGTCACATAGCATGTTCTCCTGTTTTCAAACAATACTCCTAAAAGTCATCAAGAATAGACCCATGAAAACCACAAAGAATTGTTGCGATTTTCTTTTTCGCTTATAAGAGAAACCAGAAATCTCTTCAAGTCATGACAAATATATACCTCAAAGGGTTGATCATTAAATAAGACATTTCTTTATGAAACTCTTTGACAAGAAACATTGATTC
This sequence comes from Cerastoderma edule, assembly GCA_947846245.1. NCBI lineage: Eukaryota > Metazoa > Mollusca > Bivalvia > Cardiida > Cardiidae > Cerastoderma > Cerastoderma edule. Next base: position 50,223,849 of record OX401408.1, read on the forward strand.
GCAAGCTATTAAAACTCTATAAAAATATATTTATCTTTTTTTTCCTGCATGCACTTTTGATAAATTGCTTCTTGAGTAACTAAGGCTCTGAATCAATCCTCCTACAGCTCAAAGCTTTCAGACGCTTTCTCTATAGATGTTCCCATATGTCATCAGAGGCGACATTTTAAAGCATAGCTAATAAGTCAATTTGTTCAAGCAATATCCAACCATTTACAATTAGGGGTATTTTCAGTTACATTGAAACAAGTATTCATTGAAAAATGGGAACAAATATGTACTGAAGAAATATTTGGAATCAAATAGTTTTCAAGATTGATGACATTGCTAACGTATTCAACATCTCAGAACAAGTTTTATCTTTATAGTAAAAGAATATGTTGGAAGTCTGCTCCCTTTCAAATTACATTCTCTTTTAGATAAAGATCAACAGGAACTTTCCATCAACCAAAAAGTAAGAGAAAATCACCAGCATCAACTGAAATAAGAATAACATTTGAACAAAACTATGATGGCAAGAATTTTCAGATAATAATGAATTGGATCATACTTCTTCCCACAGAGGACACTTTAACATGATTGTGTGTTAATAAATATGTACTTTCTCATTGTGTGTATTTATTAACATCTGTTACATGTAACTAATAGGTCAGCTTTTCAAACATTTTCATCATTCTAAACCAGTTCTGCTTTGAACACTAACTTCATGTGTGTAACATCATATTAGTGTGCATTTATTAGTTCTGGCTTTTTGGCTTCTTATAATCAAAGACATTGCATACTTGTAGAGGGTTCAGTGCAAGGCTATATATATAGTAATTTGTTCACAAATGTGAAGCACTAAGTCTTGCACTGAACCCTTGTTATGTGTTATATGCACTTTAAAATTGCATAATATATGCTATCTTATGGATGATGCTTCACCTTTGGCTATCCTTGGAGAAAACATTTTACAACCAAGTACAGAAGTGGTTATGTCCCCTTTTATATATATTACTTGTTAGCTCTTTTAAGAATGATCTGATTAGCTTTGTCTGTCACCAAGCAAGGTCGCTGCAGTGGTTAAGGGGTGTTTGCATTATAAACTCATTCAATGTACTCACAATGAAAATATTTTAAGAAGCTGTGAAAATATTGCTTAAAAATGTATTGGAAAAAAGTATCATTTTGAGGCAAACAATTAAAAAGTCTGTCTGTTGTGTAACCCATAAAATGTCACTATGTGTCTGAGATTGATAATTTCTTACAATAAGGTTAATATAAAAGAGAAAAACTAAGATTGAAAATACCTATTTTAGCTTAGCACTGATGCACAATGAAATCTTAAATAGCAGAGGCCAATCACTGATACCTGCCCCAAGTCATCATGCGCCTACAATACCCTAATGTAATAATGAACTAATCACAGCCTTGCCGGACAATACTGGTACATCCAATCTAACAAAGTAGGTCATAAATACTCTATTCTCTGCCACAAATCTGTAGACAAGTCACTTTGGAATCTGGTGAATTATTCAATGGCCTCGGCTAGTTTACATATGGATTCGGATATACGAATTGTAGTCAATACATGTACTGTCATATTGAAGGCATGACCTGAACTGTTTTCAAGCAATTTACATCTGTGCTTAGAAATGCTTTTTTATTACAATACCCTATTCTTGCTGTTGGCTGAACCATCATTGATGAATGAATTAATATTTTGGACAAGACATTGTAGGAAAAGTGGGAGTTTCAGCAAATTCTAAGAGTTAAACTTAAAATAATTCTCAGCAAATTCTAAATTGGAGTTGAATTTGAAATAATTATATTAAAATAATCAAGTTAAGAGATATGTTTTGAGTCTTGCATTGAACCCTCAATTACTGTCTCTGCAACATTGTCAATAAGGTAACGGGCATCTTAAACAGCAAAAACCATCGAGATATTGTAATATGCTTAGTCAAACAAATATCCTGCATTGTGTCAAGTGTGAATTACCTACACTAAAGACTTTGGACAAAAGCGATACTCCCATATATCTAAGCTTATCCAGAGGATTAATTCTGATCAGTATCAGAAATAGAATTATGGGCACATCAACTCATTACATTATATTCATATTCTGATGCACCACCCATGCAGTAGGCAGAATTTGCTTGTGACAATCTATTTCCTCTCTGCCCCCGCCCACCCCTTGTCATAGTCATAGTGAATTCTATTCAAATGTTAGAAAAGAAAGTTTTCATTTCATATTCATAACTTTGGATGTCTTCTGCTTAGTGTAACAAAACATAAAATCTCATATCAAGGGTTCAATGGAATACTATATAGCAAGTGCTTCATAAACATGTATAGTATTGCATTGAACCTTCAATATGACAATTAAAGAAAAACTTTCTAAAATGTTGTAATACCAAAAGCCCCGATTTCCTTAACCCTTGAGGACTCCCATTTTGAGGTTTCTAAGCAAGAATATATCAAGTCTCCTCCAACGTGACTGACATCCTATAATCTTGCCTGGAACACCACAAGGACCAGATATCTGTAGCAATGACACTTTTTCATCTTTTTCTAAATAGTTTTTACATTGCCAATACTTTATTTCAGTAATGTTGCAAAGCTCCACTCTTAATCTTAATGATGGAGGAAGACCCCATACTATAAACTGGCCATAAGGGCTGGTCAAGTGAAGCAATGACACTGTTGCTGACACTGATTAATTAAGTCCATCAATGGACTATGGGTTTTGGGGGGCTTACGCTGCAATTCAATATTGAGACGTAAAAAGTTCTCATTTTGTTACAGGGTGTATGATTAACCCATTACCAAACACAAACTTTTAGACTGTCCCTAAATGAAAGGGTTTGCAGACGGCATTTCAAGATGAGATGAAATTGAAAAAACAATCTATTGATAGGGCAGAAAACATTGTAGGAAAAGGAGAAATTGCTCGTTCATTGCTCCTTTTCAAACACTGTTTTCCAGAGTCGTCTGCAACAAATTGGCCAAATGTCGTCATTGTTTGGTAATGGGTTAAGAGAGAAAAATGTAGCACCGTCAAATATTCATACCATTACATTGGCTGTGTTTAAAGGCAGATCATTCTATTTTAGGAAAGAAATATATCAATATATTTTTCTGCAACAGCAGAATTAATTTGAAAACTGTGAACAATTCTTTAGGATGTTAGGTAGAAACAACTGAGACCAAAGGATAACTTGTTTTTAAAACTGAAATGTACTAGGAAGTTAAGACGAGATGTGAAAAATCCATTTCCTACTCAAACAAGGAAATTGCTACTTTTGGATCTGAAGAAAACACTGTAAATAAAGGGAAACATTGTTGAAACAATGGTAATCCACGTAAATAAAAATATCCATGAGTAGAATAAGAACCAATACTCTTTTGACAGGAAACTGTATAGTTTACGTCTTGAATAAAATATTGTCTATTATGACAGGAAACCTGCCTATGATGTTAATCCCGAAGCATGAAGGCTGGTTGATGTTTACATCTTGACCAGCTTAGTAATTGAATTAGATCAATGTCTTTCTGCAGAACCTTCCGTATTCATCTGCAATAAAATTCCTCTTAAAATAAGTTTTCGAGGCAATTCTCGCTGATTCAATGAAAAGCACATTCCATTAACGCTTAACTCCATAAAAGTTCACGTCCATTCACCTACTGCAGGCGCCTTTGGAAACCATTGTGACAAAAAGATAAATTGCTCATAATGAGTAATTTATCCTTTTGCCAATATGGTTCTGAAGCATGCCAATTTAGTGACATAAGTTCCCCCCCCCCCACCCCCATTTTACTTCCTGCATTGTTTACATTTGTAGATTTATTTTTCAATTCTGGTGATAGCGTGTGCATGTTGATATACCAAATATGTCTGAGATAACTTCTATTACATCAGTTACAACCACAATAAGTCCAATAGCTATGTTTGCCTGATCTCTTGTTTCTACCTAATATCAAGTTATTTCTTGCTTTTATTTTTACTTCTGCTGTAGCCTCCACTTTGGGAGAGTCAAAATTCCCATATGGTGGAACAGGTTAAAAGGTGATAATCAAATTAATTGCCTTTATCTATCGAGGGTTTGAATCCAGTGAGAAGCAGGGTCCACTTGGCAAGCTATCATTTATATCCATATTCAGTGCAACAAACAAATAATATCTTCATAGCATTTCAATGGTTCAATGCAAGACTATAGTAAGTGCTTCACAAACATGAAGCACTTACTATAGTCTTGCATTGAACCCTTGATTTGTTGTGTTACTTATAAAACATTGAGACAAAAAGCATAATTGCTTGTGAAAAAGCAGTTTCTGCTTTTGCCATGATTTTTTTCTTGAATCTTTTGGCAGCATCAGTTGCAATGAAATAAACTATAGCCTTGAAATAAAAATTCTCTGGTTTTCATATTTAACCTTGCAAGGGATTCACAAGGGAAAAATTAGTATTGGTATAACATTATACATCACTGTCACCAAAAATGGATAGTTAATTAATAACATCCAAGATGAGTACCATGAATAATGGTTTATAAGACACCACTTATTACTACCAAAGTTTCCACTGTCCCAAATTGAACAAGCTAGCAGACAACATTTCAAATTGTGATGAAATTGAAAAACAATCTTTTGATAGGGCAGAAAACATTGTGGGAAAAGGAGAAATTGCTTGTTAAGAGCAATTTCTCCTTTTCCCACAATGATTTCTAGAGTCATCTGCAACAAACTGGTCAAATATCGTTGTTGTTTGGTAATTGGTTAAACCAATCCTTTAAATGTTGTTTTGAGACATGTCTAAATGGAAATACATGTACAAAGAAATGACACTAAAGCATGATAACGGGATCTTTCAAATGATATTCATTAGATTATCTATCTTTACAGGTTTGTATATCTCCCCAACATCACCTCAGCTATGTTGTGCTGCTCTACTTACATTTAATGCAGAAGGAAGACACCACAGGGATATTTTTTATAATTAGAACAATTTTGGGGATGCATCTGAATTGAAACAATGAGTATTTTTTGGAAACAATTGGTGCTTTTTTTTCAAACTTTATTTGGACAAAATTTAACTCAATGATTCAAACTTCTCTGACCACTTGGTAAAAGACACTTGTTTTACCTTTTTTGTCTCATATAAGGAATAAGAACCTCTCCAAATAGGTAGGTGATTAATAGCATAAAATTAAAAGCTTTACATGTGATTCCTGCCATTGACACAAGTCTATGTGTCCTTGCATTCAAAGGGTCCCGAGGGATGCATAGGAAATGAAACAATGGGTATTTTGTAGGGATGGGAACGAATATTTGAATATTCGAATAGCAGGTCGAATATTCGAATAGCAAAATAGTATTCGAATATTCGATTTTAATGAACCCATATTACTGTATGTTTACCATAAATTTTATTCAAAAATAATGTTGTTTTATTTTCATTTTCTTCCTCTAAACCGATCCCAAATATCGAAGAACGTGCCTAGCTCCCAGGTGCAGTTACGATGTTTTTACAACGTATGTCACACAGTAAAACACCTGTGACAAATTACCACATCTTTGACAGTTTGCAAAACGATTAATTCCTAAGTGTGAAAATAGTCGATTTTAAGCCGCTAAATCTAACACCTTAATGATCTGCACTTGCTCCTTATTATCCAAAACAAGTCAATCACGCTAATTGACAATTGTCAGTGTCAACCAATCACGTAACTTGTTTGTCGTGAAATTAAACAATTACTCTTTCAATAACCAATCGTAATCATGATTGCATATGCACGAAGACCAATCAAATAATGTGTTAGAAAGTATATTTTTCTTCAGAATAATTTGTCAAACTTATCTTCATTCTAATTTCTACATCTATTCGATAAACATCACAATGTCTCCATCACGTGTCTGGAATTACTTTACTCGTTCTGCCGACAAGTCGAAGGCGACCTGTAACCTGTGTAACCAGGACTTTGTATTCAAGAATACAACATCCAACCTACTGAATCACTTGAATGTATACAGATATCGGCTATACACAAAAGGTTTGAACAGAGGACTAGTGTACTAGTATTCGGACATGCAGACATTCGGACATCAAAACGAATTCTAAAATCGAATATTCGAATATATTTGAATAGTTCTAGTCGAATATTCGAATAGTGATTTCACTATTCGTTCCCATCCCTAGTATTTTGAGATTTTAATGAGTAAAAGATGCAAAACCCATAGCAAAAGTTATCCCTGCATCATATTAAACCATCCGTTACAATTGGTCAAGCCTGGCAGTCAGTCATGGAAAACTTCTCAAATCAAAATGCCCTCAATGGGATTTGAACTTGTGTTGAGTGGGGTCATGTTTACAAGTTCTGTACTCTAACCGCTAGGCCATTGAAGTCTCTAATATTCAATATGAACCTTTGGAATAATATGATGAATTTCTGATTTCAAGCAGTTTCTCTTCAAGTTACAATTATTTCTTGACTCCATGATTATAAATGCATCAAAATATGTATGTATTACATATCAAAGGTAAACAAAAATATCCAAGTGGGAAAGCAGTCAGTAGCTCTGAACAAGTATTACATTATCTGTTAATTGCGAGGAAATAACTGAGGATTGCTTGATTGGTTCACTGATGATTGTAACATGAATTAAACACTCATGAAAAATGCATAAAGCAAAACAATCTTCTTCATATCCATTACGTAATATATGATTATAATTAAGTCATAAATCAAGAGAGATAAGACACTCAAAATTCAATTTCTTTAACCCATTCTTTTGCAATGGGTTTGTAACAGGTTCATGTTAAAGGTAACTAAAGAGGGCAATTACAATGCATGGAAAAAAAAACAATTATATGAACAAGAGCAAACCAAAGCAACAAAGATAATAATTTCTCATCAGGAGTGATATTTCCTTTTGACAACAATGGTAACTCATATCTTATGCTTTAGATACCTAAAAAAAATTATTAGAAAAAGAATATAAGGAGGAACTCTTACAATATGTAAACAATGAGAAATTATGTATTCAGATCCAAAAGCCTTGAGACAGTTTTGAAATCCATAGCATACCATCTATACATACTTAGATATATTGTCACATTCTGAATCAATTATGCATTCATTACCTATACCACCTATACATACTTAGATATATTGTCACATTCTGAATCAATAATGCCTTCATTACCTATACCATCTATACATACTTAGATATATTGTCACATTCTGAATCAATTATGCATTCATTACCTATACCATCTATACATACTTAGATATATTGACACATTCTGAATCAATAATGCCTTCATTACCTATACCATCTATACATACTTAGATATATTGTCACATTCTGAATCAATAATGCCTTCATTACCTATACCATCTATACATACTTAGATATATTGTCACATTCTGAATCAATTATGCATTCATTACCTATACCATCTATACATACTTAGATATATTGTCACATTCTGAATCAATAATGCCTTCATTACCTATACCATCTATACATACTTAGATATATTGTCACATTCTGAATCAATTATGCATTCATTACCTATACCACCTATACATACTTAGATATATTGTCACATTCTGAATCAATTATGCATTCATTACCTATACCATCTATACATACTTAGATATATTGTCACATTCTGAATCAATAATGCCTTCATTACCTATACCATCTATACATACTTAGATATATTGTCACATTCTGAATCAATTATGCATTCATTACCTATACCATCTATACATACTTAGATATATTGACACATTCTGAATCAATTATGCATTCATTACCTATTTTTCATCAATCATTATATCGCAATACAAAAACTGTAATTGTTTCAACCACATTTCAATTAAACTTCCAAATTGTCTCATATGTGAACAAGCACATAAAATGTAATGTACCAGTATATATGTTTACATGTATAGGCCTGATGAATTTGGGAAGTTATTGCTGAAATGGCTGAATAGGGAAACCAAAAAGCTTGTATGAGTTTCAGATTTTGGGAAAACTCCATGATTTTAAAGAAACTTGCAATTGTGAAGGTGCCTTTTATAGGCCCCTGTTAAGTATGTAACACAAAAACCCTTGCATTTAGAGTTGCTATCAACTTGTTTCATTTGTGCATCTTAATGGTACCCAGCAGGCTTATGGGTCAAAAGAGAGAAATGGGTCAACATAATAATTTCTTTCACAAATAATTATAAAACACAAGGACAGCAGTCTCAGAGGACGTTCCTATTCCTTAATCTACGGACATCCATGGATTAATAGCATCTAATTTATAGCCCTAGTGAGTCAGTGGGGTGACAGTCCACAGGCACAGAACTGCCAATAAAGTCAACATCTTGTCTCTCCCAACATCAATTACACATCATGCTGGCTTTTAACATTTCATTAACCCCTTTAATACTCAATAATACATCTGACTTTGGCCTCCTGCTGCTGTAGACTTTAGAAAACACTGTGACAAAAGGATAGATAGCTAGTGCTAGAACAGGGGCAATTGTTCGAATACCGTGACACCATGGTGGTGGCATAATGTAGGGTGAGGATTTTGACCACCAATGCATTGTTTAATCTCTACAAACAACCAATGGTGTGCTTTGTTTGTTTTGTTAAATAATATGTGAACAGTATTTCAGTTATTTTGCAGTTTTCCTGGATTTCACCAGTACTATGCAGGGCTCTGCAGTGTCTTGTCCAAGAACAACAGTGCACTATTAGGTGTCCTTAGGCAAGGCACAACCTTCTAAAATAGAGCTGGTATACAGGCATCATGTAAAAAGGTCAGGGTTTGAGATCTGTTTCATAGAATTGCACTGTCGAGATTAAGATGTTCTTCACATCATTTAGAAATAGAATCAGGAAGGTTCAATATTACACCAAAAGAAAATAGGCTATACAAAATGTGCTCTCAAAATACCATAGAAAATAAATTCCACTTCTTAATGATTTGTTCAAAATATCGTGATCTCAGAAAAACTTTAATACCAAAACTTTACTATACATGGCCAACTTATAACAAATTTAAACTTTTAATGAAAAGCTAAAAAAAGAATGTTATATGCAAACTTGGAAAATTTATTTACTTAGCTAATACTATACGTGACTCAGAATATAGCGATGTCACACAAGCCTCCACAATTGTATGATTATTGATAAAATTAACTTACTTAATTATAATCATGATAATAATAATAATAATATAAATGATAATAATAATAATGATTATAGATTGTATGTGTATGTTTATGTAAATGTATATATGTATGTATGTAGCAACGACATGTAAATGTTATGCTAATAAAATGATTGAACTTGAATTTAACCCTTAGAATGCTGGGTAATTATAAAAAAAAATATCTACTTAATTTTGACGAGGAAAGATACTCAGCATAGCAAACAGATAAAGTCACAAGCCAGCCGCCAAGTAAACTTGCGGCTCGTCAGTGATTTCACCTGTTTGCATAAACATGAAGTTGGTTCCAGCACTAGAAGGGTTAACAGGACACATCAGGGACATCAGAATCTGATCCCATTGACCAGGAATATCTTCTAATCTGTTCTACCATAACAGATTTACAGAAATAGCCCAAAGTCAAAGGAATAGCAGACTACAATTCAAAAGCATGAAGAACTAGTTTCCCTCCTGAAGTTTGAAGGAGACCAAATTGTTCTATGGGGATTGCAAGTCATGAGCGCTGTGGTTTTCTGCTAGACAGTAGAGAGGTGTGTCAAAGTGATGTGAAGATGCCGGTACTAACCACAAAATGTGAGCACCGGTCATGTTTCCAAAAAGTAGTCTTGGAAAGTGAATTTGATGAATTTCAAACATTGTACAATGAATGATTTAAACTAAAGTGAGAGAAACAACATGGAAAACATCTCTAGTTAATGAAGTTAATCTGGTATAAAATATATTAACAAGGGAAACCTGAAGGTCATACATGTACTGGTCAGGGAAACCTGAAGGTCATACATGTACTGGTCAGGGAAACCTGAAGGTCATACATGTACTGGTCTTGTGTCAAGGGAGCAGTACTTGTGGGTACATCTTATAATCTAAAGTGACTCATTGGAAAATGGAGTTACAGGTTATGAAATTAATCTGGTATAAAACATATTAACAAGAAGGGAAATCTGCAGGTTATGTTACAGTAGCAATGTTCCAAGCCACTGAGGATTTTGTCATCTAATCCCTTCCCTGACAGCTTTAATTATAAAGACATTTCCTAAAGCAAACCTACCAAACATTAAGGTAAGAAATAAGAAGTCATCTGTTTTTAGACAAGACATCTTACATTGAATATAGATGTCTTATATCTAAGCTGTAGAAACAATCACATAAGAGTTAAATACTGACTTTACACACAGAAAAAATCAGCAAATAACAGGTCTCATTAATGAGAAAAGAACATTTAAATTCTTTCAAACTGGACTGAGAATTTAAAAGGTTTAACGTTCATAAGATCCAGGGTACCGTTTTACTAAGCAATTGAAGGAAAATATTTGCGCAAGGCAAAACTGACAGACATGGATATTGGATAATATATTAAATAAAACCACACTAGTGCAATGTGAAACGTCGGAGAGACGATTCCAATATGTTGTTACTTTGCAATATTGCGTAGCTAAGTCTTGAAAAAAAAGGGAGTTTTGTTTTGAACCTACGCACAATTTAAGCATAAAATGTTTAGTAAAACGGGACCCAGTCAGTGATTATTTTCTAAATTAAATCAATGGTCTTTTTTGATCAAAACTTAAGAATCAATGGGGTTTTATATAGAAAAATAATTAAAATGAATAAAAGTAATGACTTTTTTGGAAAATTTATGAGATTTTTGGGGCCAAAAATTATCACTGCCCAGTAAGGAGGCATATTTCCTATGCTGACTTTTTGCAGCTTTTTTCTTATTTCTATATATGTATATAGTTCTCACTGTAATTGTTTCAATGAGACAGTTCTAATGACAGGCAACAATACAGATTACCTCGATCATTGAAGAAAATATTGAAAAACTGCATGCTCAACCTATCAACCCTTTACCAAACGCCATATTTTCAACTGTCCCAAATTGAAATAGTTTGCAGACGACATTTCAAAACAAGATGAAATTGACAAATAATCTTCTGATAGGGCAGAAAACATGGTGGGAAAAGGAGAAATTGCTAGTTATAAGCAACTTCTCCTTTTCCACTTTGTTTTCCAGAGATATTGGTTATATGTCATCATTGTTTGGTAATGGGTTAATATACTTCTTATCTGCACTTCCGATGAGACCTTCATAAGACACAGTCATGTACTGATCTATCAAAATGGCAACAGAAACAATTACTCTTTTAACCCATTATCAAACAATAATGACATTTAACAGCTTTGTTGCAGACAACTCTGGAAAATGTTGTGGGAAAAGGAGAAATTGCTTGAAAAATGCAATTTCTCCATTTCCCAAAGTGTTTTCTGCCCTATCAGAAGATCATTTTTCAGTTTCATCTCATTTTGAAATGTCGTCTGAAAACTTTTTCAATTTGGGACAGTCAAAAAGTTGGCGTTTGGTAAAGAATTAAACCAGCAAGTTCTTTATTCTTGAAAAAAAGGTTCTCAAGTCTATAAAACAATGAGTACAATAGTCATGACCATGCTTGCACATCCATTTCAAGAGAGATTTTCCCAAGAATCAAGTTGAAAGAAGTATAATTCGAAGGAGACTTGTACTGATCGTTCAACATGGCAACAGAAATAATTGTTCTTTTAAACCAGCACGTTCTTTATTCTCGAAAAAAAGGTCCTCAAGTCTATAAAACAATGAGTACAGGACCATCCTTACAAATACACTTCATGCGATATTTCCCAAGAATCAAGTTGAATGATGTATAATTCGCAAGAGACTTGTACTGATCTTTCAACATGGCAACAGAAATAATTGTTCTTTTAAACCAGCAAGTTCTTTATTCTTGAAAAAAAGGTCCTCAAGTCTATAAAACAATGAGTACATGACCATGCTTCCACATACATTTCATGAGAGATTTTCTCATGAATCAAATTGAAAGATGTATAACTTGTAACACAAAAAAAGTCATGTACTGATCTTTCAATATGGCAACAGTAAAAACTTCTCTTTTAAACCAGCAAGTACTGTGATTGAAACTTTTTCATAGGTCTATAAAAAATCAGTACATGCTTCCACATGCATGCCATAAGAGAATTTTCCAAGAATCAAGTTGATAGTTGTATAATGAGCCTTATTGGAGCCATTATATGTATAATCAATAGTTTACCCTTGAGCACTTCAGGGAACAATACTCCCAGTGAGACATGCCGTTAGAAGTCATTTACTCTCATAAATAGGGGAGGACATTATTGTCATATTATCTATAGATGATATTGTAAGCTTCATCAATTCTATTTTCAATAGCTGTCACATAGGTAATAGGAATAAAGGGAGATAATACTACATTAATTTGAACTGTTGAACTAAACAATCATTTTTCACATATATCTAAAATTATCTGACAAGGGAGAAACCCAAGGGATTTGACTTGTCTATGCATCAGCTGGTAGAATAGGAAATCATTGAAACCCAAAGAGAATTTGCTCATCTTAAATCTGTTCAAAACATATTGAAGATTCAATGCAAGACTATGACACACTTACTATTGTATTGAACTGAACCCTCAATATGTGCAAATGGTGAAGATACCTGCACCTGGAACATTCATTTACAATGAATCTTTCACAAAAAAGGATCTTAAATAAAATGAAAGTTAATAAAAGATTAACAGATAACATTTGTGTAGCTTTCAAGCTTATCCCTCATATAGAATTGTGTGAGTGGTCAAAGTTGAAAGAAACAATAACAAAGTATTAAAAACTCCCATTTTCTTTAAATGGTATTGGATAGAAACCTTTCAATCTTAATCTTAATAGTTACTTTTATGTAAAGTCATTGATGGAGTATCAAACATTCTGAATCAAGTTATCAAAATTTGATAGGATTTTATTATGTCAGATGATATAAAAATTAGCCCCCTATAAGTCAGTCAGGAGGCATCCCCTTTGTACAGTATTTCAAATGTGACTGAAGCGAAATTCTGTCTCATAAAGATAATGGAGGGGGGGGGTTTCAAATTTCAAATTTACACCAGCTTTTTTAAACTGCCATTATCAGACCTTAAACAATATGCTTTAAGAAGACTGTCTAGTTTACACAGCATAATCTGACAGACAGATTTAAGTCTTTCGTCTGGGCTTTCTGTTATAATTATAATCAATGCATGTTCAATAAAGTTTATTTGAACAAGTAATACATAAAGAAGTTGTTTATGTGTCTAAAGTGTTGTACTAGATAAGCATATGGCTTTTGTATAGGTTAAACTTCAACGACACTTTCAGCATCTGTAGAACAGGTAAAGAATAAACTTCACTCAGAAAAAAATAGGAGATGAACTGCACTAATTGATCCAGGTACCCACTTGTCAGTCATTGCAGGGGCACATGTTTATTGACACAGCCACCTGTCAAAAAAGGGTGTGTCAAAAAAACATGGTGCATGCATGAAAACACACCAGAGCAACACATGTATGAATCCTGAGTTAACATTTCTCAGATTTGAATATATATAACATTGCAAGCAATAATTACCAATATGAATTTTAAGAAGCTGATGAACAATTATACCTTGACAGGTGAATGCTCAGGTATGTAGCAAATCAATAATATTGATCGAACAAGTGAACTCGATCAAGTTAATGGCATTCCCCCTTAACTTGGGCCATCCACTGACCAGACGTCTAGTAAATAACGTTGTCAATTAGAAGACGTTAGTTGTAAGGACATGAACAAAGCTTACCAGGTGCAACACTGTGTTGACGACATCCTTATTCGACGTTTGGTTCACCTTGATTAAGCCTATCAGTAATCCGAATTTCAACTCGTCATTTCCTTCCGATTTCAGAATTTCCTCCACCGTCTTGACAGTGGAGTCGGCGTTGTCGTCTGCCGCCGACATCCTGAGATACACTATGTTATCCTTCCGAGAACTTCTCTTTCAATTCCGTGATGTAGATAAACACTAACACTTGAAATATGGAAAATACAACTCCGAAATACGATGTCAGCCTGCATAAGCCGATACTACTTCCGGGTCACGAGAGGTGAATATCATCTGAAAGGCCGCTCGACAAAAATAATGTTTGATATAGCCCTTCTGTAAAATCCGTTATTCTTAAGCGATCGTATGCATCAAATGGAGAAAAAGGCTGGTTATATGTAGTTGAATGTGATAATGAGGTGCTAAGTCGGTTTTAAACGATGTTTTATAGACCGTGACACTGTATAGTAACGGAAAGTATTTGATCTATATGAAAGGAAAATAAACGACCCCCTTCACGAGAGAGACTTCAAACATGCTTTTTTGCGTCTACGAAAAATGTGTCAAATCTTAAATTATTTGTTAAAAATTGACCTGCATATTCGAGATATATCAAACATCGATAGTACTACTAAATTTAGTGCTTAAATTACTATCTCCGATATTAATTGTACCAGAGACATAGTCTCTGATTGTACCGACTTATTTTCACAAAGTTTCGGTTGTATTTCACTTCTATCATGACAATCAGTGCTTTTATCTATGCCCCCTGTACGTCATTGCCAGAAGAGCCAACTTTATATCTTAGTTCTAAGCAGCAAACTTCTTGGCCACAAAAGCATGTATTTACAACGGTGCATTTTATCATTGCTTTATCAATATATCAAATCGCTTCAATATTTAATCACAAAGCTTTACCACCGACAGTTTAGAGAAACTCCGTATACCCACTTGCATATATAAGTGGAATTTGGATGTAGCCACAGGATACATTTTAACATCTAAAAGACCAAATCACGCCCGATCAGTGCAAAACGCTGTCGTACACTGATCTGTTAGTTTAAACATGTTTTATTTAAAATATTTTTACAGTTGGATTTGGACGGAAGCTATAAGCTTATTGAGTCTAGCTGCTTCATTTTAAATTTTCTCTAGATCTTTTTTTTTTATTTATGTCTCCCATATACTATATCGCCATATTCTAAAATTGGTCTTATAAATTAAAAATATATTTGTTGAGGTGAATTCCTATCAAGAATTGTCTTAAAACGTCGTATTATGTTAATTCGTTTCCAAGCTTTTCCAAAGGTTTATTTATATGCAGATTCCATGTACTATCCTTATCAAATAAACTGATTGGTTGTGCTGTCTATTCATTTACCTGAATGTTCTCTATAACAATGCATTCGGTTCCCTTATTTGCATAAATGTTCCACGATCGTTACACTCACATTAATCCTAACCCACGTGCACAATGTGTTGCAGAATCTACAGTTCCGATTAAAGACGGGTACTTATTTTTTTAACGTCCCGCACGCATTTTCTGTTGTACTCAAGTATATCAAACAGCGTTGTTGATCCAAATCAATACTTAATTGTCTTTTCGTCCTTGTTTTATCCGGAACAGTATTTTCCAACAGTAATGATATCACAATTACCCAGAACACTATGCTCGGAAGCCACGTTTAGCATTTATTGTAGGCGGTCTTTTTAAAAAGTAAAACATAGCTATTCTTTATAACACGAGTGTCGTCTGTGCCAGGGTTCGATGCCGTTTTGTAAGTGTACTTTTCTGCCAAAGTATCAAGTCTGTTGCTATCAAGCTTCAATTACTTACTGTCACATGATAACTAAGTAAAATAACACAATTATGGATCGGGTTTATACAGTGTTATAGAACAACGGCAATGTAATGAGCGGTTTCCGACTGTTGTCTTGTGCTCGTGTTTTGTGTTTTGTTTGACATGGCCCGGTTTTCAACCTTAAACCACCGAACTCGATGCGGGGAATCGTTGACAAGACCAACACATGTTGATTTGCAAGGGAAATAAAATGAACGTTATTTCTACACACGTTTGTGCATGATAGGACAACTTGTTTTATGTTGAAGATACGATTTTGTTTTATATAAGTGGCTGTCTTTGGGTTTTTAAAAAAAATGATATACCTAAATAGTACTATAAAGATTGTTTTATTATTTATTTCGTATAGTTATGAAAACGGTTATATATTCTTGATACACAGATGTTTGTAAAACTTATATTTATATACCAATAAGAAAGGGATATGGCAAACCATCAAAACCAGGATAAAAATACCATAATGTGATGTCTGAAGCTGCCGTCGGTGCACTTTATCAATTATATGTACTCTATTCTCACGAAGGTATCCGAATGCGCTTCCAACAATTTTCAAAACACTTTAAGCAATTGCACTGCGGACCCACTAAACGGTATCACGCCAACAAGCTCTTAACTCTACCAAAGAACAGCAAAGACGTAATCTTCTAACGTGCTCCTCTCAAATTTTGTATCATCCAGTCAAATGCTGATTTTGCACTTATGCGTGTGTGCAGTTTGAACAAAACCATCCTATGGAATATCAGATTCTTGTGATATCATTAAAGGCTGATAATTTTTTTTTTTTAATATTCTTTACTGAATTGTTTTTATACAAGAAGGGATCTTTTCAGCTTTGAGAGTGATGACTCCATACTATTGTTGCAAAGACTCAATCTGATTAAGCTGATAAGATCCATTCTAGCTACCAACAAGACACCTCCTACCCAAACATACCCATCTAAGTTTTCTTTTGTGGGAGAGAGTCGTGCATTACGAAAGCGTTGGTTCTGGTACCGAGGGCCCTGGGTTCGATCCACGGTAGCGGCGATGTGAAAATTTCGGGACTAACCAACACATCGATGTACGAGTACTGGCTATGTTTCCAGGAAGCAAAGGCGAGGATTATTAATCTTAGTTGTAAAAACTTGTTTCACAATCGATGTTAAGTAAATAAGTTTAAACTAAACTTAGTTTCTTCTAGTTATTATAGATTTGAAATTTTTGCAATGAGCAGCATTAAAATCATACATTAATGTGGCAAAATAATTGTCATCTACAAAAAAGGAACACCTCTAAAAGTGGACGGGGGATAGGGTTGTATAACACAAATGATATCCGTCTTAATGATTTTAATTGTTCGTGGCGGATAGAGGGTGATTGTAGTCGGTATTCGTGTTTATCGTAGTCATACATGTATCTTATATGAACACAACTTGTCAAACAGAAAAACGAATAGAACAGAGTAACAAGTACAGATATACACTAATTTATTCTTAAAACGTTTTCTTAAATACCGTTGGTTCCTTTACAGTAATTTCTGAATAGCTTAGTCCTGATTTCTAGTCAGTCATGAACTCGGCAAATACACAATGGTCTTTCTTATATTGGCGGACAGACCTATCACAATTAAAGTCTTTGTTGGGGGCCATGATGTACAACGGTCATAGAAGTGTTCAATAAAACAGCACGTGATCATGGGACCCGCAAATTGTGCACGGTATAAAGTACACCTGGTTCTCGGCCTCATATACCCTGGTTCATATAACTCGTATGATTCAAACTGTCTTTGTTTAAGAATGAAATATTTACGTCTGGACTTGGTTCGGACTATAGTTTATAAATTGTTTAACCCTTTATCAAACGCCAAATTTTCAACTGTCCCAAATTGATAGAGTTTGCAGACGACATTTCAAAATGTGATTAAATTGGAAAATGATTTTCTGATAGTGCAGAAAACATTGTTGGAAAAGGAAACATTGCTCGTAACGAACAATTTCTACTTTTCCCACAATGTTTGCCAGAGTCGTCTTCAACATAGTGATTAAATGTGATCCTTCGCAGTGATCTCCCTTTTCATTTGGTTGTACTGAAGTGTAGCGAAGGGAAGTATTCTGCGCGAGTTTGCCACTCTTCTATCCTTATTCCTTAAAACACCTAGATTTATCGTTATCTATGAATGGAAATATTGGCAATCCATTTGATGTAAGCCGCACGGCGGGTCAGCCAACAAGGACAACATAAGGCGGTAATTTGGGTGGGGATTTCACGATGTTTCACAACATCAATAAAGTCATGGCGCTCAGTTCACCTTTCCTAGCTGTCTATATTTCCTTGCCAGTAGTTATTCATTTTTTTTCCAGGCCACACATTGTTTTACTACATGGATTATGTTGTTCATCAGTGAGAGAAGCATAAATCATGTCGCATTGGGTAATTTAACGTCGGTGTCATTTCTCGAACTCAGGACATGCTACTCCATGTCGCACCTCAATGTATAATATTACGGCATATGCTGCAGATAACTTTAGAAATCACGTTGACAAAACGATGAATTGCTCCGAATAAGCAACTAATACTTCGTTCACAATAGCTTCTACCTGACAGCTTAAAGAACATTTATTTCTGATTGCTATTTTTGTCGTCTACTGTTGCTTTTAATATGGAGCAGCCATGTTCCTATGCAAACAAATTGATTGAGCAATATGAATCATCACACATTTAACTCCATAACTGATTACTTACAAAAGAAAAAAAACTCGCCATATAGCCCTCTTTGGGGCCTCTATTGTCTATTGATTAATACACAAGGCTACTTTCCGAATTGTTTTGAATTGCGGTGGCGGTAGATCCGAATTTTCACTGGAGGCAGACTTCCGGCTAACTTGCGGCATGCCAATGATCTACCCGTCCCTAATACGTTTAGTTATGAGTTATCCTTCATCCACGGTGAGCCGGGCATCGCGATAAAACTGATAAATCATTGACGAAAACTAAAACTACATTAACCCTTTCCTAAACAACAAATTTTCGACTGAGTTATGAGCAATGTTTCCTTTTCCCACAATGTTTTCTGTTCTATCAGAAGATTACCACATTTTGAAATGTCGTCTGTAAACTCTTTCAATTTAGGACAGTCGAAAAATTGGCGTTTGGTAAAGGGTTAATGTGGCAGACTTGTAAATCTGGGGTCTTAGTCTGATTCCAACAGGCACCAACGATTTGACAAGAATGTCTTTTGGTAAGACACTTGAAAGCAAAACTTTCTGATAGACAATGTATTCATGAACGTTTTAGGCTGGTCCCCGGAGTGTAACCCAATCTAATAGGTGCAGGACGACATCGATCACCTATCACGTCAACAACATGCCATACAAAGCATACAGAAACTATCTTATAAAAAATAATCGTTGCTCTGCACCAGAAAAGGTGCATATTCCACGTAACTTGAGCGTACAAAGTTATGGTTCAATGTTAAACCTCTGTATAATATCGCTTTTTAACGTTAACTAACTTAGGCAGATTAATATTGATTAATCCATCTAGAAAATGATAGGCCATTCTTTTCCAAAGCAAGCTGACAGTGTTGAATTCCTCACAATAGCTCGTCCAGCTTTCGTGTCCAAGGTTTTGAAAAAGGTTTGAGCATTAGAAAATCAGACCAGCATTATACTTCAGAGGAAGTAGACGTGTTTTTGTACTGTTGGATTTCAATTCCAATGCTGATTTCATACATGATTTTTCTTTAGAATACAACCCTTGAGATCGCTGTTCGAACTTTGTCCAATAGAAAATAAGATGACGGATTCTTATAAGTCCATTAAGGTGAAATAGCGTAGTGGTGATATTGGCGCCATTTTGTGTCTAAATGAACGGCGATCTGAGCAGACTCTGCTTTACAAAGTTTTGGGCGCACACAGGCTGATGAAGAAGCGTAGCAGACTCAACATCAAGAGTATTCCTTCAGGATGAGAGTGGTAGACGACTGGAACAGTCTACCAGACTGAGTGGTTGATGGTGCCGATCTCAATGGCTTCAATACCAAATAAGACCAGTTCTTGCAAAGTATATAGTAGGCCTACAAGACAAAACCCATGCATGCAAAAGATTAAGTGGGAGTTACAGTCCTATCCATTTTCCTGTATTTTAAAGCGGTAACAACATATTAAGTTTTTAAATAATAAGTAGTAGTACCATCCCCATTGTCAAGTAGTACCGTCCCATTGTCAAGTAGTACCATCCCCATTGTCAAGTTGTACCATCCCCATTGTCAAGTAGTACCATCCCCATTGTCAAGTAGTACCTTCCCCATTGTCAAGTAGTACCGTCCCCATTGTCAAGTAGTACCTTCCCCATTGTCAAGTAGTACCTTCCCCATTGTCAAGTAGTACCGTCCCCATTGTCAAGTAGTACCGTCCCATTGTCAAGTAGTACCATCCCCATTGTCAAGTAGTACCATCCCCATTGTCAAGCAGTACCATCCCCATTGTCAAGTAGTACCTTCCCCATTGTCAAGTAGTACCGTCCCCATTGTCCAGTAGTACCATTCCCATTGTCCAGTAGTACCGTCCCCATTTTCAAGTAGTACCATCCCCATTGTCAAGCAGTACCATCCCCATTGTCAAGTAGTACCATCCCCATTGTCAAGTATTACCGTCCCAATTGTCAAGTATTACCGTCCCAATTGTCAAGTAGTACCGTCCCCATTGTCAAGTAGTACCATCCCCATCGTCAAGTAGTACCGTTCCCACTGTCAAGTATTACCGTCCCCATTGTCAAGTAGTACCGTCCCGATTGTCAAGCAGTACAATCCCCATTGTCAAGTAGTACCATCCCCATTGACAAGTTGTACCGTCCCTATTGTCAAGTATTACCGTCCCCATTGTCAAGCAGTACCATCCCCATTGTCAAGTAGTACCGTTCCCACTGTCAAGTATTACCGTCCCCATTGTCAAGTAGTACCGTCCCGATTGTCAAGCAGTACCGTCCCCATTGTCCAGTAGTACCATTCCCATTGTCCAGTAGTACCATTCCCATTGTCAAGTAGTACCATCCCCATTGTCAAGTAGTACCATCCCAATTGTCAAGCAGTACCTTCCCCATTGTCAAGTAGTACCGTCCCCATTGTCAAGCAGTACCATCCCCATTGTCAAGTATTACCGTCCCAATTGTCAAGTATTACCGTCCCAATTGTCAAGTAGTACCGTCCCCATTGTCAAGCAGTACCATCCCCATTGTCAAGTATTACCGTCCCAATTGTCAAGTATTACCATCCCCATTGTCAAGTAGTACCGTTCCCACTGTCAAGTATTACCGTCCCCATTGTCAAATAGTACCGTCCCCATTGTCAAGCAGTACCATCCCCATTGTCAAATAGTACCGTCCCCATTGTCAAATAGTACCGTCCCCATTGTCAAATAGTACCGTCCCCATTGTCAAGCAGTACCATCCCCATTGCAAGGCAGTTATTGAATTTCCGAATATAAGTCATGCATTACGATGACGCAGGGTTTCAACTTCGTCTGTCAAACACGTTGCTAGGAGAATGCTATCCATACATACAGGCAGAGACGTGGATAACAATAAGATGCTATCTATGTCTCTGATACAGATTTCATATACGAAATACCTGACACAAAATCTGCAACATGAAACCAATTTCCCCCTTTTTCTTACTGTTTTTTAAACTTATGATGAAACCATCTTTGTAAAAGATGCAGGTCCATATATTTGATCTATCAAGAGGTAATTTGTTTATCAAAAGCTACCATTTTTTTTTTTTTATTGAAAAAAAAAATTAGTGCTCCATATAGGCCCCTCCTAAATGAATCCATCGGAGACTTTGCACTCTTCAGACGCCGATCTGGGTAGACATCCTTATGCTTGATTATTCAATTGAAAATAAAAATCTTACTTCGGATACACTTAACCCTTGACTAAACGCCAAATTTTAGACTGTCCCAAACCAGAGACATAGATAACAGAGATTGGCAACTCCTTCTTTACCTATAGCCGGTTTCTGCGATATCTCGCATGACGCGTTATTTAGCGAGACCTTGCGAGATCTGTCTATCGACGCAATTTTCAACTAAACGCGAAATAGGCAACACACATTTAAGCGTGTTTTAAGTAATAATTAAATCATTTTCTTACCGAATTTACTATATTGTTATTGTTAGAAAGTTTCCTCATCCAACAAGACCGATCAGCAAGCGATTATCAAAGAAATAAACATGGCAAACTGCGACAAACTTGATTGAATTGTTCGCATTTTCGTGGTTGGGTGCGATGAATGTGATAATTGAGTAGTTTTAGATTCAAACTGTTCTAAAGGAGGGGTTTTCAAACATCTCAATTCAAGTCCATTTTAAAGAAAGGGTTTGTTTTTCTACATTTCCAAATTTTCAGTTTGATATTCCTTGTCATTTAGAAGTTATTCCGTACTGAATATGTCCCTTTTACGACCCTAATGAGTTTAACCATCTTGATTTACAAGCAAAAATTAACAAGGTTGTGCACAGTAAAACTAAAAAACTATGCACTGGATCATATCATACTTGACATTTTCCTGAAGTGTTATTTTTGTTTTATGGTTGCCCGCATTTTTAAAGTAATCGTCGCTTCCATAACGAAGTTATGCCAGGTTTACTTAACCACACAAGCATGATCATGATTTCGGCCATTTTATTTTCAACCAAAATATTTCATACTTGTACAAAGTAAAATGTTTTAATGGAGGTTTATTCAAACATTTCTAATTTATGTCCATTTTAATGGGTTAATATGAATTTGTCGATTTCCAAAATTCAGTCTGATATTCTTTGTCATTTAGAAGTTATTGCGTACTAAATATATCCCATTTACTACCTTAATGAGATCAGCCATCTTGATTTCCAACCAAAAATTAACAAAGTTGTGCACAGTAAAACTAAAAAACTATGCACTGGATCATATCATACTTGACATTTTCCTGAAGTGTTATTTTTGTTTTATGGTTGCCCGCATTTTTAAAGTAATCTTCGCTTCCATAACGAAGTTATACCAGGTTTACTTAACCACACAAGCATGATCATGATTTCGGCCATTTTATTTTCAACCAAAATATTTCATACTTGTACAAAGTAAAATGTTTTAATGGAGGTTTATTCAAACATTTCTAATCTATGTCCATTTTAATGGGTTAATATGAATTTGTCGATTTCCAAAATTCAGTCTGATATTCTTTGTCATTTAGAAGTTATTGCGTACTAAATATATCCCATTTACTACCTTAATGAGATCAGCCATCTTGATTTCCAACCAAAAATTAACAAAGTTGTGCACAGTAAAACTAAAAAACTATGCACTGGATCATATCATACTTGACATTTTCCTGAAGTGTTATTTTTGTTTTATGGTTGCCCGCATTTTTAAAGTAATCTTCGCTTCCATAACGAAGTTATACCAGGTTTACTTAACCACACAAGCATGATCGTGATTTCGGCCATTTTATTTTCAACCAAAATATTTCATACTTGTACAAAGTAAAATGTTTTAACAGAGGATTTATTCAAACATTTCTAATTTATGTCCATTTTAATGGGATAATATAATTTTGTGTATTTCCAAATTTTCAGTCTGATATTCCTTGTCATTTAGAAGTTATGGCGTACTAAATATGTCCCATTTACTACCTTAATGAGTTCAGCCATCTTGATTTCCAACCAAAATATACCAAAGCTGTAGCAAGTAAAACTAAAAAACTATGCACTGGATCATATCATACTTAACATTTTCCTGAAGTGTTATTTTTGTTTTATGGTTACCCGCTTTTTTATGGTGATTGTCGTGTTTATAACGAAGTTATACCTGGTTTACTTTACCACACAAGCATAATCATGATTTCAGGCATTTTATTTTCATTCAAAATCTTTCATTTTTGCATCAATTAAAAACTTAAATTGTGTGACTTAGATTTTTATCAAACGTGCTATTACTGAAAACGTCTGAATGAGTTTGAATTGATCCCGTATTAAATGCTGACTAAGTTCTATAGTTTCCCGTATTTTCAAAGTGATATTCCTATATAAGAAGAAAAAAATCCATTCAATTAATGGACAAAATGAATGGATAGATCTTCTTAATCAGAAACACCACGATATTTCCTTACTCATCATACTTCTTCTTAATTCGGATGGCTTGCAAATATGTCAAGTGAAATGTGTCATTTGAAGAACGAAGGGTGATCGAGTCAATCACGGTAGTGGACAATACAGGCTATGATTGTAAATTGCCACCCCATAAAATATGTAGTTTGATGTCATAAAACCTTTTGATGCTAGGGCGATTACACAAGGAGCGTGTGGCGCTAACCCCGTGTCCACTCTCTGACACCTCATTCAAATTTAATGACCTAAAGGTCCCGAAAACAAAATAGGGAGAATTTGTTTTGTTTAAAGCGTCTGTCTGGTTTTAAAAGTAGTGTGCTTTGACTTTATTTCTCGTTGAGAAATGATAATAAAAACGAAGGTGCAAGACACACTATTTGCTTTAGCTTAACATTAAAAAAGCTCACATTTCTTTTTTCTAAAATCATTTCGGTCAGCATCATGATAAGACCAGACCCTTACGTGTTTTAGAATAATTATGTACTAATTGATTTGCAATCAATATTAGAGGAATCTGCGGTAAAAGGTGTATTGAAAAACTTAGCACGTCAGTTTTTTCTTACGAGTCCTTTCGTTTACTAAAACCACCTTTACAAAGATTCTCATCACATGCATTATAACATCATAAAATACTTTTAATTTTCTTAAATTGAAACATTTGGCTTGAAATATTGTCATAATGTATGTGTTTCTTTTGGACAAAATTAGCACTGTAAACAGTTTTGCGACACAGAATAAATGGAATGAAATGAGAAAGCAATCTTTTAATATTGACAAAAACTATCATGTCTTAGTGGAAAGTTCATGCTTTGGTATATAACTGCAACTAAATAGAGTCACTTGATTTATTACAAAATATTATTCAAACCTTTGCTTGAAAGACATTGTCGTTATGAGTACAATTCTGAATTGCATGGTAATCAAGCCTGTCATTGAAAAAGAAGGCCTACTGGAACTTTTTGTTTTGTTTTTAACATAAAATCAATTTAATAAAATGAAAATAAAACAAAATGTCCAGAAGTTGTTTCAGATAACCAATCAGATAACCAAACATAGCTATTTTACTGTAATAAAGAAGTATCAATTTCGCTTGACATCTCCCGTGGCAACGGATAAACAGGTACGCACTTTCCTTATCTCGCAGAACCTCGCGGCACGCGAGAGTTTGGCGATAATTCCGGGGTTGCCAATCTCTGTTATCTATGTCTCTGCCCAAACTGAAAGAATTTGCAGACGACATTTCAAAATTCGATGAAATTGAAAAACAATCTTCTGATAGGGCAGAAAACATTGTGGAAAAAGGAAAAATTGCTCGTCACGAGTAATTTCTCCTTTTCCCACAACGTTTTCTTGAGTCGTCTGCAACAAAGTGGTGAAATATCGTTATTGTTTGGTAAAGGGTTAAAACCCTTGCGTCAATAAAAATAACACTCGTCTGCGATTAAATTCGCCTTAAAACGGGAGATATTTTCTTCTTTTTTTTATATTAATTTTGCTTTGGTGTGGGAAGATTAGTAGAGACATATCTGCCTTTGATTTAACATTTAAATCGACACTCTGTTTTTCTCAATTCCTTTCATAAATGTACAGGGTTCACTACTCTACCAATCTGAGCACATCGGGTTTATCCAATAGAAAACACCTCTGAAATAATAGGGATGACGCCATATTGTTTCCCGCGAGAATGACGTCACTTTCTTTCGTTTCTAAAAATAGATCTTGACTGTAAAATCCAAAAAGTCGTTAAATTTGATTGAGGAAACAAGTATACATGTCACAACAACAAGTTCGCCATTTGGTATGAGTTACTGATCAAAAGTGATTAAAAAGGATGTCCAATACTTCCATACACATTGAACTACTTAACATGCACGCTTAGAAAAGGTGTTCATCGGCGGATGCCGATTTACCCGAAAAATTGTAACCCTACACTTAGGGGGCAGTAAACACTAATTGACCTTTAGTTTCGAATTGGTAGGGCCTTCCAACCCGTTTGAAGGAGAAATTCTTGATAATAAGCAGTGCTGAGACATTGTTATGCTTTTTATTGAATGTAAATGTTATTATAAAGTTTCATTAGGGTATATTGAATAATACGAATATGCTGGTTACACACATTTCTGTATTGGAAGTGTCAATATTGGAACTTATCGGCTGCTTGGGAAAAACACCGAAAAGGGCGTCAAAATAGTGCGTTTTTCAGGTGGGTACATACATTGGACGATAGCAAAAAATCTTCATGGTCGTGCACCACTTTTCTGTGGATAAGTTGTATGCCTAGACTGTGTGGAAAGCGCAAACAGTGGCGATGGACCTCCTGTATTCGCAGGGAATTCTGTATAGAAGTTGAAAATGTGTCAAAATTGGGCCTCGGACACATGATTTTTTGCCACGTTCATGACCGGTTATTGCTCAAGGAATAAGGTCTATGATAACTGTTCAGATTTTCTTTTCATATTTTTAGAGAGCCACAGGCAATATGCATTTGGTGTGTAAATATTGCTTTCGTCCGTTTTGTTTTCGCGACTCAGTGAGGCGAGACTTAACAGACGTGCACCTGCCGTCCCAAACGAAGGCCCATTAGTGTTTACTGCTACCTTAAGGAAAAAATGAAAAAAATAAAATCATTCAATTTTTGGTTTTAATGGAACAATACAACATGGAAAACCTCTGTTGGCCAAAAACTGCCAAAAAAAGTTTTATTTTGTGTATAATAGAGTCAGTGTGGGGTGGGGTGGGGCTAAGGGTGAAAACTCAGTTATCAGACATTTGACTGTTTAATAATAAAATTGCTTTCTAAAGGGGCAGAAATTAACTTCTGCATTGATTAATTCATTGTTTTACCTTAATGCATGTGCATATTAGGAAAATTGTTCCCTAAATAGACTCTTATTTGCATTTTTTTGATACTTTTAAGGCTATTTAAGCTGAAATTGTTATGATTTATGAATCAGTCTTATGAAGTTCCCCTATCAATACATTTAAGACATAAATGGCTACCATATTCTTTGCAAATGATACCACTGGTAAAATGATTGAGAAAATATGGTCCAAATTGGAAGAGAAATCAAGTTTCGGATGAAATGGTTGTAGAATGTGGCGTTGCGAGACTGACCACAATTTGTGCGGCATCCTGCGGATAACAATAAGCCGAAAAACAATTTTTTGTCTGTTCACCCCTAAGCTTTTATGTTTTCCATGAAGGGAAGTGGTATGTGCAGCCTTAATTACATGTATCCCATATATGTCACCAAAAACTATGCATACATCCTGTGCATCTCTCATATGAAGATGCAAAAGTCACTAGCGATAGGCATCGGTATGGCATTAATAATGAATAAAGTAGTTATCGTGGATAATGGGCGTGCACTTTGGTTTGAGGTAATTATCTTGTTCATGAACTTATGGGGCTTCCCTTTATAACAATTACCCCTATTTCGCATTCATGTGTTCGGTTCGATTCAATTCGCATCATAGAATGTGCTCATTACCAGGGCTGTACCCGCCATATATCCAATTCTTGTATAGAGAGTTGTTCTCAACGCAAACACTTGAAATGACATTGGATCTGTAGTTGGTTCATTTCTTGCGTCGTGTATGTTACTTCCTGTGGATTTAAATTGCTTGTTTATGCGACGGTTGTTCCTATCTGAAATGCCTATTGCTTCTACCAGGTTCATGGTAGGTACCCCCTACCCGAGCATGCATGACAGAGTCCACCAAAGTTTCGGGTCCAGCACCAGAGCTTCGGCGCATGGTTGAAAATTGTTGCACGTCGACTCTCGCATGTATATGTGTTGAAAAACTTGTTTCATTCCAACTATTGTGTCAATTTCAACCATTTTGAAAATTCTCTCTTAAATTTAATCCTCAGCACTTTGATTTAATACAAGTGTTGACCAAATAGAAGGTGCTAATGGGTAGTGTGTTTCATAGGGGTAGTATGAGTTACCTCCCTTGTAGAATATTGCAGAGTTACAAAATGATGTCTTACATCTTCTATAATGCAGTGTTTCAACTTCAATTAAGAAATTAATTGACAAAAGTGTATGAAATGGTATTTATTAGTGATTTAGCTCCCACAATTGCAAATTTAAGCTTTTGACAGAGGTATTTAGCAAAGTTTTGTGTAAGAAATAATGAAATAAGTCATTTTTTTCTTCCTATTTGGCATTTTTTCTTAAATAAATTAAATAAAATTGATTTTATTGCAGTTTTTGAATGCTTTTCATTACTCTTTAAGGTTCACTTAACACAAAAACTGCTAATTTGGCTGCATATTGCTAAATGTATGCATTTTATAAGACATACTCTTTTGCCATTGATGAGGGTCAATTTTGGCCGCAATAAGGCTATTTTCATAGGTGTTTGAAAATCATCATAAAATCAGATCTAATGGCAAGATTAAAAAAAAAATTGAGATTTGAAGTCGGATTTGCATATATTTCATGAAAAAACATCAATGTTTGGCCTCCAAAAAACTTTTCCTGCTCCTTAAGGGGGCAGTAAACACTAATTGACCTTTAGTTTCGAATTGGTAGGGCCTTCCAACCCGTTTGAAGGAGAAATTCTTGATAATAAGCAGTGCTGAGACATTGTTATGCTTTTTATTGAATGTAAATGTTATTATAAAGTTTCATTAGGGTATATTGAATAATACGAATATGCTGGTTACACACATTTCTGTATTGGAAGTGTCAATATTGGAACTTATCGGCTGCTTGGGAAAAACACCGAAAAGGGCGTCAAAATAGTGCGTTTTTCAGGTGGGTACATACATTGGACGATAGCAAAAAATCTTCATGGTCGTGCACCACTTTTCTGTGGATAAGTTGTATGCCTAGACTGTGTGGAAAGCGCAAACAGTGGCGATGGACCTCCTGTATTCGCAGGGAATTCTGTATAGAAGTTGAAAATGTGTCAAAATTGGGCCTCGGACACATGATTTTTTGCCACGTTCATGACCGGTTATTGCTCAAGGAATAAGGTCTATGATAACTGTTCAGATTTTCTTTTCATATTTTTAGAGAGCCACAGGCAATATGCATTTGGTGTGTAAATATTGCTTTCGTCCGTTTTGTTTTCGCGACTCAGTGAGGCGAGACTTAACAGACGTGCACCTGCCGTCCCAAACGAAGGCCCATTAGTGTTTACTGCTACCTTATATCCGAGGTGTATTTCACAGCTCACGGAAATACCCGAAGAGTTCCGATTGCTACTCTACATCACTATTCTACATGTAGAGATATATTCGAAATTAAAGATATCCTTAATGTTATAATTCTATGGTTAAACAATATTTAGTCTCGTTAAATGGAGTTTAAGAATTACTTTATGTGTCACCCTTACGCATAGTTGTGCATCTCTGAGTAATTTGTATAGATCTGCCTAAAATTGATGTCTGCTGGAGAAAAAAAGTTTATCCTTTCTTGTAGATACTTTCCTTTCCGTTAATTTTTTCTCAAGATGGCAGCCTCCATGAAGTCATGACCGGTGAAAATGGCTTTAGTAATTCGATTTTTTAAAACAGTTAGAAATAACTGGAAGAAGTCAGTTGTCTTCACTGGACTAGCTGTGTATGGTGTTCATTATGCAAAGGGACTTTACGAGTAAGGGTCTTCTAAAAGTATTGGAGTCGATCTAGTGCCCTTCACCTAAGGTTTTCGTAACCAAAATCGATCGTAATAAATTTAATGTTGTACCTACCTGCTGTCTTTTAGTGATCATTTTAGTCCCTTCACATGTCTAAACAAACATATTCTTTATCTGCTGTCATTTAATTCTTCACGTTTAAGGAAACATTCAACCGTAATCATTATTTGATGACACACTTAAGTCTAAGAAAACCTTACTGGCTTAGACAAACTGACCGTTCAAGGGTTCCACAAAATAAGGTTAATTTTTTAACCTCTGTCATAGATTGTAAACTATAAGCTTTTTATTGATCTGAGTGCTTGAATTGTTTTTGATAGCCTCTTGCATTTTAGATTCCCATTTTCTTGACTTAAAATTATACACTCAACTCGACAGTTTGATCATTGACAGATCCGGATCATCTTATGTTTGTTGTCAAATTTCTATGAATGCGAAGAAACTCTGGCCTTTAAAACTTAACAGTCATTTAGTATATTCATTTAGCTCTTGACAAAACCAATATGACATTTCCATATCTGGTAAAGCGATCACAATCAATTTGGAACGGTTAATTAAGACGGAGACAAGTCACCGGAAGTTGACCTAATTTCAACGATATTTTTTTTCAGTGATTTAGACGCTCATTTAAAAAGATAATGTGCACTTAACATTGACATCATTTGTAAGAAAAATTATAATGGATTGTATTTATGGAAAATGTTCACGCTAAGACAGGTCTGGGATTGTAAAATTGCATGATGAATGAAGGCAGGTGAACTCGACAGTTTCGGATCACCTCTTTGATTTTATAGGGTTCGTCTCATTCTCGTACCCTCTTTAAAGGAAAAAGTAAAATAATTCTTTAAAGGGAAATCGCACAAGCTATGTGTTTGATGAAAATAAAGTATTAATTGATGATATTATTTTCTGTTCTAATTGTCTCTTTGTGAAGTTAACCCTTTTTACAATAAATGATATGACAATTAACGTGATTCAGAACTGTCACATTTGATCCGAAACTGTCACGATGACCCCGATCTTACTTTCTTTTAAAACTGAAAAATGGTAAATAAAAGCGGTAAATCATTGGTATGAATAGACAGAGGAAGAATTTTTCGTTAAATTCATATGTTGATTTCTGCAGTAAATTGGTTAATACAAGAAAAAACGATCTGTTATCTATTAGTGATCCGGAACTGTCGAGTTGACTGTATGATTATTTATATATTTTCCCTTACTATTTCTTTTTTATTTCTTTTTTAATTTAGGGATGACCTGATTAGAAGAGAATATTGTGCAGAAGCGAGAGTAAGTTTACTACTTTATGAAGCCTGGTTAAGGGTATATCAAGATTCAAGATAAATTTTCAATGCAGTACATTATTTAAAAAACTCATTAATTTATCATTCTTTGAAATTGGCATCATTCTTTAAAATTGTCTCGTTTGGGGAGAAATAGAGAAGCCAGTTAGGATAAAGAATTAATTAAGATTTGTACAAAATGAAATAAAATGTAATTTCTGTCATTCATAAAAGTATTGCTGGTAAACATAAGCTTTACATAAATTTACAGCATCAACATAAGTTTGAAATAAATTCAGGCCTAACTTTAAGATTGTTCTTTACCACTTACCTCAGTGCTTCTTCTGTTACTAAAACACAGATGAGATAACTAAGTCTACAAGTTCACTCTTACTGAATAATGCTGAATAAAAGGCAGGTAATAGCTTAATTGTTCCTAAACGCTTTATTAAGATGAAGAAATGATTCAACATCAGGCAATATTTGAAATAATTGAGACCTAAGAAGAATTTGATTATCATGAGCAACCTCTCCTTTTGACACAATGATTTCAATATTGATCAGTTGTTAGGTATCATGCAATAATATATTTCAACATTTTTTTAATATTTTCTATAATTGATCATCAATTTTAATGCCATCTCATGAGAGGGACAGGGATTAGATTGTTGAATACTGTCTACTTGCTGTAGCACTTTATTGTTGACAGAAATATGGAGACGTTCCTGTTCAGCTTGGTGAGAAGGCCAGAAAAGTGACAGTGTTCCTTAATCCAGCTGCAAGTCGTGGGTAAGGCAGCCTACATGTTAAAAGTTGTTCTTTTACTTCATTTTAAACTTCATTTTAACACAGCTAGCATTTGAAGAGATGCTTTCAATGAGGTTTTACTTTGCAATGTTGCTTATGTCATTAATGAAAGAAAAGGGAATGTTGTTTTAATTTATGCAATTTTTAAGGATAAGTTGTTTTAGTAAAATGCTAGCCTAACCCAATATCCCCATTAATTGAAGTTAAGAAAGGACTTTTAATCTTACTTCAAACATGTTCCAACAAACACAAAAATGCATTTATACCTTGCCCTTTATATTTCCAGGTATGGTAAAAAGTTGTTTGACAAGAATGCAGCTCCCTTGTTATATTTAGCTGGTCTAGAAGTCAATGTTGTCAAGGTATTGATGATTATTTTTGCTACACTAATCCATATTCTGTTGCTTTTTTATTGGAAAGTTTCACTAAATTACTAGTTCAATTGTTTGTGAAAGAACAAATTTAATAGAAGAATTTTGAATGTGTTGGTTACACAAAAGATGTGATTTCAATTAAGACCATTTACACTCATATGGAGGATTAGGAAATGAATATGTGTTTAAGCCTGCAGTCTGAACTTGTTGTGTTACCTTGATACAGAAAATTAGACTATTATGTTTTGCCAACAAGAGCCTTCTTTCTTACATTTTTTTTATATTTGTAGACTGAATATGAGGGCCAGATTAAAGAATACATGAAGGTGTTTGAACAGAAGCATGCAGATGCTATCATTGTTGCTGGTGGAAATGTGTCAGTCTTAGAGGTAAAAATTTATGTTTTACAACATTTTTAGTTATTTGCAACAAATAATATTTATGAAAACAGTTGATACAATAAGAAATCTAAAGAAAAGTTGGTAATTCATAAATGAACAATGGTAACAATATGACAACAAAACTATAATACACTCATACTAAACGAAATCTGGGTTCAAATTGTTTTTACATTTTGCCTTGCTATAAGTGTCAAAGGGCTATAAACCATCTTTGGGACTTTGTAATTCAAGAAAGGCTAATATGTCGATCCTTTAGCTTTCTTCTAAAAGTATTGTGTTTTTGAGTTCTTAACCCTTCTTTATACCTGGTAAGATGTAGCAGATTCCAGCAAAACCATTTATCAAGGTGAGAATAAAAATGCATAATCTTTTTAGAGTTGCTTTCTGATCAAATCTTTATTCTTGCAAATGTATGGTATATTCCATGTTATGATAGAATATCTATCACAATATATGAAATAGATCAATGCCCCCTAACCCAAAATATATGAATTGAATTGCAATGTTGATTAATGAAAATTTGAATTATTTGACATAACGAGAATTGGCGCATTTGCCCATTTAAGACCAATTTCATATTTTGTCAAAATGTACATAGATTTTTTTTAGATTATCTATTTCAATAGATTTAAGAGTTATCTTTAATAGAGAAACGTTAATCATGTTTAATTTTGTCATTCATCGTTTTTTTCAGCTTATAACTGGGATGATGAGAAGAGAGGACAAGGTAATGAAAATTGGCAATTTTGATTAATTTATCCTTCTGAACTATTCCCTATCTGTTATGCTGTACTCTTTTAAAAAAACAACTCATTGGCTCAACAAATCATAAGTCTATTTTGGGGCGTTATACATTTAAGACCTGGCATTTAAAGAAATCAAGACACTGTTACTGATTTGTCTCTTACCTTTGATGAAGTATGCTCATGTGGGCGAGCAGCATGTAGGTTAGAATGTATATTGTACAAAATTGATGAGGAAATATCAGGAGCTGTGTGTGACCTCTTGTTTTGAATGTCTTTATTATATATTATAAGTGTAAGGAAAACTATTGTATGTGGGAATATTTCCCATTTGTAACACTCTGCACTGTTTAAGGTAGAATACCTTTCATCCGTCATTTTGAAATATTTTATTTCGGCGGATTACTTCAGTTGTTCTCGGTATACATTGGTCTGAGTCGGAACTTTTCGTATTAAAATGAATAGTTTTGGCCCTTACCGGCGTATCGGAAGAATGACCGAAGTTATCCAGCAAAAGATAATGTTTAAATGATGGATTATGAGTATTCTACCTTAAATCATTTCTTCAGTCTGGAATTGTGACCGGTCCAAATTCAAAGCAGCAGCAGAAGACAAATATAAGGTGTGGAAAATTGCATTAATCACTTGTATTGTGTAGAAACCAAAGTGACATTTCTTTATTTTCACAAATGTTTGTTTTGTCATCTGCTATTCATGAATTAAACATGTATTTATGAGGGAAAGCAGTTGGAGAGAGATTTTATTTGTTATTGTAGGAGTTCAGACAAAGAACACCAATTGGAATCATTCCAGTCGGCAGCTCAAATAAATTTGCTTCATTTTTCTACGGACCAGACAAGTCAGATGTCAGGTATGGTCAAACCTTTTATGTAACATATTGTGCTTGATAAACTTCTTTTACATAAGTTAAAAAAACAACATATTGTACTTGATAAACTTCTTTTACATAAGTTAAAAAAACAACATATTGTACTTGATAAACTTCTTTTACATAAGTTAAAAACAACAAATTGCACTTGTCTAAGGGGGCCTCTGTGGCTGAGTAAATAGAGTATAGAGGTTTGTTTTCCAATATAGAAGGATTGCAGTTTTTGATTAGCTGTCTCCTTGCTGATTTGCGGAAGGTTAAGGGTTCTTCTCAAATCTCTTTGAATGTGGCGTTTTTAAAACATAGAAAGTAAGTCAGGAACTACACAATTATATAGCTTTAGTAATAACAATTTAGAATTTGAATTGATGAATGAATTGATGCTCCACCTTTTCATGATGGGTCATGGTCAAAAGGAATAATATCGTAAGTTAGCTTTTCCAGAATGGGATAAAAAGAAAACTTGATAATTTATGTGTAACTTTTAATCCAGGGGTATATGTTTCTTTTAACATTTAGAGCCATTATTAACTTTCAGGAGAAGTTTAGATGTTGCCATGGCAATAGTGAAAGGTTTTACAAAGACAGTAGATGTTCTCAAACTACAGGTATGTCACCACAATCAAAGATCATCCTTTGTACTGTTATCACTATTTAACTATGATGACTTGTCTTCATTGCCTATTGTGACCTGTCCAAATTGAAAGCAACAGCAGTCGACAAATATGAAGAATTAAAATAATATTGTGATTTAGAGTGGGATAATCGTTTTGAAAGAAAAATGGAAATTCCTCTGGTTTTGTCGGAATGTCTGCAAGACACTGACTTCAAAGCCATATCCTTGTATGGGTGAAACCAAGGAAAGCTGTTATATAACCAAAATTTGTTGAAATGGCGTTCAACCATATACATTTAGGAAGCAAATTGATGAAACTTTCAAGCTGAAAAAGATTTTCATTTCTTTAGTCTCAGTTGTTAGTAAATTTTATGCAACATCTGATTAAATCATATCAACCAAAAATGATTTAAAGATAGTGGAGCGGCAATGGTAGAGCACCAGCCTCTTGAATCACTGGTCCTGGGTTTGATACCTGTTAAAGACAAGGTAAAATTACTAGGACAGGGTTCACGCTGTCGGTTGCCAAATGCGAATATTATTCATTCTGGCGAAAGATTTCCAGATTTGGCGAATTTGCTTGGCGCATGTTTTTTTCATTCAACTTTACCTTATTTCCACCTGTCCAGTACAGACATTTACATTTTTTGACACACTTAACACGTTCTCCGAAAACCCCAAATAAATCTGCTAATTGTTATCCCCGTGTCAAACAATGCCTGAGGCATGTATTAATCGAGTCTTTATTATGTGTAAACAACTCGACACACTTGATTGGTAAACTCTATACGGTTGTTCCACGAAAACTGATTAATATTTACCGCATTCCGTCCAGTGTGTTATGATGCATGGTAGAATGCGAGAATTGAAAGAGGTTGAATTTGTAAAGTATTTTGATATTGACAGTTTGCTTCCTTCGCTGATGCGATGGTACTATTCATATTTTGATCCTCCATTATTAATCATTCGAATCATCAGACCGGGGTCTTGACGAGAGTAAAAACAAAAAGACACAAAATCATGTTTACTTCTCTTTTATCTGTCGGACATTTCTAAAATAATTAACAAAACTAAGAATTCAGAAACGTATAGTCTTCATTATGATTTAATGTTATCTGAGATAAAAGATTCATTTTGATTTTGTCACTCAAAGTGAAGCCTTTAGTGTTACCATCTTTGGTTTAAATTTGTTCGGAAATGGAGGGGGGGGGGGGGCTTTTTTCTTTTCTTTTTTTTTTTTTTAACATAATATTTGTATTGGAATTACACATTACCTTTGAATGACAATACAGTTTTAATACAAATGGTGAAACATAACAAAAAGAAACCAAGAGGATTTAACACATAAGTACATAATAACATGAAAAGTGTTTCATCAAAATAAAGACATTTTAATTGGAGCCATTTGCTCAGAATTTGGCTCCTACTTCTTAAATTTGGCTCCTATTTTTGTCATTTGGCGAATGTGCTGGCGCAGACTTTTTTCCAGCCAGGGTGAGCCCTGCTAGGACTAATCCACAAATAGGTGTATGAACTGGTCATATATCCAGGTAGCAATTATTGCAATGATATTAAATAAGCTTCAAGCTTTCGTCACAATAGTTGTAAAGTAACTTGTCAAAAAGGAGTGAGGACAGTTTTTTGTTTGAATAACTTTTTTTTATTTCTTAATTTAGTTTCATTTTTTGTGATTTTTCTGTTAAAACAGGGTGATGAAGGCACTGCTACTTATGCCTTGTGTGGAATGGAAGCAGGTGTTTATAGAGATGCAAAAGAAAGGACTTCCAAGTGAGTAAATAATTACTAAGCACTTACATTTACCAATTGATCTTATTCAAAATCACCAACAAGTCAAAAAATACAATCTAAAATATGTCTATTTTAATGTTGAGGGTTAAGAAAAGATATTAATATTAATCCCCAATGTTGTTTGTTACATAGTATTTATATACATGTGCTGCTAAGTTAGTAAATCTTTTTAAAACAATATGATTGCTTTATGCAGATGTAAGTTGCATTACAATTTACAAACATTCTGACAAGCAATACCAGGATAAAAGAGATTGAGTTTTTAACTCGATTATTGGAAGAATTAGAAGAACTCTTCCTTTCACTAAATACGAAATACCTCTGATTTAAAGCAAATGTTGTCCCTCTTTGAACTTTGAAATCTCAGTTTTAAGTTTCACATGCAAGTTGGTATCTAAACAACAAATGCAGGGAAAGGATTTAAATTTGACATGTGTGTTATGGGTCATTAATTAAGGTCACTAACATAGTTCCATAACTCTGGTATGAAGTATATGCAAATTACTCCCCTTTTTTGTAATTGAAAGTCTTGTTAAAAGTTTTGTGTGCAAGTTATATTGTAGAATTAAAATTGTTATTCACTGCCCTATATACCTCTGGAAATGTCAAAAAGTCAAGTGCGCTGTTTTAATAGTAAAGAGATCAAATGATCAGAGATTAAACCACCTATTGCTTGAAGTCAAGTTGGTTTTCCCAGTTGAGGCCTCGTGCCTAACTAGACAATCTCTATGTCTTACTTCCTCTTCTGTTCTTAGCCTTGTTTATACCTTTACTCTTGGGCACACAAACTCTCCATCAGTTGAATGTGACTAGTACTGGCAGAGGAACAAGAAAGGCTCTTATTTGACATTTTTAAGGATTTGATGTGCTATATGCATGGGTGAAAGTGTTCAGGATTATTCCTGAATTTCAGGTTTTTTAGACTTTTTGTCCCTATATAATGCTATAGCAAACATACCTTTTCAGGATTAGGAACTACAATTTTCAGGTTTTTGAAATTCTTCAACTTTTACCCATGTATATGTTTTATTTTGTCTAGATACTGGTATTTTGGGCCCCTCAAACACAGATTTACCTACCTTAGAAGTACCCTCAGTAGATGGCCGCCAGTTGTGACGGGAAGTTTAGAGTATGCTCCCTTGACAGAGGAGAACTCAAAGCCCCAGCCAAAACCTGTCACTGTTGAAGAACAACCCAAACAATCATGGAGTTGGAAAAGTTTACTATTTGGGAGAAAACCTGCAAAAAAAGGTTATTTTTTGTCTTTATTTATGGAATGGATTTGTTTTGAGTTACATGTTGTATTGTTTAAATTGCTATTATGAATTAACTCAGTGGAAAGTACTTTATGCATCACAAATGTGAGCAAATATGATTTTTTTTTGTATGAATTTTGTCAAAGATTACAGATAAAGACATTTGAAATTGTTCAGTTATGTAAATAAATCAAGTGACAATGTACATATTAAATCTTGTAGACTTTAAAAGTGATAAAGTAATTATTTTCTCAAACCTTATAACTGAATGGAACTATTCTCTCATAGATGTTAGCTAAAAGCTTTGTGAAGAATCTGAATTAATTTTTCTTTGTTAGTGTAAAACTATATTGAATAAAAGTTTGAGACCATTGTTATTATAAATCCAATTAGAATTCTCAAACTGGATTGTCATACATTAGATAAATCAAATATATATTACACATCCAAATAGAATTCTCAAACTGGATTGTCATACATTAAATAAATCAAATATATATTACACATTGGATAGAAATAGCTAGAATGGCAATCTTTGTCCACACAAACAAGGCGTGAGCAATCTATTACCAATAGGTACCAATTGTAAATTAGGAATGAATGACAACAAGGTAAAGCAAACTATATAAACTATAGCGATATTCCACAAAAAGATCTTTTGAAAACATTCCCATATTTGGGAGACAGGAGTAGGTGGTAGAGGGGATTTCTTCCTAAACAGTGGTCTCTTCTTCTTGTTTTAGTGACAGCTACAGTTGAAGAAGAGGACGAATATGACTTTATAGATGGAGACGAGATTGTACAAAGGGAAGTAGAAAGTGTAGAAATAAACATGAGTTCTGGCTACACAGATAAAGATAAGGTGAGTATTAAAGGAGCATAAAATGTTTTTCTTGATTGTAACACCATGAGCTATTCTGTAAATGTTACAAAAGGAGAAATTCCGCCCTTTGTCGCAATGCTGTCCACTCTTTCCACAATGTAGGAAAGAATTATAATTTTCTTCTCCTAAAGTTTTCAATTGAATTTCCATTAATATAAGAAAGAAAATTGGCTTAGCAAGAATCTCAAACTAAGAACCATTGTATTTCAATTTAGACTCACTTTCAGGGCCTCCGTGGCCTAGTGGTTAGAGTACAGAACTTGAAATCACATGGCCCCTCTCCGCGTGGGTTCAAATCCTGAGAGGGATATGGATTTTCATGAGAAGTCTCCCGACTGACTTAAGGAATGCCGATGGTTCTACCCGCCTTGACCAGCCCTTAAGGGCAGTTGAGTATTGGGTCTTCCTCCATCATTAAGAGTTGGGCATCGCTACATAACTGATATAATGTTGATGTGATGTAAAACCAATTTAAAAAAAAATAGAGTCACTTTACACTGAGCTATAGGTATTTTTTCTGTTATTTAACCATCTCTTTGCAAAAAGAATAACTGCAATTTTAAAATAAAGATTGTGATTAAAGTAGTAATTCCGTTGTTGAAGGAGGGTAGGTTTAACACAGTAACAAATACCATACAAACAAAAAGTCAGGAATGCGGTGAGAGATCTTGGGCTATCATGGCTTCCTTGTTTATGCTATTTAGTTGTTGTTTATTACTTTCAAAGTATGCCTGTTACATATGTTGTAAGGAGTTAAATAGATTTTCCTTTAATTTCAGAAACTTCGAGGTGTGGAGCTGGAATTGGGTCCATCTGCTTTAAGTAAA
Organism: Cerastoderma edule; assembly: GCA_947846245.1. Classification (NCBI taxonomy): domain Eukaryota; kingdom Metazoa; phylum Mollusca; class Bivalvia; order Cardiida; family Cardiidae; genus Cerastoderma; species Cerastoderma edule. The sequence goes on from OX401408.1 coordinate 50,263,263, forward strand.
TCTGAATTTATAACTAAAGGGTAAGTATAATTCATAAAATTTCAATGAAGTTCCTGTGTGAATGTAAAAATTGAAAATAAGTGGCTATACTCTCCTTTCAACATAAGGTTTCCACTATGAAGATTTTAGAATTGATAAAATCATATGCATTTGTTACAAAATTATTCATTGATAAAATATGTCTGCTGCACATTATTTCTGAAAATTATGTTTCAAAAAACAACTGGGTCATGTGACTTCAACGCAATCATCTCTCTATCTATCTCAGTTATAATCAGTCTACAAAATAATGGCTGAATGACAGACCTGTACCTTAAAAACAAAAAATAGGAATAGAGCCCTTTTCTCTTTTGCATATGCAGATTAAAGTACATTTCCAATTTTGTATGCCTGGAATAAAAGGGTGTTATAGTTCCTGATAATTCTGATTGGTTCGCTTAGATTTTGAAATATGTGACTAGGTCATGTGTGTTGATGCTGCATAATCAAAGCAAAAGGTGTGTTGAATATACTGCTTCAGAAGAATAAGTGTTCATTACTTAACCCTTCACCAAACGCAAATTTTTCAACTCTCCCAAATTGAAAGAGTTTGCAGACAACATTTCAAAATGTGATGAAATTGAACAATACTTTTCTGATAGGGCAGAAAACATTGTGGGAAAAGGAGAAATTGCTCGTTATGAGCAATTTCTTCTTTTTCCACCAATTTTTACAGAGTCGTCTGCAACCAAACCGTCAAATGTCGTTATTGTTTGGTAGTGGATTAAGTGCCAAAAGGACATCAGGGAAAAGGGGTATGGTAATTATAAATTGTAAACATTTATTTTAACTTTTTAACGGTTGAAATTGGTTATATCTTGAGGACTTCTAAATATAAAATGTAATATAAGGTCTTTTTTGCAAAAAAACAATATTGATTGGTTGAAATAAGGTTGGATTCTAATACATCTAGTTTGATATACATGAAGAACTCATTACCTTTCATGGAACTTTAATATTTGTTGTGTGCTGTTCCTATATACTGTTATTGGCGATTATTTATCAATTTCTCTAATTTAGCCTACAATTGCTCCTTTAAATATCTGAAATATACGTTTTTTCAATAGGTGGACTCGTATGAAAGAAGACCCAAGTTGGAAAATGGGGACCGATTCTACTAACGAGAAAATACTGGCTAAAAAAGTGAAGTTCACTCCCAAGATTGAAGAGGTGAAGATTGACCTTTCTATTTATATTTCCTTAGCATTAAATGACAAAAAGATACATATTTTTTTGAGTAACATGAACTGAACAAGATTTCTTGTTAGATACAAAAAGTAGCATATTCGCTTTAAATGATGATGGCAAATTAAAATGCTATGAATTGAAATAGGTGATTTGCCCCCTTTTGTACTTTTGTTCTCTGCAATTTTCTGTCTCTTAAACTACTGCAGAGAATTGATGGAAATTTAGCATGTGTGTTTGGTGTCATAATGTAAGGCTACTGACAAAGTTCTGCTATATTGGTTTACAGCAAACTATACCAGTGTCTTTACTCAGGTAATCCTGGTTTAAGTTTAGTGTGCATCTTGATATTTTAGAAACAGCTTTTTGTTCACTGACCTTTATCCCTCTCCAACATTTATCGAATACTCAAGCATGCTGTCGTATAGATTGCTTTTGAAGAATTTTCAGGTGCTAAAGCACTCTCTTCATTTGCAAGTCTTAAGACATGTTTGTGTCTTTCAAAGAACATGATTAGAATTTAAACATTTTGTAAACATGTTTTAATGATATTGATTTCCTTATAGTTGCAGATTTATATTTGGTATTTCATTTTTATTTTACAGGGACGAGAATTATTTTTCAACATAGATGGAGAGCAGTTTGAGGCAAAACCAATCGCTGTGACATTGTTAAAAGATAGACTTAAAATGTTTACCGAATTACAACCAAATGTGGGAAATAGTTGACAAAGCTCTTGTTAGAGGTGGTCAAACCCTTAACCAATTAAACAATATTGTCTCTACATGTATAGCAACAACTGTGTAAGAACCTAATGTGTGTACATGTATTCATACGATTTTATTCAAGATGTTTTCTCTTGGTAGGATTAACACTAAAGAATAGTTCCAATTTTGGAGCTCATAGTGAGCATTTTCAATTGTTTACAAATCTACTTATGCTTTGTTTAAATAAATATTTATGACAATATGGGGGAGGTTCCTGGGTGATTCAGTGGTTCAAGTGTAGGACTTGGGGTCCTGGGTTCAATCCTTACCAGCAGCACTGGGATTTATCATTAGAGTGTCCTTGGACAAGATACTGCAGATCCCTACCTAGGACTGATGAAATCCAGGCAATCTGTCAATAACTGAAATACTGTTGACATGGTCTTTATTCTTTAACCCCATATGTATTATTAAAATGAGAAAATGGCTGAAAATGTTTGTTTTTTTCATTTCTTATTCATCTTATGATTTTATTTCCCCAAATCACAAATGACAAAAAGACCTTTTCTCTTTTTTGTTTATACTGTTAGTTCTCTTTAGCTCTTTTTTAATGAAAAAGGGCGAAGTTGTACTTCTTTTGTCCATTTAGGCTTGAGTTTTTCATGACATGCAATAACAGATAAACAACTCAAAAAGACTACCGGATTATGACTTATGTATTGTTGTAGATGGCACAAAACATCCATCCAATAGAAGGCTTGCTTATGAAATCAAGGTGCTACTCTAGGACAAGTTGAATAAGTGTCAGCAGTATAGACCCCTTTTAATATAAAACCTTTTTTCAAAACCTCCAATTATTTGAAAGCTCTATGAGAAAATACAACTCTGCCTTGGAATACTAATATTTGTGGTTAAAGTAAAGTGATGGTATAGTCAAAGGTTTAAAACTTGTCCTATAATTGAACAATGTGGACACTACAGAATGCATTCTAAGTTTGCTTTGTTTTGTTTGATGATTGTTATTTCTGGTGATTCTTAAAGTTAAGGGATATACTTCTGAAAGCACTGATGGCAGGGTTCCTTATATACATGTCATTTAGAACTCGTATTAGTTCTTTTATACAACTGACAAAGAATGAATCATTATTCAAATTGTCTTTTGTCTTCTGACAATGCTTTGTGCTTTATTACAAATGTAACCAACCGAGCAAATGAACCTCTCAAAGACGCAAACACATCCGATCAGTGAAAGACACTGTCGTTCACTGAGCGGTTGTGTTGTCTATATATATACCAGCATGATCTCTCAAACAATGCATTAGGTTCCTAATTTGCATAAACGTTCAACGAACGTTACACAAATTTCAAGTCCTTGATGACAAACTGATTTGAGTAAATGACATGCGAAGCATTTGTCATCAAGCACAAAGCATTATTAATTTCTCAAATCAGTTTGTAATCAAGTTTTTAACATTCGGAATAACGCCCGGAACATTCTCAGAAGTTAAATACACGTTTTACTCAAAAGCTCTCGCATAGAAAACGGCCAAACCTGCTTTCTTTTGCCCAGTTCTTGTTTTCAACATAATATTGGATTGATGCCTCTTTGGCTGATTAAATGGGAGTGTTGACTCGCAATCCCCATGTCCCCCTCTCCCTTATAGTGGTTGGATTCCAACTACGGTATGTATGGCCTTCTTTCATGAGGAGTCTAAACAACGTGACGGGGGCAAATGGAGTCTTTTATATAAATATGAATTATTTTGAAATCATTGGTTAGATCCCCGTTTCTTCTTTTTTTGATTCGGTGATGTCGAAAAACATGTGATATGTAGCTTAATTAATGGTTGCTCTTGACTGAGATGAGATAATATATTTCTCACTCATTATTTAGGCTGAGGAGTCGCACCTGCTAAGTCGGGTTCGGGTGGTAGTCGACGCCTGTACCGGGTCAACACCCATTTTGTTCAACGTTCAATATAGAGGCATATATATCAGACAAGTCTCTGACATCTTGCTCTAGTACGATGTTTTGGTATCAAAACGTTTTTAACTTATACGTCTGTCTACATGAGGGCTAACGCTATGTCAACATTATTTCAGTTTTTAATGGGTTTCTCGGACCAGTACTAGGCAAGGATCTGCAGTATTTTACACAAGGTCACTCCTACCATAAGTCCGAGTGCCACTTGTGAGAAATGAATCCAGAACCGCCGTGATACAATTCTTACACCTTGGCCGCACAGGACCCCTGTCTACCTATTTGTTGCAATGAAAGAGAAACGACCATCTTAGTTTTATGCTAGCAGAATGCCCACATTTTGGTCATGATGCTTACTTCCTGCTCTCTCAATCGGCACGTTACTTGTATCATTTTCTTTACTCTTCAATTATGGTGAATAAAGATATGTATTGTGGCAACGAGTCAAAGTTGGAAACACTCACTGATTCATTGTAGCTAGAACGTATTTCTGCAATGAATGCTATCCTTTTGTAAATATATGTTTAAAGTAGTGAACGCAGTCTCGGCATACTTTAACTTGTTCATATCCTTTGTGAAATACAGGGACACTATACAGACGATGAACAATGTTACAAAAACTACTTTAAGACAGAGCAATTGTACTGTATCTGAATATCATAATGTCATACATCGAGGGTGAACAAATATTGCTATAAAATATTAACGAAAAATTGAAGTTAACATCAGAGCGAAACCTCTGTCAAATACAATTTCGATCTCAGTAAAGTATTTCTGTTTTCATTTTGATAAAGTGTGTTTCACGTGTAGGTTTTTAACCCCTTTTAAAGTTGCTTGTTCACAGGAGAGAAAACTTTAAAGCCAAAATAAGATGTTAAAACAATAAAGTTTTTTTTTGTTATTTGATAAACAATTAAAAGTAGCTTTTTAACACATAATTGCTTCAGGAAGTGTCGATTTATCTAAGTATATTCAGTTTATATACGGTAGATCTCAAAAAATAAATTCATGCTTTTGTTTAAAATACATGTTAATTCACTGTATATACACTTTAAAGACTAAAAAACGATCTAATATTGCTCCCAATGACTTCTTCAGTGCGTACCGTATAACAGAACAGCTATTGTGCAGTTTTAATTCCTGATTGTTTCCCATCTGTAAACAAGCACTTGTAAGATGAAAGTGTACCGTGAATGTTTGTCTTTGAACAGCTAGTCCCCCCACTCACTATCTGTAGTTTTTCCCACGTAGGAGACGTGTCTTCATAGCCGATATGCGTAAAAAGGTTAATCCTTTAACCAAACGCCAAGTTTTCGACTGTCTTAAATTGAAAGAGATCAGCTTTGCTGGCTAATATATCCATTTTCAGATGCATTGGAATCAGGCCAAACTATTCAAAGAGAAAGGTAGAACAGATAGTACTTGTACAATTACGTTATAGAATCCTTATAAACGCAGGTCGATTTGAAATCTCTTGAAAGTATGAGTGGATAGAAGGTTGGGAATTTTTTTTATTGTTTTTCAGATCTACTTTGAACGGTTGCGGTAATTCTTAACGTAGAAACCTCCTGTCTATACATAGTGAGTTCTTCTTGGAATACAGATGTCGTGAGAGCGAACCCCACCTCGATGGACTTGGTTTTGTCTCTTGGACGACTTTGAGTGGGGTAATCAAATCAGGCTTACGTTTTCTCCCCATCAAATGTGTTATTTCTGTTAAAGTCCAATTCAATCTAGGTTGTAACGAACGTTTGTACTTCAGGAGCCCATCTTACCTCATTTATGTCATATATAACTTGTTGGAAGACCGTTTCTTGAAGAATTTTTATTAAATTTCCATTCGCTTGAAAAATGTGCGGCCATCACATACCAGAACGAGGCTCATGGACTTGGCCAATAAGCTTCGAACCTTTTTGATGAAGCCGGTGCGACATAATTGCTTCGTGTCCTGATTTCCATCATGTTTAAAAGTATCCGGTGGTTTGGAAAGAGCTATGCAGTATTGCTGAGTTAATGTCAGGGGCAAACACATAAGCCCCTCGTTATGTAACTGAAATACATGCGCTTTTATATCGGCACAAAAATCTCCATTCTTACCAATCAGTTGTCGAAGTCAGGACGACAAACTTGACTGTTACAAAGGTGGTTAACTCTTCAATGACTTAAAGCAAACTTATCATACTGGTTTATGTTTTGTGATGTTACGTCCCTTTCTATCAACCTTTCCCCTTATTTTTTATACGCCAAATTAATTTGAGCCTACATTTTCGTGTTAACATTTGCTACAAAATCCTGATTTGAGAAGAATAGTTTCTTGCCAGTTTGGCTTCTGTTTTTTGTGTAGTTTTCTACCTTTCTTTAAACCACTTTTTATGGTGTTGACTCAATTGTCTCTTGTCACAAAACTCTGAATGAGGAAATGCGTTGATATAATAATAATTGTGAGCTGAGTTTGAGTATTAACTGAAGGCGACATTTACGATCGCAAAAGAAACGACAGGAAATCATATTAGTCGGAATACAAAGTATTTCTTGTCCCAAATGTTTTCGTTCAAATACTGCTAAAACTATTGTTGCAAAAAAGCATTTTCTCATAACAAACCAATTCTGATTTAGTCATTTTGCATAGGTCCGTTGTTTAAACACGCCACCAACTGTTTTTTTTGCCACAATATTTCGAGATACCCGCGCGTTTTCTGTTAATAATACTTTTCTGATCTCTAGGTACAGTCTACGCAGGATATCGCCTTGGAATAAGGTGTGATGGTCTTGTAAGTGTTGGAGTGTGTTGTAGACTTGAGACCGATCGGTCTGTGTTCAACTGCCATCCGTGAATGTGTGGAGGACAGTGACCCAGGGGTAGAGCGTGTGCCTCCGGAGACGAGGGTCGTGGGTTCGAATCCCGGGAGTAGCGGGACCGTCTTTCGACCTAACATTAATCCACATTTGGCGCGAGTGCTGGTTATGTATCCAGAAAGAAGAATCGAGAGTGATTTATCTAAGTTGTAAGAACTTGTTTCACACTCGATGTAAAATAAAAAGGTTTTACCTAACTTCCATTCGAGCACCATTAGGCAAGATGCTATTCCTAGCATTGTGAAAGTAGAATCGCAATGCGAAGCAGGCGAATGAATTTTGTCTAAGTAGCAATGTCACTTGGCATCTATTGCAAAAAGATTGATACGCCCTTAATGTTGCTGCGAGAGATTGACATAACCGAATGTAGAAGTTCTAGTGATTGATTCAATGAGGTATCAGTATTAATATGTCGGTATCCAATAACACATTCTCCTTAAAAAAGAGTTGGTGACTTGTTCAAATTGAAAACAACAACAAAAAAGTATGAACGAAATAGTTCATAAGATATTTGATCGAAGCCATAGGGACCTCAGAAATTATTGGTCACACAGTTTCCTCCAATACGCCAAAGAACTATGAAACATTTTAGGTATTTTGCCTGCGCAAGCTTACATACATGGCGAAGGCGACATACTGTGAAACAATGCAACTCGGTTTACTCACAATATATTCCTTTGTTAAGAAATAACGTTTTATGCATTCATCTTATCCTATATAAGGTCTATTTTCCCCTTCCAACATTTAACCATTTACTCCATCACCACATAAGGGGTAACGGAATAAAGCGGGGTTCAAAGCACCAGATGCGAAATGTTTGAATATGAAAGGTAGATTTAGTCTGTCATCGTACAAAATCATTCTGCAACACACTCTTTAGAAAGGTACTCTTTAGAGTAAGCTATATTATTGACCCTTGGCAGTTCCGAAATATAAAATTTGCTGTTGACAAAATTGTAGGAAAGCGTGGGAAAAGGATATAGACTTTTTATGAGCTATTTCTCCGTTTTTAATCAATAATTTCCGTTCCATTTCTGTAATTTCTTTCATTTACAATTTTATCAGGATTTTCAACAGGGATCTCTCTCAATCTGCGATGAAAAGATTTAGTCGTTTGTGCAAATCCTGACATGCAAGGGAACCCCAATTGGTTCGGCACGTGCGCTGGATAATTAACCCATCGAACATTTGACCGCAATTCTGACCCGATCCAATATAGACGAGGGAGATAAACGGAACAGCCATATTATGGTTTTTAATGGCGGCGTACATGTCAAACACTGCCGACTGAGTGGATTATTACGTTAACTATGCCTCAGCCACCGCCTCGGAAGGTACGTACTGTTGGCTTATATGTGTCCGAAGTGTTGATCTATTTGTGAATGGTGACCAATTAGGGATTTAATCACGTGATCTGTATTGTTAATTGCAGGTAAAGCCGAGTGCAGTGCTAAAAACCCTTCACAGCGACCAGATATCCAAACTTCAGGCTAAACATCAACAAGAATGCGATCTTCTCGAAGATATACGGTATGTCACTCAATAGCTTTACAAATGTAACAGTCTAACAGGATTTGTTCATTTAATTGTTGTTAATAATGCGATTGATCCTTTATGAAAGCCCAAGCAGACGACAAGTGAAATATGAGCGTTGACATTTTGAAATTGACATGAAAACAATCATTGCGACGAATGTGACAGACGTTCTATTTGACAGAATGGTTATTAAGTCGTTTACTGTTCTCGGTTTTAAATGAGCATTCACCAGGGATGAGCATACACACTGACATTGGCTCATCATTGAAATTGCGTTGAAATGGGTGTGTGTATGTGCAATTGTACTTAAGATCATTCTGATGATAATCTTTTAACATTGACTAAGATCATGTGTTTTTGAATTGTTTGTTTTTTTAATGGAGGAGAAGATTTAAGTGGAGGAGAAATAGAGGAATTTTCAACTTTTGATAATTTCCTTTAATCACACAAAATGTTGACATACAGAACTCACTCCCATCAACATATTATACGCTATCTACCTTGGGTTACTATAGACAGGCAGACTTTGAAACAAAAAACAGAGTAAAAGAAATTTTTGAAAGATGCTTAATTGACTGATAAGTCTTCCAATCATTCATGATAAGTGAACTACTTCTTTTGTCATGATATTTTAAAATTTTGTTAACCAGCTAGACATTCACAGTTGTTTGTTTGGGAAAGGGTTATATTTGATTTAAAGGCAGTAAGAAAAAGTTCTTTGAATTCCTGGATATGACCTGCATGAGATCATTATTGTGAATTTTTATACAGAATTTCATATATAAAGGGTCAAAAGTCCCCCAAATTAGCATAAATCAAGGGGTCATAGGCAAACCCTTTACATAGTTTAAAAAAACTTGTTTCAAAATCATTATAAAAATACAAGTTTAAACTAGTTAATCATGCATTTAGCTTAATGTATTAGTCTTTTTCTAAAAGCAAACCAATTTAAAAAAGACCAACTGTTTTGTGGTATATGTAAAGGGTAAATCAAAATGTGATGTAAACATGTTAGTTCATTGGATTTTCTATCTTTCACCTGTGACTAGGTGTAATGAAAGAAACTGAAAGGAAATAAAGTAATGTGTTAATCATCATTTGTTAAACCTTTAACCATTTAGGAAATAAATACTTTTAAAAATTTTAGACTTTACTCCCAAATTTAACAATCATCCAGTATTAGAAAGAAACATTTTGAAACATTTTACCTTGCTCATAATGACAAGCTATCTCTCTTTCGTCATAATAGTACTTCAGGATATCTGTTTGATACCGTAGATTTGTGTAAGTGAGCTAAAAATTTGGATCGAAGAATAACTTTACATAAGGTTAATGGTTAAAGTAAGGAAGGAATTTTATCATGTTCTTCTGTCATAGGAAAGTTACTTTTAAAAAGTAGGAAAGAAAATGTAACATACTAAAAATGTTTAAAAGGGATATGTATGGCCTCCCTTAGTCACAATATTTGAAGAATAATTCTTTGAAGGGTTCAAGAACTGTATTTATGAACAGACAGCTGTTCTTGGACTTGTTTATGAATTTCAAGAACATGTTCATGAGCACCAAGAACACATTCATGAATGTATTCATTGCCGAATCCTTGACAGGTATGAACAGATGCAGAAATTATTTTGTCACATTATTTGATAAAAGTGTTTGCTCCAATAGAGTCAGGTGTAAACCCTTTACCAAACGCCATATTTACAACTGTCCCAAATTGAAAGAGTTTGCAGAAGGCATTTCAAAATTTGATGAAATTGGAAAATGATATTCTGATTGGGTAGAAAACATTGTCGGAAAAGGAGAAATTGTTCGTCATGAGCAATTTCTCCTTATCCCACATTGTTTTCCAAAGTCATCTGCAACAAACTGGTCAAATGTTGTTATTGTTTGGTAATGGGTTAAGCAGACAGAGGAAATGGTGTATAGGTCTGAGTTGCACTACTGAACAATCACTTAAAAGGTTTAAGTGGTAGTTAAGTGCAGTAAGTAATAGAGACGTATGGCAAGCTGTTGTAAGCAGTGTTTCAAAATCTGTAGGATAGATTCTTTATATCTATAGGTAGTATTCATTAGATTTGGACAGACCATTCTAATGAATACCCACTATGTAGGCCTTTGGGTGAAAACAAATGAGGTTGCTCTACTTGATGAGACAATTCTAATTAGTACCAACAATATAGGAGTAGTTTTTGAAATACTGCCAAGCAAAATACCTTTATTTGCCCCTGATCAAGACTACTGTTATATCAAGTGAGATACTTACCCCCTACAGATCTCAAGAACTAATTAGCACTTGATATTATAATTCAGATTATTGAATGTCAATTTGAGAGGGTTATCTTCCTGTTGAGTTTAATGTTTCAGATATAAACCCATGTTGTGGGTACTAATTATAAGTGAATTGAAATCCAATTAGTTAAATAAACGAGGAACTTCCTTTATGGCATTATCAACAATATCTGCTTTTCCATCGATATTATCCATTTCTTTACTTCCAGAGGACAATCTTCAAATTTTGATCCAATTTCATTGTTGTCTCTAATTTTAATCGCTTTGGGCCATTAAGAATTGTGTTGTTTTTAGCTCACTTTGTGCTCAAGGTGAGCTTTTGTGATCGCACAATGTCTGTCGTGCGTCGTGCGCCGTCAACAATTTCTTTAAACATCTTATCCTCAAAAACCATTGAGCCAATCTTAACCAAACTTCACAGGAATGTCCATTGGGTAATGCTCTTCAAAAGTGGTCCAAAGAAATTGATTCCATGCAGAACTTGGGTTGCTGTGGCATGAAAAAGGGTGAATTTCTGCAATTTTTAAAAAATCTTCTTGTCTGAAATCACAGGTAAAATAATTTTACAGGAATATTCTTTTGCCTCTTTTCAAATGTTGTTCAAAGAATTATGATATCTCGAAAAACATGGTCGCCAGACTGCGTTGAACTTTGAACGTGTTTCGTTTTCACTATATACATGTATGCTAAAATTTATAACTTTACAAACATCTTTTTTTTCCAAACATCTTTGCCAATTTCAATGAGATTTCATATGAAGCGACCCTAGTTGAAGGGGAAAAAGATTTGTTAGAAAAAAATTAGTCATGTGGCCAAAATGTTTGCCATACCCATATTTGGTAAAAACCATGAAAAAATCTTGTCAAAAACCACTGGTCAAATTTCAAAATAATTTCACTGGAACGTTCTTTGGGTGCCCTTCTATAAAGATTGTTAAAAAGATTTAGATATCTTGAAAATTTATACTATACATGCTGGGCTCTTCATTGGACCAAAATATTATGAGCCATTTTGACTAAGCTACCCAAATTTTCTTTAGCCACTTGGATTTTTGCAAAGCCAAATTTGGCTAAGTCTTTTTAGCCATTTTAGCAGAAATATTAAATATAAATTACAGTTCATTTGTTCAATTTACAGACCAATTATTGAAATAGGCTAGAATGGTATTTATCACATAATAAAATAAATGATGTGTAAATTGAACAAATAAATAACAGTTCTTGTATCAGCCACTTCATTGTGTGGTTGTTCTTAGTAGAGTACTACATCCTATACCTCAATAAATGTTTACAGAACTTTGGGACAGGGTTAGAAAGACGACAGAAAATAATTAAACTTGCATGCATGCACCTGGCATGATTCATTTTTTAAATAAAACAAAATAAACATTTAGAAAAAGAATATAAAATAACTTTTATTGTAAATAAAACAAAATAAATTAAACATTTTAAAAAAGAATATCTAACCTTAAAGTTTGCAGGGTATGCTGCAGCGTTTACGTGATCTGGGAGTCATTGAACTGGCAAGTTGACAGTACTTGTACAATAATGACGTTCTTTTTACTAAATGTGGGAGTTCCAATGCATTAAGATATGCTCATAAAAGGTTATATTTCCTTGAATGTTTGTTTTAATTACCATTTTTCACCGGGAGTCCCTTTCCCTCATGTTGTTGTTGTTGTTGTTTCGTTGTCCGTAAATTCCGTACCATGGAATTTCGTTCTAATATTGCATCGATGTAATCATTTAAAACGCTTGATATATTGAATGTGTTTACACACAAATAATGTTTTTTATTCGCGTGCTTTTTATTGCAATAAGTCCCATATCACCTTTATGAGTATCTTTTTTTAACGCAGTGAGCTACAGAAATAAGTATCGAAAACGTTTTGGTGCGTTTTATTATTCTGGTACCGACTTTAGTGTGACACATAAACTGAAACCGGGAACCGGCCTGTTTAAACGTTTTCATTAGACGTTGCTATTGGAAATATACATAATGTCTGGTCTCCGGATTTTCTAAAAGAGCGCTTTCACTAGAAAATCGGCTAAGGAACCAAACACTTCTATTTATATTTAAGCTGTTCAACGTCAAACTATTCAATTTTAATTAATGATTACCACTCGTAGTGGCGAAAAGACTTTAGCCATTCTTCCCACTTTCGCCATTACAGACTCTATACAAAATGGGGTCAATTTTACTTTCGCCAAATTGACGAAAGGGTACATTTCTTTTTTCGCCAAACCAAGTTGACTTTCGCCTATGGCGAATGGCGAAGCTTTATGAATAGCCCAGACATGTATGATAGAATTTCTGACACAGTACATCAATATCAATTTGGATGTCCAAGTATGCCAAAATGACAACCATAAAATGGCAACAATAGATCGTACTGGACAAAAGTGCAGGCTGGTCTTCGTACATACAATCTGTAAAAGTAAAATATTCAGTTTCCGCATTGTAAGACTTATGTACCATTTTGATGTCCCACATCAAGCATAAAGTGTCAAACTTGTAAAATGGGAATAAAAAAAAGGTCAATGCATAGAAGCACAAGAAACTCTGTGTAAAAGTTAAAAGCAATGTTTCTAACTATTCTTCAATTGGGTGGTAATCTCAGGTGAGCAGTTTAAGGGTCATTATGGAGTTCAACTTTCTGAATGAGTTGTGTTGTGTTGAAATGAGTACATTTTGAGTACATTGGAATAAAGATAGGTTTAAATTTTGAACATTGTACTTGTATCGCAAGTTCACTATGAATTTTACAGTAAAATTGTGTGTAGCCTACACATGCACTTACTGCTAACTTTAATACAATAGATGCATTCTGTATTTAATTGATTATAAGCAGACACTTTCTTGTGCACCAAGGATATATTTAAGCTATGATGGCTGAAAATGGGACAAAACCAAGCATTTTTCTCTCTTGATTCAATGGTATCCAAATGATTGTCTTTCAAGCAAAGATTGAATGACAGATGGAAATAAGCTTGGAGAAGTATGAATGCTCTATTCTTGATTCTTAGCTGATCTATGGATTTTTGTTCTTTTGGTTTCATGAACATTCCAAATGTTGAACTAAGGATTTAAATTGCACACCTTTTGCTGAAATGTTAAAAAGTGTACAGGAGTGATCTAAAGGGGATAGGGGTGGGGGGGGGGGGGCAGGGGGTTATCCCTAATGGTCAATTGACCAATGATTCAGGTACATGTATTGCATAAAGTAGTGTGAACTGTGAGAGAATTATGTAAATGTCAATGTTTTTGTATAGTAAGTAAACATCTATAGGTAAACATACATCCAAAAACACATAACCTCACCACTACCCATTACTTCATATCAGGTGTGCAATACAAGAATATGATACCTTAGAGGTTCAGATAAACTTCTCTAACCCTTAGAATGCTGGGTAATTTACTAAAAATAGATTTTTGCGTCATATGCCTTTCAAGACCTGAAATATCTGCTTAATTTTGATGAGGAAAGATGCTCAGAGTTGCAAGCAAGTTAGATCACAGGCCAGCCACCAATTTATTTGGCGGCTGGCCTGGATCTAACATGTTTACATAAGCATGTTTTTGTATTGTATAGAAGTTGGTTCCATCACTATAAGGGTAAATACTTCTCTAAACCTTTTATTGTGGGTACTCATTAAGATTGTCATGACACAATACAGGGTTTATTTAATATGCTGGTCTGGAAGAACTAATGTAAATGACAGTAGTATGCCCCTTTTTCTTGACCACTGTTACAAAACCTTTTAAATTAGTGTCTCCATCTAACCCTAAATATATACAGTCGAGCCTCATTTATCCGAACACTTTCGTTCCCAGGAATAATGTTCGTATTAATGAATAATCCGGAAAAAACGATCGGCGAGTTTCCAGTGAGATGTTTACCTATACACCGATTTTCATAATAATTACTATGAAGTAAAGAAAACATAATAGTTGAAAATGATTGCCAGACATTGTCTCCTGATCGCTGTCAATGCAGCGAGTTAACACCTTTTACAAACATGACTTTCCACATGCGACGATGATTACAATTAGGTTAGACCAGTTAACTGACAAAATGACCGATTTACAAACAATAAACCCCTTTCATTACACTACACTTGGTGACATTTTATGATCAAGCATACATGCGAATTTGCCAAAGGTGTAAATGTCGGATTACCGTCTCGTCAATTAACGTAGGTAACCGCAAAAATAATAATCATTATGCTGGTTTCCAGATTAGTCACGCGCATATACTATTAGAAGTTAGGCTTGGTTCCCGACTTTTATTGTCCGGAGCCGGAATGCGGATTTTCCGGATTAAACAGTGGAATTAATGAAGGTAAGGACCGTTCCCTACAAATTCTGTTCGGATGGCAAATAATACGGATTAACGACGTTCGAACTATCGAGGCTCGACTGTACTTGTTTTAACAATACTGCTGCTGGAAACAATTTAAATTCATGTAACTCTTTCTTCTTAATACTCTTCTAAATACCACAATGAAGATGTTATTTTCAACCTCTATGGTTATCAACTTATTATGTTTTCAATTTGAATCTTTCACAATGTCTTATGTGAGGATAGGAGTCAACCAGACGAAAGATCCAATAATTTCTTGGTGATAAGCAATTATTACCTCTGTCAAAATATTTTACGCCTAATATCACAAGAAAAAGTAATTTTTCATTTTTATAATTGATGTCTGCTATTGCTTTTACCCATAAAAACAAAAGTACATTAACTCTTAGAACATGTGCTATTGTTTTCATTAAGGTTCCAAAATGCAGCCTACACTTGTGAAATAAAATCCGTGTTGCCCAAAAAATGCAAAAAGAAAAAGAAAATTAGAAAATTAATGAATGAGAAAGAGAAGCTTCAAAAGGGAAATCATTGATTTGTGAGGTGGAATTCAACTGTTTTATGTCATACAGCTTTTGCCAATGCAATACAGTGGACCCGCGATAATCCGAACGTCGTTTATCCGGAATATTCACCATCCGAACAGAATTTTGAGGGAACGGATCTTACCTTCATCAATTTAACTGTTTAATGCGGAAAATCCGCGGAACCGGACAAAAATATTCGGGAACCAACAGTCACTTTTCATAGTATATGCGTACGGCTAGTCCGGAAACCAGTAAAATCGTTTATTTTGCGGTAACAGGTTGCGAATGAAGGGATAGGTCTTCTGTTGTAAACGGCATTCACACGTTTTGCAAAGTGTCACATATGCTTGACCATAACATGTCACCTAGTGTAGTATACTGGAAGGTGTTGATTGTTTGTTAATCGGTCATTCTGTCAGTTGATTGGTCTTACATTATTGTATTTACGGTCGCATGTCAATAGTTGAGTTTGTAAGAGGTGTTGATTGGCTGATTGGCTGCTTAGACAGCGATCGGGAGACAATGTCTGGCAATCATTTTCAATTATTACTCAATCGATATGCTCCTTTTCCCTATAAATAAACTCTCGACAATCCCTACCTATCTCATTTCTCGATATTGAAATAAGAAGATACAACTTGAAGATGTCTACACCCACAGCCAAACGAAGACAGTTCTTTTCAGAGCTATCTTAAGGAATTTTAACTTCTCGAAAGACATTGCTTCAAATTGTCATTTTTTTAAAAAATCCTAACACACTTTATATTTCCCTTCAAAAAAAATAATTGTGTATTTCTTACTTCATAGTAATGATCATGCGATACACCGACACCGTGTAAAGGTAAACATTTCGCTGTAACTCGCATGTTCTTTATTCCGGAAAATTCGTTAATACGAACATTTCTCCTGGGAACGAAAGTTTTCGGATAAACGAGGGTCCACTGTATTTATTAACCCTTTACCAAATGCAAAATTTTCGACCATCCCAAATTGAAAGAGTTTGCAGACGACAATTCAAAATGTAATGAAATTGAAAAATGATTTCTGACAGAGCAAAGAACGTTGTGGGAAATAGAGAAATTGAGCAATTTCTCCTTTCCAACAATGTTTTTCAAATTGTCTGCAACAAACTGGTTAAATTCCATCATTGTTTGGTAATGGGTTCAACTTTTTAGCTCACCTGAGCACAAAGTGCTCAAGGTGAGCTTTTGTGATCGCCCAATGTCCGTCGTCAGTTGTGTGTCGTGCGCTGTCAACAATTTCTTTAAACATCTTGTCCTCCTAAACCATTAAGCCAATCTTAAGCAAACTTCACAGGAATGTCCGTTGGGTGATGCTCTTCAAAAGTTGTTCTAAGAAATTGATTCCATGCAGAACTTTTTCATGCCATGGCATGAAAAAAGGGGGAATTTCTGCAATTTTTAAAAAATCTTCTTGTCTAAAACCACTGGTCAGAATTCAAAATAATTTCACAGGAATGTTCTTTGGGGGCCTCTTTTTAAAAGTTGTCCAAAGAATTTTGATATCTCGAAAAACCTGGCCACCAGGCTGCGTTGAACTTTGAACGCGTTTTTGTTTTCACTATATACATGAAAGCTAAAATTTATAACTTTACAATCATCTTTTTTTCCAAACTTCTTGGCCAATTTCAATGAAATATCATGTGAAGCATCCCTAGTTGGAGGGGAGAAAGATTTGTCAAAAAAGAATTAGTCATATGACCAAAATCTCTGCCATGCCCATATTTGGTAAAAACCTTAAAAAAAAATTCTTGTCACAAACCATTAGTAAGATTTCAAAAAAATTATTTCACAGGAATGTTCTTTGGGGGCCTCTTTTTATAAGTTGTTCAAAGAATTTTGATATCTCGAAAAACATGGCCGCCAGGGTGCGTTGAACTTTGAACACGTTTTTGGTTTAACTACATACAATTGTATGCTAAAATTTATTACTTTACAAACATCTTTTTTTCCAAACCTCTGGGTCAATTTCAATGAAATATCATGTGAAGCATCCCTAGTTGGAGGGGAGAAAGATTCGTCAAACACAAAATTGGTCATATGACCAAAATGGCTGCCATGCCCAAATTTGGTAAAAACCTTAAAAAAATCTTCTTGTCACAAACCACTGGTCAGATTTCAAAATTATTTCACAGGAATGTTCTTTGGGGACCCTTCTATAAAGATTGTTGACATCCTATTGAAATCTCGAAAAACATGGCTGCCAGGGTGCATTGAACTTTGAACATGTTTTTGTTAACACTATATGCAAGTATGGAAGAATTTTAAACAAAATACATCAATATCAATTTGGATGTCCAAATATGCCAAAATGATAACCAAAAATGGCAACAATAGATCATACTGGACAAAAGTGCTGGCTGCTCTTTGTACATACAATCTGTAAAAATAAAATATTCAGTTTCAACATTGTAAGAATTATGTACCATTTTAATGTCCAACATCAAGCATACAGTGTCCAACTTGTAAAATTGGGAAAAAAAAGGTCAATGCATAGAAGCACAAGAAACTCTGTGTAAAAAGTAAAAGCAATGTTTCTAACTATTCTTCAAATAGGTGGTAATCTCAGGTG
Source organism: Cerastoderma edule (assembly GCA_947846245.1). Lineage (NCBI taxonomy): Eukaryota > Metazoa > Mollusca > Bivalvia > Cardiida > Cardiidae > Cerastoderma > Cerastoderma edule. The sequence continues at coordinate 50,281,341 of OX401408.1, forward strand.
AGCGGTTCTAGGGCCATTATGGCCCTCTTGTTTATTTTGTGACAAAAGTATTTCGGTTTTAAATTATGTAGGTTTTTTATCAATTGTTTCAACCAGAACAATACCCTGATTTACAGCCTGAAATGGATACTTGTTATACTGTTTGTCATCCTTTACAAACATTGTGAAACTTCAAGCATAAAACCTTGCTCAATATGAAGGTTTTACAAAGGAGCACATTAAAACTAATTGTTGAAGTGATGGAGTAGCCAGGAGCCAACTGTCTTAATAATTGAGAACTTTTTGAAATAATGAAATATGTGAATGATGAAAGAATTTGCTCAAACGTTTTTAAAGTTTATTCTATTACAGAAGGGTTTGTGGGACAACTTTGCCCTTTCTCTTTTTCTCAGATGTATGAATAGCGTTTAACCCTTTCCCAAACAATAACGACATTTGACGACTTTGTTGCAGATGACTTTCGAAAACATTGTGGGAAAAGGAGAAATTACTTGTAACGAGCAATTTTTCCTTTTCCCCACAAGGTTTTCTGCTCTTTCTGAAGAATATTGTTCAATTTCATCACAATTTGAAATGTCGTCTGCAAACTCTTTCAATTTGGGACAGTTATAAATTTGTTGTTTGGGAAAGGGTTAAAACATCATATTGTTTGGTGTAAAGTATAAGAAAAGTTATTTTTCATTACTGCTTTATTTATTTAGAAGATGGTTTCAGTTTCATGCAAATTGACTTGCGGCACTTGTTTTTGTATTTGAATGACTTAATGTAAAATAATTATATATTTTTCATTTTTATATTGCATCAAGGTATCTAGGTATTGTGGATTTCCTTTTAGGGGAAATGAACTTGTATAATTGTATTGCTGTATAATTTTGAATTTTATTAAGATGGTATCTTCAAATTCTATAGCAATTGTTAACAATTGTTGGCAACCTTTTGATGAAGAAAATGTTCTAAGTTGTTGTTTAGTCCATAATGCTTGTTGTTTAGTCCATAGTGCTTGTTGTTTAGTCCATAATGCTTGTTGTTTAGTCCATAATGCTTGTTGTTTTAGATTAATGTTTTCAGTCAAGACTGGTTACAGAATCCTGGGAACCATTATGGATTAACCATTTCCCTGATACAAACATCTCAACATTATGAATTTCTAGTTTGAATCAGCTTTCAAAATTTACAATTTGTTGTAAAACATATATACAGCATACAATTTGTTTTCTTACATGAATATTTACATCATACAAATGCATTTAAATGCATAGACATGGCATCACAAATATATAAATGAGAGAAATGTGATTTTGAAGTGATATAGATTATAAAAAAAGCAACATTTGATAATATGAAACCAAAGTTTATCAGCCAGTTTCCAGATATGGTGTTCTGTGAGTGAACCAAAGTGAAAGTATCATCAGTTACTGTTTAATGATGAATAATGAAATACATGTGATGGAGTTTATCTCTCCTCACTGGTCACTTATGTAGGACAAAATTTGGTGGTTTGGAAGTAATAATGTGCAGTACTGTCAATAGATATATACAAGGAGCATGGACAAGTGACCTGCTGAATGCAGCAATGTATCTGTAACTGTTTCAAATGGCTAAAACGGATCCATAAATAACCCTTTGTTATTAATGTATTATAATTTAAGGCAACAGTTAAATAAATCAAGCTGTTTAATCATGAACGTTTATTGTTTCTTTCATAGTTGGTTTTGATATTCTGAAAGATCGGTGCAAATCTATAGCAACATGGTGACTAGCACCTCCATATAAAACATTGATTAAATTAACCCTATGTTTTTAAAAGACTCAATTATCAAATCAACCTTTTAATCATGAATATCTATTGTTTCTTTGGTACAGTCTATAGTTACACCTCTATGTTTGTGGTGAAGTTATGATAGTCTTTGTTTGAACCCTCAAATTGCCACCTACCACTTTAAATGTGGAGGGGATGATGGAAAGTCTACCAAAGTGGTTTGTTTAACCCTTTACCAAATGCCAAATTTTCGACTGTCCAAAATTGAAAGAGTTTGCAGACGACTTTTCAAAGCGTGATGAAATTGAAAATAATCTTCTGATTTGGCAGAAAACATTGTGGGAAAAGGAGAAATTGCTTGTTACAAGCAATTTATCCTTTTCCCACAATGTTTTCCAAAGTCGTCTGCAACAAACTGGTCAAATGCCTTAATTGTTTGGTATTGGGTTAAGGGAATTTTCTCATGGACAGGCCCGGATATATCACACATCATTAAGAGAGCTTTAGCAATTTATAGATGATCGTTAGCACACTCAGGGGGATCTTGTTTGACTTTCACCTAATTGTTTGTGAAAAGAACGTTAAGATGTAGTCTGTCAGTCAATAAAGTAGTAGATTGACGTGGATGGTAAAATAGGTTTTCTTATTAAAGTCTACTACATTGGCCCTTTAGGAGTTGTTTACATCATTGTACATTTCAACTCTAGCATGACTCTCTCCTGATATGGCAATTATTTTTTCTCTTTGAGATGAGAGATAACTACAGTGAATTTTATGTAATTATGAATCAATGACAATAGGAAAATACTAGTCACAAGCGATGTCCCCATTGTTTTTGTCAATTAATCATTGTATCAAGAAAGTTCTATTGCAATTGTTGTTTACAAAGAATCATTTTGATAGACATGTACCTTGCAAGTGGTAGATGATTTGAGCACTTTTTTTAGATGTTTACCTGTAGGCTTTCACATGACACTGGGCAATTTGGTCTATTTAGTACCATGTGATTACTGGATAATGGTTTATTTTATGGTAATCTTGTGACACATCAGAGTTTGATTTACTCTTCTCTCTTATAAACCTACACCAACATTTAAGGTTAAACAAACTAAAATATTTTAAGAAAAAGATCGGAATTGCTCATATTAAGACATTCCGTTTGTGAAAATATTATTTTCCCAAAATGTTTTCTGCCCTATCAGAAGATTATTTTTCAATTTCATCACGTTTCAAAATGTCGTCTGCAAACTCTTTCAATTTGGGACAGTCAAAAATTTGCCGTTTGGTGGAGGGTAAAACTTTTGAAGGTAAATTTTGCTTTAAACCTCATGGTCATCTCAAATTATCCCCAGATGTTTAACTCCAAAATTTCTGGAAAAATGGATAGTAAAGAAACAGAAGGACTAAACACAATGAAGTTTCGTGATCAATACTTACATAGGAAGCTGGTTTGACAGTGTAAAGACATGGATATATTTTATTCATGGGAGAAATTTTCTCCCCCCCAGACTTCTTCATTTACAAAGATGAAAAATAAAGTTCCTGATTCCAAAATGAAAAGACAGGAGATTTAGATATTTCTTATTAAATAGCCTGTTCCTCACACAAAACTCTATCTTGTGGGTACCCAACAGAATTCTCTCAAAGAGAGTACCCACAAAATAGGGTTAATTAGAGGTATGTAGTTAATAGACATCAAAATGAATATATATTATCTGAAGTAAATCTGAAAGTTCTAGTCTGGAAGTGTTACCCTTTAAGTAATTGGCTCACAGCTTTCTGTCAGTAAGATGTTATGGCTCCTATTCAAGATTCTTGATTGATAATTTCCGTCCTTCAATCAAGTTTATCTTGCAGGGGTGTATATCCAAGATGCTCCAGAGGTTACACTTACAATTTGATCTCTGCTCATTTCACAGTCTTTCTTGGCTGATGAACAACTGAGTTAATGTTGTATTTTACTTCTTGTTTAAACATTACAATAAATACATTCTCTAGCATGCTGGACCATCATGAAAAGCTGCGTCATAGAGTCAAGTCAAAATTGGTATATTACTCAAATTGATTAAAATACAATGCATGAGTAAATACAGAACAATAGTTTCATGATATATGGGGGGGGGGCATCCTATTCTTTTTCACACCAATCGTAAATAGGGAAATGGTGTAAGATGAATGCAGTAAGAAACAATGCACAATTAAACATGATTTACATGAATGCACATTTTAACATAACGGAATGATAACATGATTACATGAAGTACAAATTTTAAAAGCAACAGCATATTACAATTTCAAAGAATGAAAAATAATATTTCCCTTGGAACATTAAGTTACTGTTGTGATTTAAGGAGATATCACCCTACATGATCAATTTCTCCTTTTATCACAGCATTTGCTCATGTCTTTTGCTACAGGTGTGTCGGAAAAAGTCATTCTCAGGTAAGGGGATAAAAGCCTTATATCATAGAATTATAAATTGGGATAAATGAAGTGTTCATTATATGATATATACAAGGATATTTTAAAGTAACAAAATAATTACACACTTGCATGAAATACACAATTTAAAAGCAACAACAGACGAGAGTTTTATAGAATGAGAAGTGACATTCCCCTTGTAAGATTTGGTATATACCGTTGTAATAGAAATAATGATATATAATATGTTGACCTATCCCTTCATATGATGTTTTATCACTTGTCCAATTTGAAAGCATCTACAGATGATAATTACAAAATATGTTGAAATTAAAGATGACATATAATCCATATTTTAAAGATGATATATAATCCATATTGTATATGATAGAAATCATGATGACAAAAACAAAATTGATTGTCACAATTAATATTGTCTTTTTGTCACAGAGGTTTGTTGAATCTACTGCTTGTGAAGTAGGAGTCTTGATTTACAAGGTAGAGTTGAATGTGTAAGTGGGCCGAATAGCTTAGTCAGTAGAGTGTTAGCATGGTTTGCAGAGGTACAGGCTTCAAGTCCCAGTCTTGTTGCATGTTATTCTCACTTTGGTTGCATTGGCGCCCAACGTAAATGACCCACAATAGCTATGGTGATTGATTCTGTTCCTAGGAATTTCGAGATGATTTTCAATTCTGTGGGGGAGTATGTAGTAGGGGTCTCGATTTACAAGGTAGAGTTAAATGCGTTAGCGGGCCCAATAGCTCAGTCGGTAGAAAGTTTGCATAGTTTGCAGAGGTCCTGGGTTTGATTCCTGGTTTGGCTGCATGTTTTTCTCACGTATGTAATAATGGCACTCAACATCAGAACCATATGAAGTAGGCCCTAAGTAGGGTATAGTTAAATGTGTAAGAGGGCTAGATAGCTCAGTCGGTAGAGCATAAGCATGGTTTGTGGAGGTCCAGGGTTTGAGACCTTGTCTGGCTGCATGTTTTGCTCACCTTGGTTACATTTGGCGCCCAACGTAAATGACCAACAATAGCTACAGTGATAGATACTCCAGGATTGTTCCCACAATGAATGCTGTTCCCGCAATGAATGCTGTTCCCGCAATGAATGCTGTTCCCAGGAACTTCGACATGAATCTTGATTGTGTGGGGGAATAATGTAGTAGGGGTCTCCATAACTAAATGTTAAATGTGTAAGAGGGCTGAATAGCTCAGTTGGAAGAGTGTCCACATGGTTTTTGCGGAGGTCCTGGGTTCAAGTTCAGGTTTGGCTGAATGTTTTTCTCAAATTGGTTAGACTTGATTGTTGAAATAGTTGTATATGAAAGAAAGGGCTTGTAATTACTATAAGGATCTAGTATCACATTGAATAATCTTTGTGTGCCAAATTGTATGTGCTACTTCTTGTTGCATCTGAGAAAATGGTTGAACATGATGTATAAGCAAAGTATTGAAAGATAAGACCTGTGAAAGTCTAAGGGTAACACATCTAGACATCTGATTTTCTGAAAGTTGGCAGGTAGTTTCTAAATAATGAGAAGATTGCTCTATTACAGATGAGCTAACCTGTTATCCAAGGCTGATTTATCAGTTTTATCCATCTTCCTCTTATGATATACATGTACATACAAAGATCTTCCGATACGCTTACTTACCTGTCTAAAAACACTGTGGCAAAAGGAGAAATTGCTCAGCATGAGCAATTTCTCCTTTTGTCACAATGTTTTTCAGATTCAAATAAACACAAGTAATACTACACTGAGTTACTTATTCATGCTAATTACTGTTTGCTTTGCTAATGATGGAGTGATTTACTGTATACTTCCTATGCTTAGTGTCTTACAAAGGATTATCAAGGTATATCGAGATAGTGAAAGTCATTCAGACATTCTTCTATATACTACAGACAAATCTATTTGGGTTTAAGATCTTCATGCAACAGGAAAGGATTCTTATTTCTTTGTTTCAGTTAATTTATCCAGACATGTAAAACTCAGACTGCAATTTCTATGGCTGTAATTTTAGTTATCAAATCTGCCAAGTAAAAACAACCAAGAAATCAAATAAGATTACCCAAGTTGAGATGCAGTGCGCTGGCGTAGGATTTGAAACTTTTGTTTAACTATGTTCATGATCTGCATGAACAGAAATGAATGAATAGCGGTTGTTCATGAACACAAACCTGTTCTTGAACTTGTTCATAAGGTCAAGAACGTGTTCATAAATATTGATAACATGTTTACCTGTGGCCTGTTGATGCGATGTAAAATCCAAACATGAACTTGCAATCAAATGGCCCCTCTCCACATGGGTTCAAATGGCCCCTCCCCACATGGGTTCAAATGGCCTCGCTCCACATGGGTTCAAATGGCCCCGCTCCACATGGGTTCAAATGGCCCCGCTCCACATGGGTTCAAATCCTGATGATGGCATTTCAATTTTTATTAGTGACGGACCATCAGAATACTGATGGCCCTACCTGGCTTGACCAGTCCTTATAGGCAGTCAATTTTGGTATCTTCTTCCATCATTATGAGTCTGGCATTGCAACATAACTGAAATATTGTTGACGCGATGTAAAACCAAAATATAAAAAATGATATAGATTCATTCACAGGCAATTCCTAATTCTTGAACATTTTCTTTCCAGGACATTCTCAAGGCAGCGATCAGTTATAGAGAAAGAATATGCCCAGGTAAGTGTGAATAATCACACAGGTTCAAGTGCTGTCAGCTTCTTTACACTTAAAATAATCTGGCAAAGTATTAATGGCTGTATCAAACCTTTCTCTTGAATGGTAGTTTATAACTAGTGCAAAGGGAAGACATCTCTTAACCCAATTATGAAGTACAGTCGAGCCTCGTTTATCCGAACACTTTCGTTCCCAGGAGTAATGTTCGTATTAACGAATTATCCGGAAAGAATAATCTGCGAGTTTCCAGTTAAATGCTTACCTATACACCGTTTTTCATAATAATTACTATGAAGTAAAAAAAAACAACGTAATAGTTGAAAATGATTGCCAGACATTGCCTCCTGTCAATGCAGCGAGTTAACACCTTTTACAAACTCAACTTTCTGCATGCGACTATAATTACAATTAAGTTAGACCAATTAACTGACTAAATGACAGATTTACAAACAATCAACACCTTTCATTACACTACACTTGGTGACATTTTATTTAATTCAATTCAATTTTATGATCAAGCATACATGTGTATTTACCAAAGGTGTGAATGTTGGATTACCGTATCGTCAATAAACGTAGGAAACCGCAAAAAAAATCATTATGCTGGTTTCCGGATTAGTCGTGCGCATATACTATTAGAAGTTAGGCTTGGTTCCCGACTTTTATTGTCCGGAGCCGGAACGCGGATTTTCCGGATTAAACAGTGGAATTGATGAAGGTAAGGACTGTTCCCTACAAATTTTGTTCGGATGGCGAATAATATGGATTAACGACGTACGGACTATCGAGGCTCGACTGTATAGCAACTTTTGACTGGTTCAAATTGACAGCAAAATCAGACAACAGTTATGAAAGTCAGAAGATTAGTATCTTCTATGGGCTATTGGCTAGAAACCATTGTGACACAAGGAGCAATGAATTGTCTTAAGGACTTTTTTCCTTTACCACAATTATCTACTAATTTATGGGCTACAGACCATACCAAGGGTTCAATGCAAGACTATAGTAAGTGCTTCATAAACATGAAGCACTTACTATAGTTTTGCACTGAACCATTGATACATATATATGAAGGCAAGGGTTAAGTGTGACTTGAGCTATCAAGTGGTGTGGCTGTAATATTTTCCCTGTATCCCCAGAGGGTTGGTTTGTATTCCAGTAGGGATCTAGGTCTGTCTTCCAATCAACAGATTCAATTACAGTTAACTCTGGAAGGGATTGTGACCTTATAAACAGTTGATTAATCCTTTCTCTCATTCTCTCATATCAAGAGTTCAGTGCAATACTATTGTAAGTGTTTTATATGTGAAGGACTTACTACAGTCTAATTAAGGTTGTCTTCCATTGATTATGAGCCATGCATAGGTATATATAACTGAAAAATGTTTTTCTGATGTAAAACCAGAATACAACAAAACAAACATTTTGTCACAATATAGGTTTAAGTATGACATTAACTAAGTAGGTGGTACAGGGAAAGAGTTAATTGTGTCTTTGTCCCATACTCAATCATTTCTGAAAGATGTATGTGTAGTACTGCTGCAGGTATTTTTTAGTTTACAGGGTTAATTAAAATGATCTCCTTTGCAAAACTATTCATGTCTTCTCTTAAACCCTGTATTGTTGGTCCTGCTTTCAATTGTCTTGGCAGAATGATCCCAATGAATTTCCTAGTAAAGCACTTATGCAGAAAACTTGAAAAACCACATTTGGCAGAAATCTTGAGAAAATATTTTTTTTGTGGGGATGTGGGTGGGTGGGGTTTTGGATGGGTTTGGGTTGTTGTTGAGGGATGCTACTTTAATAGTTTTCTGTACAATGATAAGAACAGGCTATTTCCTCAGTTACTTGGTTGTAGTGGCCAGTTGCTAACTTCTAATTTCTCATGTATATGTAGTTGTGGTTGTCTAAATAAGATTGGAAATGCTACTTTTAAAAACCTCTGAAATGCCACATTAGCTAGAACCTTCTTCAATGCAAGTGTAGGATATCAGTTAAAATTTAACTTATTTATGTAACATTGATTTTGACGGAAGCTTTAAGTTTAAGCTAATTAAAATCATTCACATTGACCATTTCCAGGATACATAACCAGTACTTATGCCAATTTGTGGGAAAGTCCTGGCATTTTCACCTTGCCACTAACAAGTTTAAATTCAGGGGCCCATAGTACTGTAGGCCAAGCCTTTACCTCTGTAACGCTGTCCGTACAGATGATGCTATAATGATACCGTAATTCTTTCTCTATTCAGAGTAGTTGGTAGCAAGAAGTCTTTGAACGAATAAGTGAAGTGATTAAACCATCTAGAAATAATTTGAAAGTTAACAACGAACATTACAATTACTGTGGCAAAGAGAGAGTTTGCTCATGATGAACAAATTCTTTTATGATGAGCAAATTCTTCCTTCTTCACACTGATTTCAAATGTATTTTGCCTCTCAAAGGGTTGAAGGATTATTAAATGAAGGAAAAGGCTATGATCATGAAGAAGAAAGAATACTGTATAATTTAGGATGTGTTAGAACTTAAATGGGGAGAAATAATACAGAAATAATGCTAATGAAGACAGGGGAATGCAAGAATCTTCCAAAATTGTCATCTTTTGTGTTCATTAGTCCAATTTGGTTCCACATATTGAGGGTTCAATGCAAGTCTATAGTAAGTCCTTCTCAGACGTGAAGCACTTACTATAGTCTGGTCTGAATCCTCATTATAGTTTGTGCAAACCCATATTCATGTTGGAATTGTTTGGCTCTCCTATTTAAATGTTTTACAAAAAGATATATCGATTTTAAAGCACACATTTAAAAAAAAAAAAAAGAGTGTCTGATATTGCTGAGAGATAAAATTTGTTTGAAATCAAACAAATGTTCTTTTTTATTATAATATTTGAATAATGACCTCAAAGACATCTTGACCATTAAGTTACCATACAAGTTTTGTTGAAATTGCTTCCAGCCTCTATTAATGAAAAAATCTTTTTTGAAGCATTCACATGATTTGAGTTATTTACATCAGGAATCATAAAGAAATAATCACCAAGTGTTAGTACGGAATCTTTAAAAGAATTTGTTTGCAAATGTATTTTTCTTCCAAAGATAGAATGAACACAATAAAAGGACTTTATAAATAGTAAACCTGAGTTTTGTATAAACTTAAGCTGGTATCATTAAAGAAGAAAGTTTTGAATGTCTAATGGAATGATAATTATTGTTGTGGCAAATTCTCATTCTGTCACTCCCAAGAAAGTCTTCTGTAGGAAGTGGTATCATTGAATTTCTTCCAAGGCACATGTCATGATGGGGAAAATATTTAGATTAAATGGAGGGTTCAGTGCAAGTCTATAGTTAGTCCTACCCAAACTTGAAGCACTTACTATAGTATTGGTTTAACCTTCAAGATTTGTCTACTTTATTGGGGTTTCAGAGCAGTACTTCAGATCTGCACAAACATGAAAAACTTCCTATCATATTGCTTGAACCCTCAATATATATGTAAACTTTAGTGAGGATTTTGTGCAATAATATTGTAAGTTCACTAATACAACATACACATTTACTAAAGCATTGCTCTGAATCCTTGACATAAACATGAAGCACTTGCTATAGAATTGTTCTGAATGCTCAAAATAGGTTATCCTGTGTCTGGTCAAAAATTTGCAGCACAGGTTTGGATCCATGGAATTTGGTGATATAAATAAAACCAAATTAAAAGAAACATCTGCTGCAGAAGCAATTTCTGGTTATAGTATTCTGTTATGCATTGACATAATGACTTTTACTTGAAGTATCCTTATCTGTTATGTGTAGGTGGGGGGATGGGAGGGGAATTTGTATGATAGGTTATTATGACAGACCTAAGTTGCGTGATTTCTCATAAGGACAGAGAGACCTGTCCCATTCCTAATCTGTTTTTTACAACAACCCTATCTCCCATGTGGGAAATGATGACTAGTCCATAATAGAAACAACATCTGTAAGAAATAATGCAAAAAGTACATTTTCTTTATGGTATAATAGAAATTACTGGAAAAAAGGAAATGCCGATTGGTATCAATTTATCTTTTTCCCACAGAGGTTTCTAAAGACTTCTGCATCAGATTCATTAAAGTTAAGTTTAAAAGACACCTGGGGTTTGGGAATAAAGTCTCATTAACTTCTATATGACCCATCAAATGATTAGGTTGTGATTCTAATCATAGAAGCGATTGCAGTAGTCAATTCTTTTTTGTCACAGCTTGCCTGTTTAAAGAAAGAATATTTGTCTTTCAGATTGATAGAATATTTTCACTTCAATAAGTCACAATTATGTAATGTAGTAAGAAGCTATATGTCTTTTGTGATTTATCACAAAAGCAGTGACTGACTTTGTAAAGTGTTGAATTAGACGAGCTTGTGCTATCTATTTCCTGTCTCCACTTCCATATTTACAAAGACAGCCTGTGAAACATTGTTTGTTTTGGAGAACCAATTCCAAATAAAAAAATCAATGATTGGGTTTATGGCTTGGGTGAACCACTTCATTCACCAATATAGGAGTTTGAGACAGATCCAGATTGAAAACAGTATCAAAAGGCAATTAAAAAGAATCCAATTGGGTCTACATGAAGAAAAACGCTTTTTATTTCTTCAGGGATTTAAAAACACTTTGATTTATCAGCAAATGAAATGAATATGACATGTATTTAAAGTTATTTTTTATCTTCTTAATTTTTTAATATGCTTGCAAACATCATGACAAAAGGAGAGAAATGTTTGCCAAGAGCTATTTCATCTTTTTTCAAAATGTTAGCTGGAGTTGAATCTATGTATGGTTCCCTTTGTTGACGGATTCAATGTATGGAAATTTGTAAATAGTCAACATCGGAATTTGGACCTAGTGACTTGTCCAAATTAAAAACAATAGCAATGACAATTAAATGTTACCTTTCTTCCTATGTGATCTTAATTTCAACTTACCTGCCATCAATGAATAATGGACGAAACAAAACTAGTTCAGTAAAGTGTTAGATTGTATATATAATGATACTGGTTCAAGGCTATAAACTTGCCTACATTTCCTCATGTTTCTCCAAGCAATTTAGATATGAAGCAATTTTCTATTGATTCCCATACTTCCTCTGTCCCGTTATTATGTTATTTTCTGGACCGTCAGAGGCGATCTTTTACTACTTGGAAGACTGTGTGTGTGATTATTGACTCGAGTCTGCTTGCTAGAGCTCTGAAAAATAGATGAGGATCAAGTACTAGAAAATAGACCAGTCAATAAGGGTTTGAAAACTGTTCTTTTTTTTCAGTTTATAAATATATTTCTTATTTTTGTAGCAGAGGTGATTTGAGTTACTTTGAATACATGACCTAAAAAAAGGGAGTGCTATGATATGATAGAAGACACCATATTGATTATAGTATAATCGTAGGCATAGATAGTTTTACTTCTTTGATAAAATGCTGAATCAGTAATAGTTTGGTTAAACAAAAGCTAATTTCACTTATTGATTCCATCTGCTAGGGATGCAGGGACCTGTAGTTAACATGGATGGTAATAAACTATTTACAAGAAAAGTGTTACTATTACAGTAAGTTTGTCATAAACATGAATGAGTAATTATAGTCTTGAATCAAATCCTTTGGACTTGTTGTTACCATGGGTGCTGGTTTACTATTTATATCAAAGTTAGAATAACAGCATTCAATGCAAAACAATTAAAGTGATGCCTTCATAAAGATGAATGGGTAACCATAGTCTTGACCATACCTTCTTTTAAGTGAATGGACATTCAGAGTAACTAAAGATCCCTTTGGCTAGGGTTCGGGACAGAAGCAGTGTCAAGAAATTTTACTGTAGACAAAACAAAAAGATTTGACTCTTAAGAGGTCAAATAATGACCATTATAACTGATCTAAAATGGATCTATGAGTATGGTACCTTTGTGCATAAATACTTTGTTCAAATGTGGTCTTCTTGAAATACAAATGAGGTTGCCACTGTTAAAGGATGGCCTGCAGGAAAGAAATATGGTGCAAACCTAATATGGAAATGCCTGAAGTACGGATTGGAGCACTGTATACTGCAGTGTTCTAGATGTTCTGTTAAAAACAGTGTAAAACCACACTGTAATGTCTATTTTTATAAGGAAAAGTATTAATATGCTATGATAACTGAAAAATGCCAACCAAGTCGCTACATTCACAACTGTTTTCTGTGATAGTGGTTTAAACTGATGTGGTTATTGTTACTCATTTATCACATAAACAATGCAAATTGCATTGATTAGTACTACTTTAGACCTTTCCTCTCAAATATACACATTCTAAAGCAACTGAAGCTTAGATGCATCTATCAAGCGGAAAAGATGCATGTTTGCTTGGTAAAGCATTTTGTTCTCTAAGCCCTATTTTGTGGTTATTGATAAGAATTGTTTTGTCAAGACAATTCTAATGAAAACCCAACAAGTCGGACTTGTACAATGAGGTTGTTAAATATTGATTGTCAAAGACTGTTATACATCAGCTGTATCAGAATTTAAAGTAAGGGAAGAGTACAATTGTAAGACACAAGGTATGATGAAATTTGGAAATATATTAGAAAATGGTTACAGAAAAAAGTGGCCTCCATAGCATAGTGGTTAGATCACAGAACTTGAAATCACATGGCCCCTCTTCGCTCTAACGAGCTCAAATCCTGGTGAAAAGAATTTGGAGGCCATCTCCCGGTTGGCTTACAGAATGAAGATGGTTCTACCTGGCTTGACCAACCCTTATTTGCATTCAAGTTTTGGGGTCTTCCCTTCCTCCATCATTATGAAATGGGTATCGAAACATAATTGAAAAAAAAAGTAAGTGAAACCCTGATTTTTTTTTTAAAAAAAGGGCGGGAGAGAGGGACACGCTGCTCATTGCCTACAATCGTTTAATGCCACACAAGTTTCTGAGTATGTATAACAAAAATTGCCAAATTAGCTCTGACTGGGCTGAGAATGTCTCCTACAAACATTCCAAAATTAGCCCTGACTGAGCTCAGAACGTCTCATACAAATGTTTCCAAATAAGCTCTTACTGCCCTACAAATGTTCCAAATAAGCATTGACTGAGCTGAGAATGTCATCTATAAATCTTCCCAAATAAGCTCTAACTAAACTGAGAACGTTGCAACAAATGTTCAAACAAATATTCCTACTTAAGTTCTGACTGAGCTGGATATATCTCTTAAAAATGTTCCAACATAAGCTCTGAGTGAACTGATATTGTCTCCTACAAATGTTCCAAAATAAGCTCTGAGTGAACTAAGAATGTCTCCTACAAATATTCCGAAATAAGCTCTGAGTGAACTGAGAATGTCTCCTACAAATGTTCCAAAATAAGCTCTGAGTGGACTGAGAATGTCTCCTACAAATGTTCCAAAATAAGCTCTGAGTGAACTGAGAATGTCTCCTACAAATGTTCCAAAATAAGCTCTGAGTGAACTGAGAATGTCTCCTACAAATGTTCCAAAATAAGCTCTGAGTGAACTGAGAATGTCTCCTACAAATAAGCTCTGAGTGAACTGAGAATGTCTCCTACAAATGTTCCAAAATTAGCTCTGACTGGGTTGAGAATGTCTCCTACAAATGTTCCAAAATTAGCTCTGACTGAGTTGAGAATGCCTCCTACAAATGTTCCAAATTAGCTCTGACTGAGTTGAGAATGTCTCCTACAAATGTTCCAAAATTAGCTCTGACTGAGTTGAGAATATCTCCTACAAATGTTCAAAAATAAGCTCTGAGTGAACTGAGAATGTCTCCTATAAATGTTCCAAAATAAGCTCTGACTGAGTTGAGAATGTCTCCTACAAATGTTCCAAAATTAGCTCTGACTGAGTTGAGAATATCTCCTACAAATGTTCCAAAATAAGCTCTGAGTGAACTGAGAATGTCTCCTACAAATGTTCCAAAATAAGCTCTGAGTGAACTGAGAATGTCTCCTACAAATGTTCCAAAATAAGCTCTGACTGAGTTGAGAATGTCTTCTACAAATGTTCCAAAATAAGCTCTGACTGAGTTGAGAATGCCTCCTACAAATGTTCCAAAATAAGCTCTGACCGAGTTGAGAATGTCTCCTACAAATGTTCCAAAATAAGCTCTGACTGAGTTGAGAATGTCTCCTACAAATGTTCCAAAATAAGCTTTGAGTTGAGAATGTCTCCTACAAATATTCCAAAATAAACTCTGACTGAGTTGAGAATGCCTCCTACAAATGTTCCAAAATAAGCTTTGAGTTGAGAATGTCTCCTACAAATGTTCCAATATAAGCTCTGACTGAGTTGAGAATGCCTCCTACAAATTTTCCAAAATAAGCTCTGATTGAGTTGAGAATGTCTCCTACAAATGTTCCAAAATAAGCTTTGAGTTGAGAATGTCTCCTACAAATATTCCAAAATAAGCTTTGAGTGAACTGAGAATGTCTCCTACAAATGTTCCAAAATAAGCTCTGAGTGAACTGAGAATGTCTCCTACAAATGTTCCAAAATAAGCTCTGAGTGAACTGAGAATGTCTCCTACAAATGTTCCAAAATTAACTCTGACTGAGTTGTGAATTTCTCCTACAAATGTTCCAAAATAAGCTCTGAGTGAACTGAGAATGTCTCCTACAAATGTTCCAAAATAAGCTCTGACTGAGTTGAGAATGTCTTCTACAAATGTTCCAAAATAAGCTCTGACTGAGTTGAGAATGCCTCCTACAAATGTTCCAAAATTAGCTCTGACCGAGTTGAGAATGTCTCCTACAAATGTTCCAAAATAAGCTCTGACTGAGTTGAGAATGTCTCCTACAAATATTCCAAAATAAGCTTTGAGTTGAGAATGTCTCCTACAAATGTTCCAAAATAAGCTCTGACTGAGTTGAGAATGCCTCCTACAAATGTTCCAAAATAAGCTCTGATTGAGTTGAGAATGTCTCCTACAAATTTTCCAAAATAAGCTTTGAGTTGAGAATGTCTCCTACAAATATTCCAAAATAAGCTCTGACTGAGTTGAGAATGTCTCCTACAAATATTCCAAAATAAACTCTGACTGAGTGGATATTGATTGAAAGTCTTAGTAACTGGAAGCAATCAATGCTTAGTATGTAGTTTACGTGACAGGAAAGAACATTTATAAGATGTGCTGGAAGCCTTCGTGTCGTATTAATTAGAAATAGTTTACTTTTCCTGTTGCTTATATTTTGCAGAAAAAGGCATTAGACTCAATCATTAAGAAGACTGATTATCCATAAAGATTGAATGATTGATTTATAAGCAAAATATATTGGTACAAAATATGAATTATGAATATGAGGGCAATATTTTCCATTTTTTTCACAATATTTGCAAATGTATCAGTTTTCTATACCAAAGGTTATTCTAATTGTATATATGAAAAGAGTTTGTTGCTTAATATAAATTAGTAAAATAAAAGGATAACTGCTCATTGCAATAAGGTAGTATAAAAAAAATATGTTTTTAAGAAAATGTTTGTACCAACACTTCACCATAATTGTTCTTTAAGACCTTTATAAATGTTGTACACTTTTGTCTTCAACGTTGAACACGCACAACAACCTATATGAAGGAATGTGTTAAGAACTCATTGTGACAAAATGTGAATTTTTTCATAAGACAATTTTTCATATTTTCTACTCAAAATTACTACAGAAAATTTTAATGGACAAGTCACAAAACCCATTATTGATGGTTCATTGCAAGTGTATAGCAAGCCCTTCATAAAATGAGGGTTCAGAGCATGACTTTAGTAACTGTTTCATGTTTATGAAGCACTTACTATAGTCTTGCATTGAAGCCTCGAAAAGTGAAGGACTTGTAATAGTCATGCATTGAATCTTCAATATGGGGGAATAGGATAAAACCCAGCTATGGGGATACGACAGAGAATACAGGAAAGAACAGCCTCCCAATATATCAGTTATGATTATTGTTGTCCATTTATCATCCGTCATTCACTTAGTATTGATTCCATAAATCTTTGTAAAGGAAAAAACATAACTGTCTAAAACAGCCTGATTGAGTTTTCGGCAATCTTTGTTATTGCTGGGGGTGCAGGCTAGTAATATTGTTAGCATGAATCCCTAAAAGCTCTTGTATTTTATATGGTTTCTAGACTCAATTTATGGTTTCAAAGATTTCCTTCAGCTCATATACCATAAACCCCCACTTAGATGCAAGTTCTGCAGAATTCATTATTAGAAACTTTCAGTTTGGACCAGTAGCAAATTCCAATATGGGGATGATGGGTCAAATCTGCTTGATCACAGATGTGAGGAAATTTGGACATCAGAATTTTATTTCTTTAAAACTGTACAGCAGCTGCTGAATAATACATACAGGGGAATAGCCATTGGAAGTAATATAAGTTTACATTTCAGAATTTAGAGCCAGTTAACAATGAATGAATATGTTTTATGATCCAAAAGCATCGCAACAGTTTTGAAATCCATGATAAAAAGAGATGTGATGAGTAACATTAAAGTCATTTTATGACTGAATTTTTAATGTTATTTTTTGCAAATGTATCAAAAATATGAACACTTTCAAGATGCACTGTCAAGATTTATATTGAAATATACAGGGTCCTGTGTGGTCCAATAGTTCAGCTGGTGGTCCCAGTTTGATCCCCAACATCAATACTGGTTTTGTAGAAATGTTCTCTGATCATATCCTTCTGCCTCTTGCCTCAAACTGGTAAAAGCAAGGAAAGTCCTAATGTAAATGAAAAGTTGTAGAGATGGCCTTAAACCCCTTAAGAAGTAAGAAACAAAAATAGCTGAAATATGCATGCTTTCAACATTGAGGCCTCCTGATACAAGCTATATTTCCGTTGCTTACTCCTTCATTTCTTATCTTCTATATTATGGAAACTTGTTAGAATCGTCTTGCAGAGAGATAATGTTTATGGGTAACAATGAAATAGGATTTATTTTAACACAATTGAAATATTGGATTCAAATTTTTTCAATAACTCATAAGCCTCTCTATCTACAACTCTGATAGATTGGTTCATTTATGGTTTATCTCATTAATTATAGGAAGATTAGGTCTCAGCGGGATTTCGTTTGAACGGAAAAGGTTTCTGGGAATAAAAGGAATGGAAAATTTTTTATTGACAATATCAGTTATAACACCTCTTTGAAGTTATCAATTTGTTTGTTGGGTTGCCAACATGGCTATTGTTTGATCGTTTGCTTATTAATTAGTCTTTGTTCTATATACCTGCTGTGTAATTGAGTACTTTACTCAATTACATCATGAATACTCACTTAAAACCATTTACCATATGGGAGTTTGTGACAGACAGGTCCAAATAGAAAGCAACAGGAACAAGCGTGAAAAAAAGTATTTTTTAATATTAGGTAAAACCACTGCATATTAGGAGTAATTTATCCTTTTGTCACTGTGGTTTCTAAATGCTTTTGCATAGATGGGTCAAATTGAGGTATTTTTGAGTACTGGGTGAAACGTTTCTCAATTTTGATAGTGTTTAAGATGCCTTCAGCATTATTTAATAGAAAAGCTTATAAAGGTAAATGATTACGAAAAGGCAACTTTTTATATATTCCCAACTTTATTTATAGATTAATTACGTTTTTTTTTTATCTTTTGTCTTTTTATGTTTTGGAAGAAGATCAAACGCCTTGCAATGGAAATTATGAAAAATCAATATTTTTTATTCTTAAAGAAATTAATTAAATGCTTTTGTAGAAATATAACAGTACTTGGATATCAATGCTTCTCCATTTATGAAGCATACAATTAGAAATGTTAGTTAACTCATTCCTCGTACGTGTTATTGTGTAGAACAATGCTCCTAGGGTAGAGTGTAGGCTTCTGCACACAATCATGTTGGTGGTCTTTGAGTTAGAGGCTACCTGGTTCGAGACCCTCTGGTACTTTTAGAAGTGTCCTTTGGCAAGACATGTACACTTCAGATCCCTAGCACTGGTGAATCAAGGAAAACTGTGACATAATTAAAAAATAAGTTGACAGAGCATTAAACCCCGTATAAACAAAAGCTGTAAATCATAGATTATGAAAAAACTTTTTTAAATATTGCAAGGTATAAACCATAGTAAAACAAAGTGAACAAAGATAGAAATTGTAACAGTTTCATTCTAGATAAAAGACAAAGGGGTTGTCCATGTTTTGAGCTGAGTTAAGTGCTTCCAATGTTTACTAATTACCCCACCCTAGTCCTACAAACATACCATATTTGCATATAATAAATCTACTGTAAACTGCCATTGACCGTCCTGTCAATAGTCAATCTTGTACCAACGCTTTAGTGTGTATAGATAGGGTCATCTGTAGACAACTTTTGAAATCATTGTGAGAAAAGACTACCCTTCACCTATTTACTTGTTTGTAGCTTATATATTGAGGGTTCAATGCAATACTATAGTAATTATATGATTATGAAGCATTTACTATAGTGTTGCATTCAACCCTCGATATGTGTATGTTCTGGTGCATTAACCATTATGATAATTTGCAGTTAATAACAATAACACTATTTACAAATGTTTGATGTTGAAGTAGAAATTGAATTTCCTCAATAAATCATGATTGTCTTAATATTACACATTCCAACTTATAATATTTTTTCACTTGTCGAAATCTTAAGCAACGACGGATAGCAATTACTAAGCCACTTAAGTCACTGTTCCAATAAGCGTCAAATGTGAGCAAATGTTTTAACATAACTGAAGAGATAATATTAGAGAGACATATATAGTTTCAACCTTTTAAGGGCCACAATATCATTAACATGTTTTTAATATTTCTGTTTTTCAGGCCCTGTTGAAGTTAACTGGTCAGTTATTGAAGAGAGATTTCCAGGCGATGCCAGATTTGTCCTCTGATGATGGACAAGAACATAGGTAGGATTGCGTAGCATTTATATACAAGCTATAACTCATTTCATTATATGTGTGGGATGTGTTTTGTGACTTAGAGGTACACATTGAAAACTATGGTATGGACTTTTGATCAAGGAGGAAACACATACATTTTGTTGTGATGTTTTAAAAAACTGTTCTGACAAAAGAAGACACTTTTGCCTCTATCGGCATACCGAGAAAACCCGAAGTAAACTTATGACAGAATTCAACTTTACTGCTAGCTTTAACTCTCTTGCAGCGGACAGCATGGGACAAGGTTTTTCTCCTATTGACAAAATGTTTCACAATGAAATGTCATATCTTTTATTTCACTTTTGTTGTAGACTTGCTTCCAGTTGTAACAAATATGAAGACTTTTTAATTGGAAATTTATTCTATCCCCTCATAACACAATATTTTGCAGTAAACCAATGTAGAAGCATTGAGGCAAATTGTTTCAAGATATAAGACTATAAACTTAAATGAAACTTAAAAAGTCTCCTCATGTGGTTTGTTTCATTAGTCGACATTGAGAGCATGTCATGGGTTCATCATGATAAGTCCTTCACATTTGTGACACTAGCCCCTGCAATGGATTCAGGAACTGTGTTCATGAACTTCATGAACAGGCATTGTTCATGAACTTCATGAACAGGCATGAAAGAAAAATGGCTGTTCATCAATATAAAGTTGTTCTTGAATGTGCTGGTGAGTTTTAACAACATGTTTATGAACATCAAGAATATTGTCATGAACATTTTCATGGACATGTTAATGTCCATATGTGTATTCATGAACAGTTTCTTGAAATGAAAGAACACGTTAACAACGACAATGGGTTCATGAACAGCCATTTTTTGTTCTTGTCTGTTTATGAAGTTCAGATACACAGTTCTCCAATTTTACCAAGGGAAGGATTGACTAAAGTATTGCAGTGAACACTTGATGTTTACTTTGGGATTCGTCCTTATTGATTGCCTCATAGATCAACATGGAATGGACAAAAGTATCTGTCTGGTTGGTTTCTTGTCATCAGACAAATTTTTTTCTAGTATAATGACAGACTAGTAATTCAATATGACACTGTAGTGAAGTTATCTGAAGCTTGAGATTAAAAAAGATAATGTGGTAAAAGAAGAAATTACCTATAAACTATTTCTCCTTCTGGTACATTCATTTTCTCCTAATATCATAAAGGTATCAATAATTCTGGGTAGCATTTGGCTAAATTATTTTAGGAAAAAAATTGCAAGTATAAACAGATGTGCATGCATATTATCATAAAAAAGCACACTATTACAATGTGACACATCATCGGAGGTGTCTTGGAAAGACAATTCCAATGAGGTATTACTTTGTAATATTGCTTAAAATTGTAATAAGGAAGAATTTTGTTTTGTTGAACTTGGTCAAATTTTTCACATAACATGCTTGCTATTAGCATAACCTGTTTAGTGAAAGGCTTCCCTGATGTTTTATAATTGTCGTCTGATGATGCTTTTGAATTTGACCCGTTACAAAGCTGTGTATGGTTTCTGTTTTGTTGAATCCGCAGTTCATGAAGGAAATGATGGGAAACAAGTTCTTAAAATAAACTAGTGAGGGTTAATAGAGAGTAATTGAGGGGCCCTTAAAACAGTAACAGTTCAGTACTTAAACAATAACAAACATCAACAAGGTACATGACTTTTGTGAAGGAAGTGACATTCCTTTGTATTCTATTCCATGTTGCTTTTCTAGGGTTTTAAGGGAAGAGTTGTATTCTATACTAAAATAGGAGCAATATCTCCTTTTGACACATTTGGTTTCCGTAAAATATAGAGAATATGCTATTATCCTTTATAATGTAAGCTGTTTTTTCTTACTATTCGCATATTTCATAAAATTCCATTTATGAGTCAAATGTGTAATTGGAATGACTAAATAGAACTATTGGAAACATTTCAAGCTTTTTTTTTTTTTATCCCATTTCATTTTCCGCTGCGTTCATTGGAAACTTATCTTTATTTTCTAGTTGCATATGTCAATTGTATAACTAAGAAGAGCCATCTGTAAGACACTTACAAAGCTTGTCATCTGAAGTCCAATTTATGCATGGTCATTTTACTCTACATCTAATCTTGTATATTCATTTAATGAACAAACTTCTTATTTTTGTTTTCCAAATTTCATTTGAGATGGATTATAGTTGTTATGGAGATTAGAGTGAATTGGTCAATCTTTTACCCACATGTACAACTTGCAACTTTTCCTCTTGAGTTCTAGGAATAAAATACATTGTCTTCACAGAAGAATTAGCTCTTGGTGAGCAAATTCTTTTTTTAACACAATTTGCATAAATTATCTGTTCAATATCTTTTCAAAGTATTACTATTTGCTATCATAAGCAAATATTCGTGTGAACTATTGAAATTTTCTTGGAACAGTAAAGGATATATAATTCCCAATAGATCATTGATCAGTTCAAGTGTACTTAAAAAAAGAACTTCTCTGACTCAGTTACAAGAATTGCTGTTTATTCCTGGAGATTACTTACTTTCTGTCATTGCCTGTTGAATGCTTATAGTGCTGGAACCAACTTCTTGCTTATGCAAACAGGTTAGATCCAGGCCAGCTGCCAAGTAAATTGGCAGCTGGCCTGTGATCTATCCTGCTTGCTTTTTGGAGTACCATTCCTCAGCAAAGTTAAGCAGATATTTAAGGTTTTGGAAAGCTGACACAAAAATCTTTTTAAAAAAAAAAATTACCCAGCATTCTGAGGGTTAATCACCTTACATAAAAGAAACACAATGTGTAGAACTTTAAACCATTTTATCAAGTAAGGGCTTATAATAGGTTGCTTTTGAAAGATGGGTACTTTTGAAAGTGGGGGATATTTGATAGTGGTGCTTTTGATAGTGGGTGCTTTTGAGTGTAACCCGTATCATTTTTTTATCAAAGATTTTGACATTCTGACATAGGATGCTTTTGATAGATGGGGACTTTTGAAAATGGGGGATTTTTGATAGTGGTGCTTTTGATAGTGGGTCCTTTTAAGTGTAACCCGTATCATTTTTTTTTTTATCAAAATTCTGACATTCCACAGTAAGATCAATTGGAATTTGGTTATTTTCTTGATTGCTTTGGCCACCTAGTCCATTGCCTTATACAAACATTCAAGATGGATTTTGTTTAAATTATATTTGAAACAATACAAATTACTGGGTGGCCCAGTGGTTAAAGTGATGAAATTGCCTGGGGTTCAATAGGTTTGAATCCCAAAGGGACCACTAGTCTCGTAGGAGTGTCCTTTGGTAAGACACTTAAGCCCTAGCCCAGTAGTGGCGAATCCCAGGAATGCTTTCATGCTACTGATAAATTGTTGACAAAGCATTTACTATAAGAAAGGTTAATATAGAAAAAAAGAGTTCAGAGAAAAGAGCTCAAATAAAAGACAACAACCACTTTGCTATAGGGGTATCACGCAAGTCGAGAAATAAATGCTTTCAAATCAAATACAATTGATGGATGAGGAGAAGACAGTTTCAGTTGCATGCAATTTTGTAATTTACCCAAATACTCTTTACCAATTATCACAACTGCTTTTTATATTTAGATTCAGGGTTTCTTTAATGCAAGATTAAGGAAGGAGACCAGAGGCCTCCATGGCCTAGTGGTCAGAGTACACAACTTGAATTCACATGGGTTCAAATCCCGTTGACAGCATTTGAACTTTCATGATATGTAGTTTCTCGACTGAAGTTTAGGGGCTTCCTCCATCACGAGATGTCAATAAATAATATTGATTGGATGTAAAACCCATCCATATAAATGAATAAAGAAATAAGGTATTGTTCATGTGAAACAAGAATATTGTTCATTAAGATCAATTGCACCTTTTACCACAGTTTTTTTAGCATTCATCTGTTGTGGAGGCCTGAAAGTGAGTAACTATGATATAAGCGTTTAACTTAGTTTCTAGATCTCTTTTTAGATATTGCAGGATATTGCTTCAATGTTATGAAAGTGTTATTCTGTTCATTTTACTATGGTCCAGTGTGCAGTATTGAAGAAGTTTCATTCCCTCCCTATAGCGTACATGTGTAAGATTCTGGTCAATACTAAATGATTGATCCCAAACTGTATGTAAGGCTACATGTATAAACATAAAATCAAATGATATTGGTTGTAGGCTTGGCGGGCGTTACACTCTAGTATTCATGAGGGGTTATGGTCTTTGCTACTGTACTGGGAGACATAATTATAAACCCTTATAGTGCTCGAACCAACTTCATGCCTATGCAAACAGGTTAGATCCAGGCAAGCCGCCTAGTAAATTGGCGGCTGGTCTGTGATCTAACCTGTTTACTACTCTGAGTATCTTTCCTCATCAAAATTAAGCAGATATTTAAGGTTTTAGAAAGCAGATGGCACAAAAATCTGTTTAGAAAATAACCCAGAATTCTATGGCTGAAGGATTCAACGCAACACTACAGTAAGTACTTCACAAATGTAAAGCACTTACTATAGTGTTTCACTGAACCCTGGATAATTTACCCACAGGATAGCTATTGACACATGGATCTTTTGAACTAGTTCCCTCATCTTTGCTATTCAGATCAGTCGGCATAAAAGCCAATTATTACAATTACAAAAATAAAAAAGTCAAGAAAATTATTCATGATTGTTGAAAAAGAATTAAACCCTGATAGCTATATGAGAATTTGATTTCATTTCTGCCATAGTTAGGGATCTAAAGAGTTTACCAGAACTCATATCAAAAGAGTTTAAGATGAGCATTTTCCACCTTTTCCCAAAACGACATGTTTTCACATATGCTTCTAAAGGAATATCTGTAAATACTATTTGACTTTCAATTTCACTTTGCAAACTTGTATAAATTAAGAAGGTAAAGCAGTGTTGTTTGGTAAAGTTTTAGCATAATTTGATAGCCCTGATTTCAATCCTGTTAAGTTAGTGTGTATTTTCATGCACACCCCAATGCACATTTCCCTAATTGGCAGATTGAGTTTTAGATGTTTTAGAACCCTAGTAACCCAAGATGACCCATGCACAATGTAGGTATGGATGTTACGTTGTTTGCTGAGCACAACAATAGTTCTCATGTTTTTTAATAGGGGTAACCCAATCCCTCCCTATATAGGGACTTCTGACTGGTACATTGAAAGAAACAGCAGACAACAGAAAGAAACAGTTTATTTATGATTTTTTTTTAGAAACCAGCGGGAGGAAAGGAAAAATTGCTCATGAGCAATTCTTCTGCTGCATTTACAACATCAGTGCTATTTTAATGTAAGGTGTTAGAAATGAAAGGCACCCTAGTGCCTGAACTGTTTAGCAAGTTTAGACAAGGTTATTTACATAATACATGTAACATTTCTTTCTCTTAATTGATTTTGAGTATATTGATTACTCATTAAAGCCTTCTTCATTACATTTCATTACAAAAAGGTTCCTAAAGAAACTGGTCTTTTGTTTCAGATACTCATTGAATTACAAATGATCAGAATTGATTGTTAAATGCATAGAATGGCACTTAAACCTTTAACACATTACCACCTAACACCATGTTTCGCATCTTGCAGCAGATGACTTTTAAAAAGCATTGTGGGAAAAGGAGAAATTGCTTGTCACAAGCAATTTCTCCTTTGGCCACAATGCTTTTTCAATCTATTCACAGATTATAAGAGCAGAACTGAAAGGATTTTTACTTGTTTACAAAGTTTTTCTAAAGGAGTCTGCTTCAAGTAAAAAAATGTCTGCAGGTGGCATTTTATTACCTTTGAAGCAGATAAAATTTAATTTATTAGATAGTCATTTTATATGTTATTTATAACGTCATTAGTTATAAAATGTAAAATGTAAAATGTAAAATTAATTAGTATACATGCTTTCAAAGTTTATCTGCTGTCTAAACAATTTTTTAAGTTATAACATGGTTTTGAAATATAGATTATTTATTATCTTAAACTTTCCCCTGCAGAATCACCTACCTCATATTTTTATTTATCCTATTCTGTTTTTATAGCTTTGGAAACGGGAGGTAATTTGTGAATGTTGATTAGTAATTATATTGAATTTAGTTTTACATATGAATATAAGAATGTGAAGGAAATAGGTAATTTACTTTTATGCTATAAACTAGAAACCTAAAGAAACCATTTGGACATAAGGAAAAATTGAAACCAGATTTATCTTTTGTCTATTTAGGTTGTCTTCAATTTTAGATTTAACACTTTGCATGTTGAGATAGTCTCAATATAACAAAGTTGCAGATTCTGACTAGGTAAACCCAGATGTTCCTGTTTCTGTCTAGGTTAAACCAGATGTTCCTGTTTCTGACTAGGTTAACCCAGATGTTCCTGTTTCAAACCATAATGCTTATGGTCTAGTTCACGAAATCAATAGCTTTTGGATCATCTTGACTTAATCAAATGTTATGTGTAAGAAATATTACATTTTCCTTCACAATTCTTTATAAACACACTTTTGTTAGTTGTGTAAGAAGCACTTTTAGCTTATGCACATTATTGTGCAGTTTGTGTGGTTTATTATGTTGATGAATAGTTTTATTGCATCCCTTTTATTTTATAGTCTAGAATTTTTAGATGTTTGCATCTAGTTGATAAGAACTAATTCAATGTTTTTATGAAAGTCGTAATGGTGAGTTGTAAATGTTTGCCAAACAGTGTATATATATGCTACAGATATACTTATAAATGACTGCATGAAATATTCTCGATACAAGCAAATGTTTCTTATTTCTAACAAGGATTTCATTTCAACTAGAGAAATACTGTATGATCTTATCATACTTATTTCATTCAGCATACTCTTCTGAAAAGGGGCAATAGAAATATTGGTGCATGAAAATATAGGTGATTATCTGTGTTTTTGGTTTAAATGATAAGAATCAGGGGTGTTGTTAGGGTAAGGGTGTGTGATTTTATACCTGAAGACCAAGTTTCAATTCCAGATAGTAGCCAAATACTTGGTTAATGAGTATCCTCTGGCAAGCCACTTTTTCCAAGCTTTGTCCTAGTAAATCACCCAGAAAGTTGTTGAAAACAGTGTTAAATCCTATCTTGATAAACAACAGGTTTGATTTATAGCTATTTAGAAGTGGTAATAAAATCCACTTGATATCTTGGAATTTAGATTGGATTTATATCAGAGGAAGTATTCTTGTAAATATTTAGGATATAGATTGATAGATGTGAGTCTATGTTTTATAGCTGGCTCTGGAAAGTACCTTGCCTTCTAACCCTGTAAAGAAAGGGTATTAATTCCTTATGACCTGCAGAAAAGCAGACTGAAAAATAGTAAAAAAAGCAGCCATTGCAGGTTTTTTTCTTCTTGTTTGATAATGATTATGCTTGTTGTGGCGGAATATTGTTAATTCTGTTTTGAATCTAATAATTTGAATTTTGATTTAATACAATAATTGATCATAAATTTTGTTTAAAAGTTGAAAGCAGTTTGATAGATGCATTTTAGCATACTGATCACTTAAGTTGCATAGAATTATTCATTGTTTATTAGATAGTCTTAACTCTTAACCCTTTACCAAATGCCAAATTTTCGACTGTCCCAAATCGAAAGAGCTTGCAGATGACATTTTGAAACATGATGAAATTGAAAAATTATCTTCTGATAGAGCAGAAAACATTGTGGGAAAAAGAGAAATTGCTAGTAACGAGAAATTTCTTCTTTTCCCACAAAGTTTTCCAGAGTCGTCTGCAACAAACTGATCAAATGTCATATATTGTTTTGTAATGGATGAATAGCCAATTCTCCCAGGGCCATGTGGGTTTGAATCCCAGCACTGGTAGATTTTTATGAAAGCAGGTTTTGAGACAGACCAATTGCTTGGTTATGATTCTAGATTGTTTGACCGACCCTTAATGGGCAATTCTTCTACAGTCACTTATGAGCTGGCATCACAGGATGACTAATATACTATTGATTCAATAAAAAAGCCTTATCAAACAACAATTTTATCTTTCAATAGGAATTCGAGACAATTGACAACATTTTTTCAAGTTACACTAATAGAGAACACGTGATAAGTTCTTAGTTCATTTTTTTTCTGGGACTGCCACGGCGGAGTTTTTTCTTCAAATCAGGAAGATGTTATTTTCCATATTTCATAAGTGTCATCTGCTGTTGGTTTTAATTTGGACCAATAAAAGTACTCTATGATTGAGGTATAGTCCTAAGTTCTGTGTTTTATTTTAGGACGGCCATGGCTGTATGGAGGGTCATCCTTGAGGAGACAGACACCATAGCAAAGAGACGGCTCCAGGCTGCAGAGACTTACCTTGAGCGCATTGGGGAACCAGTGAAGGCTGTCAAAACAAACAAGATACAAAGCATGAAAAAGGTATTCTTTTGATATGTTTGTAACAACAAAAGACAAATATTCAACTTTATGGAGACATTTTTTCAAAAGTAATTCTTTCTCATATGAAAATTCTAAACATGAAAAACTTACTATAGTTTTGTATAGAAACCTCATTATATTATATGTATTGTGTCTTCAGGTGTTACCCCAGCTTCAGACCGTCCAGGGGGAGGTGTCACAGACAATCCTGGAAATGACGAAGGCGCAGAAAACATACAACGTGGACGAGACGCAGGCTTATGATGCCCGCGCCAAGGCAAAGGAAGCAGAGGACAAGTATGTACACATATGAAACTTCTTCGTAACCTATTCCCCCATATGGGAGTTTTGTAGTGGTTGAAACCAACAGCAGTGGAATTAAAGTTTAATAAATAAATCACATATTTTTTATGATATTGGGTAGAAACCATCGTGATAAAATGATGAATTGCTCCTTCATTTTGTTACACTGGTTTATTAAGCATATGTATGAGAGAAATTGTAATCAAATCACATATTTCAAGAAAAACACATAACCCATACATCATCTATAAAATTTGAAGCTTTGTATACTCTTTATTTCTATATTTTGTGTATGGAAAGGGAGATAGAAAATGTGTTTTTTGTTTTATGAAATTTGAAATCTTGTTGAAATAATGAAAACTATATGATTTATCCACAAAACGTTTTTGTTTTAAAAGGAATGAAGAGGTATGAAAGGAAAAGTTTTGTCACTCTATGAACAAGTGATGATGAGTAGAAACCATTTGGAAATTAGATTGCTCAATGTATGTACTTTTTTTTTACACAATTTGTTCTTAAGTTTGTTGCTACAAGTGCAATAAAACATGTTTATAAAAAGGAAATGATGAATAGACTTGTCTTACAATTTAACACAGGTTTATCTATGCTTAATTTCTCTTTCAGGTTAAACAAAAAATCCAAGGGTATTTTCACTTCTCTAGCCAGTCTTCAAAAGAACTATGCAAAGGTAAGGTTTTTTACATCTAAACTAAATCTTTTTTCATTTTTATTTAAAGATATTTCCATAAACTATTCATTTGCTTTAGTGAACCTTTGGAGAAAGTAGCTAAAGCGAAGCATAACCATTAGTTAATGTTTTATCATAATTCCTTCAATCAATTTCTACTCACTTCTATGCGCCTGGAGCAGTAGATATATGAATATACTGTAAACACATGCCCTGATGAGGAAATTGGTTTGCTGATAGATGCATTTGCCTTGTATGACTTTCTTTTTACATAAAGGTAGTTCCAATTAAGTACAATAGATGTTAAACATGGTAATTAAGTTCAATAGACAGTGATATTTCTGTTTTTAGAACAACAAAATAGAAGTATGTGTAAGCTGATGATTAAAGTGTGTCTTTTCTTCTGTTTGAAAATGATGCACTATCATGTCCCTGATAAATATGAGTCCCTTTGCCTTGATCTTCAAAATTGTGCTCAGCAAAGCTCATGTTAGAATAAGATTTAGGTATTTTGAAGTCAGGATAATTGGGCGCATCAGGATTATGTGTACAGAGTATCATACCAACAACGCTCCAGTACAGAATTTGTCTGTGTTCATTAGAACCTTCTTGACAAGACACTTCTCAAATACACCCTCTACATAGGCTTTGGAGAAATGATAAAGACACCAGTAAAGAAGGATATTGCTAGGATAACCATATTTATATATCACCTTTCCTCATATTTGTTTTGCAGTTAAAATCAAGGAGTGACTCCTGTGAAGTGAAGACCACAGAAGCCCGCAACGAATATTTATTATGCATGTCAGCAGCCAACGCTCATCAGATTCGATATTTTACCACAGATCTACCTCATTTAATGGAGGTAATTGATTTGATATGTTAATGATGTGTAATTCAAGATATTTGTAGACCCATTACCTCACATGTCATTTTGTCTCTGGTCCAAATGGATAAGGATAAAACACAAAAATAGAACATCCATAAGTTAAAGTGGCAAGTAACAGTAGTTCAAACGCTTAATGCAAAATTGAAGAAAGTTTTTAACACATGTTGTGCACTCATATCCCTACATTATTGCATATATCATTCAATGTAACAACTTAGACTTAACACCTGTTGTGCACTCATATCCCTACATTATTGCATATATCATTCAATGTAACAACTTAGACTCTGGATCTTGAAACTAACCTTAATTGTAAGATGTTTAAAAACTTATGTAGGATATTTGAAAAAAGGGGAGCAAATATGACAAGAAGTTAGTTATTCCAATGGTTGCAGTAGTTTTTTTAATGATGCATACTAGAAGAAATAATTTTTGGTGAAAGTCTTATTACATTTAACTTAACAACGCTGTTTGGGAAGGAAAATGGTTCAGAGATTAGCCTCTAGATATGTAGACTTATGTTCAAACCCCACAGAGGTTAGCCTCTAGATATGTAAACTTATGTTCAAACCCCAAAGAGGTTAGCCTCTAGATATGTAGACTTATGTTCAAACCCCCAGAGAGGTTAGCCTCTAGATATGTATATTTATGTTCAAACCCCACAGAGGTTAGCCTCTAGATATGTAGACTTATGTTCAAACCCCACAGAGGTTAGCCTCTAGATATGTAGCCTTATGTTCAAACCCCACAGAGGTTAGCCTCTAGATATGTAAACTTATGTTCAAACCCAACAGAGGTTAGCCTCTAGATATGTAGACTTATGTTCAAACCACACATAGGTTAGCCTCTAGATATGTAGAATTATGTTCAAACCCCACAGAGGTTAGCCTCTAGATATGTAGACTTATGTTCAAACCTCACAGAGGTTAGCCTCTAGATATGTAGACTTATGTTCAAACCCCACAGAGGTTAGCCTCTAGATATATAGACTTATGTTCAAACCTCACAGAGGTTAGCCTCTAGATATATAGACTTATGTTCAAACCCCACAGAGGTTAGCCTCTAGATATGTAGACTTATGTTCAAACCTCACAGAGGTTAGCCTCTAGATATGTAGATTTATGTTAAAACCCCAAGAGTTGTGGGGTCTAATTGTGACTCTTTTATCAGTCCATGTTTTGCGCGATTACTGGTGATTTATCCTGGAAGCAGAATCAAGAGTGATCAATTTTGTAATGACTTTTGTCACAGTTTTTTATAAAGTATATTAAAATGCTATTTCCGCTTTAATCAAGAAGTCATTTAATAATTGTCATAAATGAAATAGTTCACATGGTTTGCCATGCTCAGAGAAAATGTCATTCTATTCTTTTGGGTTTACAGGTATTGGATGGTGAGATATTTGAGCGTATTCAGGAATATTTTGCTGTTTATGGAAATACAGCCCAGGAAATTAGCTGTTATGAAAATCGAAGCTTTAACAAAATTGTTGAGCAAACTGCAATGGTAAGTTAATTAAAGATATATGAATCATGATAGAATAGAATTTTATATTAAACTTTTAGTTGATCTCTGAAATATGTAGAACATAATATGAAAATAGATACAGGAAATAAATGGCACTTCTTTGAAAATAATTTAAATTATCTTATTTTCAGTGATAACT
Organism: Cerastoderma edule; assembly: GCA_947846245.1. Lineage (NCBI taxonomy): Eukaryota > Metazoa > Mollusca > Bivalvia > Cardiida > Cardiidae > Cerastoderma > Cerastoderma edule. The sequence goes on from OX401408.1 coordinate 50,313,055, forward strand.
ATTTTAAAAGAATAAAAGCAAAGGTCATAGTCTGAAAATGTCTTCTTTAATCATTTTAATTTCAGAATTTTTTTTTAAGTCGATGCATGTCTAAATAATTTTCAAGAATATATGAAGCATGTTTATGTGAGATATTTTTGCTACAAGAAATAGAAATGTCTTACATAATGTGATGAAGAGATTACAAGTGGTAAACCATTTTAAAGCATTGAAATATCAAAAAAGGTTTTTTGATTTTCATGTTTAAAGTCTATTTTGGCACAATGCTCGTTCAACGTTGTCCTCTGCAAAGCGTTTAAATTAGCTAAAGTAATTAAAATAAATCAAGGTTCTCGTTTTGTATACAATAACACTATTCTCCATTTTCGTTTCAGATAAATCGAAACTTTGATTTGAAGTGTTTTTTGTACAACAATCACATATTTACGGACCTAGTGCAATATCAGTTTGAACCATGTTTAGAGGACCAGGTAAGCCTTGTCAAGACCAAACTTTATTCTTTGGTATTATTTACCTTTTCAAATTATTTTCCACAAACATCTGAAAATTAACCCAATTAATGATTTCAATGATTAAGGAGTGACTGTTTCTGCAGATTTAATTTGTAAGTTATGGAGGATGTGAATGATTCAGTTTTAAATTACATGAAGATTTTTATAGACATATAGGAAATTTTTGTTGCATGTGGATGTTTGTTCTTATAATGACACATGCTTGAAAGTTTAATAATTTGCTGCACACAACGAGTAAATTGTCTTTATAGCTTAACTTTCATCTTCTACAATAGGATTTGAAATATAGTTGTAAAAGAGAAAGAGTTCAGTGCCTTCGATCATTTATTTGTGCAATAAGCAGATCAACTCATATGCTTTCATTGTTCAATAAACTTGTTATGAATAAATACTTATTTCATTTTAATCCCCTCTTCCATTATACATCATTTAACCAAATCTGATTCAGAAAATTTTGGAAACTATTGTGACAAAAGAAGAAATTGCTTGTTACAAGAAAGATCTTCTTTAATAACAATGGATTCTATCTTAAATTATAAATGACTGTTTTTTGTTAAACTTCATTATTGTCTTCGTCTCTTGTTTTGAATTCGAAGCATTCCATAAATTGTATATTAGGAAACAGATTAATACCTTGGATCTTTGTCTGCTGTAAAGGGAATTTAAAGATTTTCTGCTTTACATAGGGTATAATATTCTAAGAATAATTGTTTTACGCCTATATTTCTTTTTCAGTGCAATAAAATAACAAAGGAGCATAATGCTTCACATCAGTTGGAGAAAGAAGCCCGAAAGTGGGCGACAAAGATAGCCAAAGAAACAAGAGCCATAAAGGACTATCAAAAGACCTTGAAAGGACTTGGGTCAGGGGATAGGGTAAGTTAAAGCTTTTTCCCATGTTCTGGCTCAAAGGCACTCTGTGCAAATCTATTTATGGGTTTTCATGAAAGTGATGGTCTTCAAAAGCTGGCATTGAATTTTTGTACTGTTTAGATAAAAGAGATAGACTGCAGTACATTTGAAAACATGTTTTATCTTTACATTACTATTTCAGAGGTGAGGTTAGGGGTGATTTGAAATCTAATAAATGTAGCATGTGAAATCTAAATCATTAATCCAATAATATAAATGTTGATTCTAGCCATCTCTTCAAATGAGTTTCTTTTTTTTTTTTTTTTTAATATGGGTTTTACATCACATCAACATTATTTCAGTTATGTAGCGATGCCCGACTCTTAATGATGGAGGAAGACCCCATACTCAACTGCCCATAAGGGCTGGTCAAGTCAGGTAGAACCATCGGCATTCCGTAAGTCAGTCGGGAGACTGCCTCTCATTGAAAATCCATATCCCTCTCAGGATTTGAACCCAGGCGGAGAGGGGCCATGTGATTTCAAGTTCTGTACTCTAACCACTAGGCCATGGAGGCCCCAAATGAGTTTCTTTATAAGTATCCACTGTGTAAATCTAAGAGAAGATATAAAAAGTGAGCAAGGAAAAATGGCTTTTAATCACCAGCTATTACATTTAATCTTATTGAGCAAAATCCAATACTAAACAGTGTGGCTACAATTTCTTTAACGTGTTTTTCTGATTTGTCTGTTTAAGCTTTTGTTAGCCTTTTCCTGATGAATGATTTCTTGATTGGTCCAAATAAAGAATGCTTAACCTCGTTAGCTTTGATTATACCATGTTCTACTTGGTATACAGGGATCATGATTTTGAGACCGGGCTCAGTCAATGTTCTTTCCTTCTTTAAATGAAATAAATGTAACATGATTTATTCTTCACTTGGGGCCTCCGTGGCCTAGTGGTTAGAGTAAAGAACTTGAAATCACATGGCCCCTCTCCATGTGGGTTCAAATCCTGAGAGGGATATGGATTTTCATGAGAGGCAGTCTCCTGACTGACTTACGGAATGCCGATGGTTCTACCTGCCTTGGCCAGCCCTTATGGGCAGTTGAGTATGGGGTCATCCTCCATCATTAAGAGTCAGGCATCGCTACATAACTGAAATAATGTTGATGTGATGTAAAACCCATATAAAAAAAAATTATTCTTCACTTACCACTGATCAAACATGTTCATGAGGGAAACATTTCAGCAGCTTGAAAAAAAAAGGTTAGTTCTGGTGATATAAGATTTGATATAAGAAGCATGAGAATGCCCATACTATGACTGAAATACAGTTGAAAAAGGCACAAATCTCAAATTAAAGTCATTTTCTCAGTGATAATGTGTTGAGACTATAGTAACAAGGGAAACATTGCTAAGGAGCAAATTATCCTTGTGTCCTACATGTTTGTAAAGTGTTTTACAGCATATGCGCTTGTCAAATTAGCAGACTATAGTAATATTTTAGAGTAAATAACATGAAATGCACAAGTTATCCAATACATGCTTTTATAAAGTTACGAAATTGCACATACTTGTGGCATTGATACATTTGTTGGAATACAGGTAACATGGAGGTTAAAGCTCTTTACTGTTCAAAGCTGTGTAACTCTGTCAGTATGAAATAAATGTGATATATGAATTGCCTCCCTTTTGGATCTCATTGAGAGTGTGTAGCAGTCTAATACATGTGCTGTCTTGGAATAACTCTTTTGTAAACTTGAATTTAGCTTGTAACCTTCACAATTAATCCATTCCAAGTCTTTATTGTTTACAGACAAGTCTCACCTTGTAGTTTTGAACTGAAGTCTTTTTTGAAAATGTGAAAAAAAAAAAAGAAATATAATTGTCAGGAGCAGCTTGTGCCCTTGCATTATTACTTGTGTTATTCTTGTGTTATTTTCCTTTGGTTAGTAATGAAGCAAATTGATTTAATTACAGACAATAAGATCTAACAGACAAACTTAACTCTCTTCTTACATATAAAATATGTGGTGAACTATCAAAGACTAATTGAACAGCAGTATACCATACAATTAACCCTTTTCCATGACATAAGCAACTAGCTTTGGTACTTGAAAAACATGTGAAAAAGAAAACCTTGTTTCATACTTTTTTGTTTAGAAATTGCTAAAACCTCTTTAATATCTGTAGTAGATAAGTAGATATCATAAAGAACTATGTAGAAATGAGAATGTCACCTCGAAGACCCCATTATTGTTTAAATCTATTTTCCAAAACTGGATTTTGTGACATTTCCATATTGAATAAAAACAGCAGAAGATAAAAATCACTCAAAAAGAAATGCATTTTCACTATGCTTTTGGGTATGGACTATTGTGACAGATGTATATATTGTTCATTTGACAAATTTGTCGTTTTTGTACTCACTTTATAAAGTCTTTTGCAACAGATGTGACAAAGTGATTTGTTAGGTGTAAGAGGTAAATGCAAGTGCTGCTAAGTGTTATACCCGACACCTCTTAAAAATGAATACAAATCAACACCATTTCATATGTTAGAAATAAGTCTCATAGTACATGCTAATCTTTAAATACATTTCTACTGACATGAGTAAAGTGTTAATGTTTTTATTAAGCATTTTACTTCTTCAAGGAATGAAAGAAGTTGTCTTTTAGTTAGAAGGGTGAAGAGATTTTCTGATTCCCATTTTATTCTCATGTGGATGATGGTTCTGCCAATTGAAATTTTCATGCTACCGCTGTGAAAATGATAGCATGCCATGTGCTGCAGTTTTTTCTCACTACCAAACCCTTAGCATAGGTCTAGGTATAAAATCAGATTGACTTTATTTAATCAATGATTTGAAACAAACAGACATGATCCATTTTTGTGATAGTCTTTGTTACAAATCTGTAGAGGGAAGCCTATTGGCTAAGTAAGTTTTTTAACATTTCAATAATTATATGGATTATTTCGACTGCTTCAAATTGAAATTTAAGTAGACTACAATTACATAAGCCGTGTTTTTGTGTTATATGATAATAACCATTATGACAAAAGATGAAATGTCTTCTTTCAACTGTGTATTTAACCAAGTTAGATATCATATTCTTGATCAGCTTGATTAACTCAAATTGAAACCTAATTTATCATGAGATTAGTTAATTGTCCAGTCTGAAATAACCGGAATTGGGTTGTTGATGGAGTCTTTAAGTTACATTGGTCCTTGACAGCTGAAAGTGGTCCAGAACTGTCAAAAGCAGCATTTTCCTGATCCCTGATCATGTGAGAGGAAGGTTTTACGTTTATTGCACTTGTAGTGTTGCTGGAGTACTTTGACAAATTTAGAAAACCCAATAATTACCACAATCATGTTACTCTTGTATACCTGATTTTATTGACCTGGGTACCGTTTTACGAAACAACTTAAGGAAAATATTTGCGTAAATCATAACTGATACACATGCATAGTATCTTAAATGAAAGTACAATATTGCAATGTGACACATCATTGGAAGTGCTCAGAGAGATGATTTCAATGATGTGTTACTTTGCAATACTGCTTCGTCAAATAATAAAATAAGAGGAATTGTTGTTTTAGACTTACGCAAATCTTAAACGTAAACTGTTAAGTAAAACGGTACCCTGGAGAATACAGCGAGAGAAACCATTGGAAGCTTACATAAATATTCTTTTATAGAAAGTGATATCTCTCTTCCTCCTTTATTGTCGCCTGCTCCTAAGTTCAAAGTTGCAAACATTCTTATCAGTGTCAATAATAGTCTCCTGCTAAAACCTCCAAGAACATTGAATTGAAATAATATAAGACATGCATATTGAAATTTACTTCTGTAACTTCTTCTTACATCTGTTTTGTGAAATGAATTATAAACTTGTTTAATTCTTGAGTATATCCAGAGTGGCATAGTGGTTAAGGTGTCGGACTTTTAACTTGGGGTCCTGGGTTCAATTCAAACCTGTGCTGCTGGTATTATGGAAGTAGCATGAAACTTCAGAGCCAAAGCCAAATATTCTAGGAAAGCTCTTTTTTTTTTTTTCGAACACATGCTGACACTGATTTAAACACATACAAAAGGCAAATCATTTGTTTAACCCATTACAAAACAATATTGACATTTTAACACTTTGTTGCAGACAACTTTGGAAAACATTGTGGGAAAGGAAAAAATTGCTTGTGACAAGCAATTTCTCCTTTTCCCACAATGTTGTCTGCCCTATAAGAAGATTATTTTCCAATTTCATCATATTTTGAAATGTTGTCTGCAAACTCTTTCAATTTGGGACAGTCGAGAATTTGGCGTTTGGTAAAGGGCTAAACCAATGTAAAAGACAAATCATTTGTCTAAATGCTTTCAAAAATAGTCTGCTACAGATCAAAGGCCTAATAAATGTTGTTCTGAGTCCTTATTCAGATACAGCAAATGTTGCATACCCAAGAATGATGAGTATCAAAATATGTTCAATCAAGTGAGTCATATTGTTATGAGGTAGATGTAACAATGTTGCATACATGAATATCATGAGCAATAAAATATTTTCAATCAAGGGAGAATGTTGGTATGAGATAGATGAAACAAATGTTGCAAACCCCGCGTATAATGAGTAACAAAATATATTCCAGAAATTTAGGAGAATTTGTATGAGGTACATGGCTAAGGGATAACCTCCCTCCTGTGGCTGATCTTGTCTTTACTTATCTGTTATCAGGAGTAGACTAGGAACTGCACAACTGTTTCTTTCATTAAGCCTTTTCCCTTTACCTGACTCACTTTCAAAACACAACATTAGAAGCACTGAAGATTTTAGCTGGACAAAATTATGGATGATTGACTGACTTTGTGGTTATAGAATCAAAGGAAGAATATGCTCTCAATGAGAAAGTTCTCCCTTTCACCAAATTGTTCTCTAATTAAGTCTGTAAGACTGTTAAATGAGTCAGTATGAGATAAAGACATGCATGAATGTTTTTTTATTTCAAATTAACACTTTTTTTTAGAATTATTAATTAAACATTGTGACATGACCAGTAACATGTGTAGAGGACAGTTGTCCAGGGGAATAGCATTGGCTTCAGGACGCCAGGGGCATGTGTACGAATCCTGTGAGTAGCGGGATCTGCTTGTGACCTTTCATTAATCCACATTTGGTGTGAGTACTGGTTATGTATCCAGGAAGCAGAAAAAAGACTGATTTATCTAAGTTGTAATAACTTGTTTTAAAATGGATGCAAGATAAATAAGATTAAATAAACTTTGTGTGTGTACTTTGGTTTAATTGGAATTTTGCTTTGTCTTCAATAGTAGTTTAGTTATAGTATGGTAGACAATGCACTAACAGGATCCTGGCATTAAACTCGCAAGATCTGCACAAGATTCTTTCCAAGCAAGTTTCTACATTCCAAAATAAAAGGCATTATTTAGTGCTTAGAGATGATTAGGCTCTGTTGCAACATTGGAATCCATCTTAAATGTCATTCATTATTCTGAATTAAAAAGTCTAAGAATCATAGAATGTAACTTCTCAAATTATTGCCTTCTCAAATTATTGCCCTCTCAAAGGCCCTCTCTTGTCTAATCAACCCAAGCATCAGGAGATCAAAATAGATTATAAAAGATTTAACACATGTCATTTCGAAGTCTATTATTACTACTAATAAGATATAGTAGTCCTCACTGGTCTCTAACCCTCTATCCCATCATGAAAGTTCTGATTGATCATAATTGATAGCATAAGGAGATATTAAAAAAGTATAAAACATGTTATTCAGAAATAAAATGAGACTCATAGCAAAACATTTCATCTTTTATCTCAACAGTTTCTTGGGTTTTCTATTTCAGTTGAGCCAAAAGAGTAGTTGATAGATAATGATGTAGATCTAGGATGCTGTTGACAGTTAACCTTTTTATTGAAAGAAAAAACTAGCAACGCTGGTACAGGACTCTAAAGTTATCCTGGTTAAAGAAGCTTTTGGATTGAAAGTTTTTCTTTTAACCTTTTTCCAAACACCAAATTTTTGACTGTCCCAAATTGAAAGACTTTGCAGGCGACATTTCAAAATGTGATGAAATTGAAAAATAATCTTCTGATAGGGCAGAAAACATTGTTGGAAAAGGAGAAATTGCTCATTATGAGCAATTTCTCCTTTTGGCACAATGTTTTCCAAAGTCGTCTGCAACAGACTGGTCAAATGTCGTTATTGTTTAGTGATGGGTTGAATAACTGGCAATGATGGTTTCCTCTCATCTACTTCTCACGAATGGAATTGATACCTGTCAATTTAATATTTGGAATATCTTTCCTGACTAAATTCATCAAACGTAAAAGAGTTGGCAAAGAGTTGGCGCTTGAAAACAATACAAGAAACAGTTGAAAAGGATAGATAAACCTGTAAATTGGATTGAAGTCTTCAAACAGTCAGTGCAAGTCAGTGTAGAAAGAAATCAACATGCTTGTATTGCAACAAAGTAAGTTGAGTTGATGACATAAAATTTATCAAATACAGAGGTTTGGATAGGGGAAATATTTTTTAGGCTAACATTCTCATTTCTTCTAAAAATCCTACATTGTGGGTACTTATTTGAATCATGCTTAGAAGATGATAAGACTTAGAAAGCACATTTAGAAGGTTCAGTGAAAAACTGTTGTAAGTGCCTCAGGTTTGTGAAGGACTTATTTTAGTCTTGCAATGAACCATATATTGTACAATTTATCAATGGTTTTGATATGCTTCATGAAGAAGACTCTCAGTAGATATCTAACCTAGAGACCTTCATTTGAGATGGGTTGAAAGAGACTTAGTCTCTCTCAAGTCATCAATCTCATGCTTTATATAAAATGCTGCGAGTATTCCCTCATTAGCAATTTTATGAGAGGTCTAAATGGAAGTCATTAATTGTGAGAGGTGGAATGTAACTTTTTCTCCATCACATTGGATTGATTGAACCATTGTGACAAAGGGAGAATTGTTTGTTACAAACAATCTTTCCAAAGGTACAGTGATTGTTTAATCTTTAGATCTGTTTCTGAACAAGGGTATAGGATGCAATATAAGTGCTAGATACATTTGCCAAAAAGAAAATAGTTTTTCTTTTTCAAAGACAGTAATCTGCAAGTGATGTTTGCATAACGGATGCAACAAATGTACTTTTGCCAAGTATAAGTGTGAAAGAAAAAGAAAGTGCCAACCCTGATCCATTTGAAACAATGAACCTTTATTTAATGATCACTTAACTCTCATTTACATCATTAACTTAGTAACACCTGCAAGATATTTGTAGCGCCCTATCTTGAATGAAATTTATTACATCAGGGGTAGCCTCGTAATTTGTGTTTTATCCATGCAGAACTCATGAAAACTTGTGGTTTTATACATGTATAGCCTCTGAGAGTAATTCCTAAGTAGAAATTCACATTTTGTATGTGTTAGATCGCCGACTGCTTTAGATTGCAATAACCTATCTTAAGACTTGAGTAACTTATGAATTTGATAGAGATCATTTAAGCAATTTCACTTTTTATTAATGAATACAAGGGATTTTGTGCTACAGATATTTGAAATTTAGGGATTCAACCCATTACTTTATAAATGTTTGATTAAACTCTCCATCAACAGACGACTACGGGAATTACAGGGACAAAATATAGAAAGAAAGGCTTGCAACAAACATTGTTATATTTTAACTTAATGATGTCAACTTTAATTAGAATAGATATTGTCATGTGCAAAACTTTACCATCTGGTATATCTTATACTTTGAGGTATTTCCTGCATCCAATACATTTTCATTCTTGCAATTGTTTTTACCTTATTTATGTCAAGTTCCAGAAATCTGTATAAGGGGCATATTGTTCAGATTAAGTTCTTTATGTTTTCCTTTAACCCTACATTGTGGGTACTCATAAGAACTGTTTCAACAAGTTCATTCTTATGAATACCAACAATACATATGATATGTCATATAAATTTTGAAATATTGCATGGGAGCAGAATGTAGATTAATTAATATTTTCGTGACACTGATTCTGTTGCATGCAATGAAAGCGTCAAATGAAAGTAAAGAAAGTGATGTACATACCTAAGGAACTCCTCTCCTGGAATCTCTTGGAGCAGTATTTGATCCTTTCCCTGTTTTGTAAAGGATTTACAGCAGAAAACATAAAATACAATTATCTTAATTTCAAGACATACCAAGGGAAAACTGCATGGGGTTTTCTTCAGAAAAGGAAACATCATGAAAAAGGGGCATTTCTATATCATCAGCAAATTTCTGTTTGCTATAATGTTTTATACTTGTTGTCTGCTGTAAAGGCATGTAGAGTATGTGAAAGGAACTGGGTTAATTATAGGAGTAAGTTGGAATACGAGGGGATCAATGTTTTACTATCATACTGGGAATGGAGATTAGGTGAAACATTTCGACTGTACATTGCATTTGTAACTTCATGGATACCTCACATGGTAGATCTAGTGCTCAACTGTAGTTTAATGTTTATATGGCACGGCAGAGAAAGATTTTATGAAGCTGTTGCTTTATGTATATATACATATTATGATGCCATAACGTAAATAAAAAAACCTGCTCTAATATTGCTTCATGGATATGTGTTAATATCATGGCAAGTGAACTGTTCAAATGTGGTGATTCGGTACATGTAGAAAAGTGATCTAAAGTGATTTTCTTGAAATTGCAATTAGACAGAATGTAAGAGTATGGATGTAAAACATTCCAATTCTAGAGATCAATCCGAAATGTTTTAACACTCAACATTCTTTGCTTGTGTCTAGATGTAGCTAAATGGATATAAGCATATATAACAAGCAAGTGAAGTATTGCCACACCTTGAGTGTATGCCATGTTCTTCAAGTGCATCTTTAGGTGGATTAAAATATGAACTTAAAAACTCTTGATACCAAACATGTCGGCAAACTGTTTGACTACAATTTTGTGAATATACAGTCAAACTTGTGTTAAGAGGCCAGCCTAAGGGACAGAGTAAATTAAAAGGGTGGTTGCTTAACACAAGTTAGACTGTATATCATATACAATATGTAGAAGCCTGTGTTTAATTGTAGCTCTTTAGTTATACATATGTATGAGTACTTGTTAATATATATATAGTAATTTAGATTAACACAGGTAATTTGTGTACAGTTACAAGTGGATGCTAACTATTTTGGATGTTACAAGTTTATGTATATACTTGTGGTTACTAGTGATGTTTTGGATATAAAAGATACATGCATAAAGTGTTGTCAAACTAAATGTTCAGATATATATGTTATACTCGCAGAACTTTACAAGAACAAGAACTTTTGTGGATGTTTAAAGTTTATGGAAAACTGGTACAGTTATAGAATGTTAAACTGGTGTCAAACTATGTGGCCCAAGATATACATACATATCTTAGATGTTTGATTGGTGTAAACTTAATATTTCATGGATATATGTATTGAATAAGTAAACATTTGTGAAATGGCTTGAAATACTATTGGTGGATTTAAATGTGTTTAACGAGTGCCATCTTCTAGACTCAAGAATACACACACACAGCCCATCCAAAGTACTGTGGACTATACACTGTACCATGGCAGGTCTAGCATCGAAGCTTGTCCACCATTTTCAGTTGATGTTGGATCGGAAGAAGATCAAGAATCGACGTAAGAGTAATGTCCCCTTTGACTCTATGTTACAGGTCTCAGAATCAGGATCAACAGAGGGTGTGTCCCAGGACCCTGAGGCTAAAATGGAGGAGATGCAGCAGAACATTCGGAGGGCAGAGGTAAGAATAAGTTTGCTTGGTCCCTTTCTTAATACACCTCATGTAACTGAGTGTACAGCAGTAATCTATGGAAGTTGCTGTGACAAAGGATAACTTGCTTAAAGTTAGTAATTCATTCACAATTGTTTCTACAAAAGATTTCTTTTGTTTTCTGATGCTATTTTCAACTCGACTAGTCATAAAGTTCAATATTGAGGAATTGACCAATATGATGAACTATAATTGTGTATCCTCTTGTACTTCAAGACTGTTCTATAACATATTAAGTTTGCTTCAGTCTTTCCCAGTACAGGCATGTGCTAATAATAAGAGATACATTACCACATTGAAGAATAAAACAACAATACGATAAGTAGCATTATTCCTAATGGACGCTTTTAAATGTAGAAAACAATTTCTGGATAGTCCCTGACTTCTAAGTTTTATCACTATATGCTATGTCACTCATACTTTGTATTTGTATATGTGTTTATGTATATGGGCAAGAGGCCTCAGATACTTGAATAAAATAAATTATTGAATTCTTGTACTACTAAACACCAGAAGCTGTTTTCCTCTTGTACTTAAAGGCTGTTCTATTACATATTTGGTTTGCTTCAGTCTACCCCAGTACAGGCATGTGCTAATAACGAGAGATACATTACCACATTCTTGTACTAAGAAACACCGAAAGCTGTTTTCCTCTTCTACTTCAAGGCTGTTCTATTACATGTTTTGTCTGCTTCAGTGTACCCCAGTACAGGCATGTGCTAATAATGAGAGATACCTTACCACATTCTTGTACAAAGAAACACTAGAAGCTGTTTTCCTCTCGTACCCAAAGACTGTTCTATTACATATTTGGTTTGCTTCAGTCTACCCCAGTACAGGCATGTGCTAATAATGAGAGATACATTACCACATTCTTGTACTAAGAAACACCGAAAGCTGTTTTCCTCTTGTACCCCAAGACTGTTCTATTACATGTTTGGTTTGCTTCAGTCTACCCCAGCACAGGCATGTGCTTATAATGTGAGATACATTACCACATTCTTGTACTAAGAAACACTGGAAGCTGTTTTCCTCTCGTACCCCAAGACTGTCCTATTACATGTTTGGTTAGCTTCAGTCTACCCCAGTACAGGCATGTGCTTATAATGAGAGATACATTACCACATTCTTTTACTAAGAAACACCAAAGCTGTTTTCCTCTTGTACCCCAAGACTGTTCTATAACATGTTTGGTTTGCTTCAGTCAACCCCAGTACAGGCATGTGCTAATAATGAGAGATACATTACAACATTCTTGTACTAAGAAACACCGAAAGCTGTTTTCCTCTTGTACTTCAAGGCTGTTCTATTACATGTTTGGTCTGCTTCAATGTACCCCAGTACAGGCATGTGTTAATAGTGAGATACAATACCACATTCTTGTATTTAGAATCACTAGAAGCTGTTTTCATCTTGTACCCCAAGACTGTTCTATTCCATATTTGGTTTGCTTCAGTCCACCCCAGTACAGGCATGTGCTAATAATGAGAGGTAAATTACCACATTCTTGTACTAAGAAACACTGGAAGCTGTTTTCCCTTTGTACCCCAAGACTGTTCTTTTTCATGTTTGGTTTGCTTCATTCTACCCCAGTACAGGCATGTGCTAATAATGAGAGATACATTACCACATTTTTGTACTAAGAAACACCGAAAGCTATTTTCCTCTTGTACCCAAAGACTGTTCTAGTACATGTTTGGTTTGCTTCAGTCTAACCCAGTACAGGCATGTGCTAAAAATGAGAGATACATTACCACATTCTTGTACTAAGAAACACCAGAAGCTGTTTTCCTCTTGTACCCCAAGACTGTTTTATTACATGTTTGTTTTGCTTCAGTGTACCCCAGTACAGGCATGTGCTAATAATGTGAGATACATTACCACATTCTTGTACTAAGAAACACCGAAAGCTGTTTTCCTCTTCTACTTCAAGGCTGTTCTATTACATGTTTTGTCTGCTTCAGTCTACCCCAGTACAGGCATGTGCTAATAATGAGAGATACAATACCACATTCTTGTACTAAGAAACACTGAAAGCTGTTGCCTTGAACAGTTCTATTACATGTTTGGCTTGCTTCAGTCTACCCCAGTACAGGCATGTGCTAATAATGAGAGATACATTACCACATTCTTGTACTAAGAAACACTGGAAGCTGTTTTCCTCTTGTACCCCAAGACTGTTCTATTCCGTATTTGGTTTGCTTCAGTCCACCCCAGTACAGGCATGTGCTAATAATGAGAAATACATTACCACATTCTTGTACTAAGAAATACTCGAAGCTGTTTTCCCTTTGTACCCCAAGACTGTTCTATTACATGTTTTGTCTGCTTCAGTCTACCCCAGTGCAGGCATGTGTTAATAGTGAGAGATACAATACCACATTCTTGTATTTAGAAACATCAGAAGCTGTTTTCCTCTTGTACCCCAAGACTGTTCTATTCTGTATTTGGTTTGCTTCAGTCTACCCCAGTACAGGAATGTGCTAATAATGAGAGATACATTACCACATTGTTGTACTAAGAAACACCGAAAGCTGTTTTCCTCTTGTACCCCAAGACTGTTCTATCACATGTTTGGTTTGCTTCAGTCTACCCCAGTACAGGCATGTGCTAATAATGAGAGATACATTACCACATTCTTGTACTAAGAAACACTGAAAGCTGTTTTCCTCTTGTACCCCAAGACTGTTCTATTACATATTTGGTTTGCTTCAGTCTACCCCAGTACAGGCATGTGCTAATAATGAGAGATACATTACCACATTCTTGTACTAAGAAACACCGAAAGCTGTTTTCCTCTTGTACCCCAAGACTGTTCAATTTCATGTTTGGTTTGCTTCAGTCTACCCCAGTACAGGCATGTGCTAATAGTGAGAGATACAATACCACATTCTTGTACTAAGAAACACCAGAAGCTGTTTTCCTCTTGTACCCCAAGACTGTTCTATTCCGTATTTGGTTTGCTTCAGTCCACCCCAGTACAGGCATGTGCTAATAATGAGAAATACATTACCACATTCTTGTACTAAGAAATACTCGAAGCTGTTTTCCCTTTGTACCCCAAGACTGTTCTATTACATGTTTTGTCTGCTTCAGTCTACCCCAGTGCAGGCATGTGTTAATAGTGAGAGATACAATACCACATTCTTGTATTTAGAAACATCAGAAGCTGTTTTCCTCTTGTACCCCAAGACTGTTCTATTCTGTATTTGGTTTGCTTCAGTCTACCCCAGTACAGGCATGTGCTAATAATGAGAGATACATTACCACATTCTTGTACTAAGAAACACCGAAAGCTGTTTTCCTCTTGTACCCCAAGACTGTTCTATTACATGTTTGGTTTGCTTCAGTCTACCCCAGTACAGGCATGTGCTAATAATGAGAGATACATTACCACCTTCTTGTACTAAGAAACACCAGAGCTGTTTTCCTCTTGTACCCCAAGACTGTTTTATTACATGTTTGGTTTGCTTCAGTCTACCCCAGTCTGGGCTCTTCATTGGACCAAAATATTATGAGCCATTTTGGCTAAGCTACCCAAATTTTCTTTAGCCACTTGGATTTTTGCAAAGCCAAATTTGGCTAAGTCTTTTAAGCCATTTTAGCAGAAATATTAAATATAAATTACAGTTCATTTGTTCAATTTACAGACCAATTATTGAAATAGGCTAGAATGGTATTTATCACATAATAAAATAAATGATGTGTAAATTGAACAAATAAATAACAGTTCTTGTATCAGCCACTTCATTGTGTGGTTGTTCTTAGTAGAGTACTACATCCTATACCTCAATAAATGTTTACAGAACTTTGGGACAGGGTTAGAAAGACGACAGAAAATAATTAAACTTGCATGCATGCACCTGGCATGATTCATTTTTAAATAAAACAAAATAAACATTTAAAAAAGAATATAAAATAACTTTTGATTGTAAATAAAACAAAATAAATTAAACATTTTAAAAAAGAATATCTAACCTAAAAGTTTGCAGGGTATGCTGCAGCGTTTACGTGATCTGGGAGTCATTGAACTGGCAAGTTGACAGTACTTGTACAATAATGACGTTCTTTTTACTAAATGTGGGAGTTCCAATGCCTTAAGATATGCTCATAAAAGGTTATATTTCCTTGAATGTTTGTTTTAATTACCATTTTTCACCGGGAGTCCCTTTCCCTCATGTTGTTGTTGTTGTTGTTTCGTTGTCCGTAAATTCCGTGCCATGGAATTTCGTTCTAATATTGCATCGATGTAATCATTTAAAACGCTTGATATATTGAATGTGTTTACACACAAATAATGTTTTTTATTCGCGTGCTTTTTATTGCAATAAGTCCCATATCACCTTTATGAGTATCTTTTTTTAGCGCAGTGAGCTACAGAAATAAGTATCGAAAACGTTTTGGTGCGTTTTATTATTCTGGTACCGACTTTAGTGTGACACATAAACTGAAACCGGGAACCGGCCTGTTTAAACGTTTTCATTAGACGTTGCTATTGGAAATATACATATTGTCTGGTCTCCGGATTTTCTAAAAGAGCGCTTTCACTAGAAAATCGGCTAAGGAACCAAACACTTCTATTTATATTTAAGCTGTTCAACGTCAAACTATTCAATTTTAATTAATGATTACCACTCGTAGTGGCGAAAAGACTTTAGCCATTCTTCCCACTTTCGCCATTACAGACTCTATACAAAATGGGGTCAATTTTACTTTCGGCAAATTGACGAAAGGGTACATTTCTTTTTTCGCCAAACCAAGTTGACTTTCGCCTATGGCGAATGGCGAAGCTTTATGAATAGCCCAGCCAGTACAGGCATGTACTAATAATGAGAGATACATTACCACATTTTTGTACTAAGAAACACCGAATGTTGTTTTACTCTTGTAACCCAAGACTGTTCTATTACATGTTTGGTTTGCTTCAGTCTACCCCAGTACAGGAATGTGCTAATAATGAGAGATACATTACCACCTTCTTGTACTAAGAAACACCAGAAGCTGTTTTCCTCTTGTACCCCAAAACTGTTTTATTACATGTTTGGTTTGCTTCAGTCTACCCCAGTACAGGCATGTGCTAATAATGAGAGATACATTACCACATTCTTGTACTAAGAAACACTGGAAGCTGTTTCCTTGAACAGTTCTATTACATGTATGCCTTGCTTCAGTCTACCCCAGTACAGGCATGTGCTAATAATGAGAGATACATTACCACATTCTTGTACTAAGAAACACTGGAAGCTGTTGCCTTCTTGTACCTTAAGACTGTTCTATTACATGTTTGGTTTGCTTCAGTCTACCCCAGTACAGGCATGTGCTAATAATGAGAGATACATTACCACATTCTTGTACTAAGAAACACTGGAAGCTGTTTTCCTCTTCTACTTCAAGGCTGTTCTATTACATGTTTTGTCTGCTTCAGTGTACCCCAGTACAGGCATGTGTTAATAGTGAGAGATACAATACCACATTCTTGTATTTAGAAACATCAGAAGCTGTTTTCCTCTTGTACCCCAAGACTGTTCTATTCTGTATTTGGTTTGCTTCAGTCTACCCCAGTACAGGAATGTGCTAATAATGAGAGATACATTACCACATTGTTGTACTAAGAAACACCGAAAGCTGTTTTCCTCTTGTACCCCAAGACTGTTCTATCACATGTTTGGTTTGCTTCAGTCTACCCCAGTACAGGCATGTGCTAATAATGAGAGATACATTACCACATTCTTGTACTAAGAAACACTGAAAGCTGTTTTCCTCTTGTACCCCAAGACTGTTCTATTTCATGTTTGGTTTGCTTCAGTCTACCCCAGTACAGGCATGTGCTAATAATGAGAGATACATTACCACATTCTTGTACTAAGAAACACCGAAAGCTGTTTTCCTCTTGTACCCCAAGACTGTTCAATTTCATGTTTGGTTTGCTTCAGTCTACCCCAGTACAGGCATGTGCTAATAATGAGAGATACATTACCACATTCTTGTACTAAGAAATACTCGAAGCTGTTTTCCCTTTGTACCCCAAGACTGTTCTATTACATGTTTGGTTAGCTTCAGTCTACCCCGATACAGGCATGTGCTAATAATGAGAGATACATTACCACATTCTTGTACTAAGAAACACTGGAAGCTGTTTCCCTTCTTGTACCCCAAGACTGTTCTATTACATGTTTGGTTAGCTTCAGTCTACCCCAGTGCAGGCATGTGCTATTAGTGAGAGATACATTACCACATTCTTGTACTAAGAAACACCAGAAGCTGTTTTCCTCTTGTACCCCAATACTGTTTTATTACATGTTTGGTTTGCTTCAGTCTACCCCAGTACAGGCATGTGCTAATAATGAGAGATACATTACCACATTCTTGTACTAAGAAACACTGAAATCTGTTGTCTTGAACAGTTCTATTACATGTATTCCTTGCTTCAGTCTACCCCAGTACAGGCATGTTCTAATAATGAGAGATACATTACCACATTCTTGTACTAAGAAACACTGAAAGCTGTTGCCTTCTTGAACCCCAAGACTGTTCTATTACATGTTTGGTTTGCTACAGTCTACCCCAGTACAGGCATGTGCTAATAATGAGAGATACATTACCACATTCTTGTACTAAGAAACACTGAAAGCTGTTTTCCTCTTGTACCCCAAGACTGTTCTATTTCATGTTTGGTTTGCTTCAGTCTATCCCAGTACAGGCATGTGCTTATAGTGAGAGATACAATACCACATTCCTGTACTAAGAAACACCGAAAGCTGTTTTCCTCTTGTACCCCAAGACTGTTCTATCACATGTTTGGTTTGCTTCAGTCTACCCCAGTACAGGCATGTGCTAATAATGAGAGATACATTACCACCTTTTTGTACTAAAAAACACCAGAAGCTGTTTTCCTCTTGTACCCCAATACTGTTTTATTACATGTTTGGTTTGCTTCAGTCTACCCCAGTACAGGCATGTGCTAATAATGAGAGATACATTACCACATTCTTGTACTAAGAAACACCAGAAGCTGTTTTCCTCTTGTACCCCAAGACTGTTCTATTACATGTTTGTTTTGCTTCAGTCTACCCCAGTACAGGCATGTGCTAATAATGAAAGATACATTACCACATTCTTTTACTAAGAAACACCGAAAGCTGTTTTCATTTTGTACCGCAAGACTATTCTATAACATATTTTGTTTGCTTCAGTCTTCCCCAGTACAGGCATGTGCTAATAATGAGAGATACATTGCAACATTCTTGTACTAAGAAACACCAGAAGCTGTTTTCCTCTTGTACCCCAAGACTGTTCTATTCCGTATTTGGTTTGCTTCAGTCTACCGCAGTACAGGCATGTGCTAATAATGAGAGATACATTACCACATTCTTGTACTAAGAAACACTGAAAGCTGTTTTCCTCTTGTACCCCAAGACTGTTCTATTTCATGTTTGGTTTGCTTCAGTCTACCCCAGTACAGGCATGTGCTAATAATGAGAGATACATTACCACATTCTTGTACTAAGAAACACCGAAAGCTGTTTTCCTCTTGTACCCCAAGACTGTTCAATTTCATGTTTGGTTTGCTTCAGTCTACCCCAGTACAGGCATGTGCTAATAGTGAGAGATACAATACCACATTCTTGTACTAAGAAACACCAGAAGCTGTTTTCCTCTTGTACCCCAAGACTGTTCTATTCCGTATTTGGTTTGCTTCAGTCCACCCCAGTACAGGCATGTGCTAATAATGAGAAATACATTACCACATTCTTGTACTAAGAAATACTCGAAGCTGTTTTCCCTTTGTACCCCAAGACTGTTCTATTACATGTTTGGTTAGCTTCAGTCTACCCCGATACAGGCATGTGCTAATAATGAGAGATACATTACCACATTCTTGTACTAAGAAACACTGGAAGCTGTTTCCCTTCTTGTACCCCAAGACTGTTCTATTACATGTTTGGTTAGCTTCAGTCTACCCCAGTGCAGGCATGTGCTATTAGTGAGAGATACATTACCACATTCTTGTACTAAGAAACACCAGAAGCTGTTTTCCTCTTGTACCCCAATACTGTTTTATTACATGTTTGGTTTGCTTCAGTCTACCCCAGTACAGGCATGTGCTAATAATGAGAGATACATTACCACATTCTTGTACTAAGAAACACTGAAATCTGTTGTCTTGAACAGTTCTATTACATGTATTCCTTGCTTCAGTCTACCCCAGTACAGGCATGTTCTAATAATGAGAGATACATTACCACATTCTTGTACTAAGAAACACTGAAAGCTGTTGCCTTCTTGTACCCCAAGACTGTTCTATTACATGTTTGGTTTGCTACAGTCTACCCCAGTACAGGCATGTGCTAATAATGAGAGATACATTACAACATTCTTGTACTAAGAAACACTGAAAGCTGTTTTCCTCTTGTACCCCAAGACTGTTCTATTTCATGTTTGGTTTGCTTCAGTCTATCCCAGTACAGGCATGTGCTTATAGTGAGAGATACAATACCACATTCCTGTACTAAGAAACACCGAAAGCTGTTTTCCTCTTGTACCCCAAGACTGTTCTATCACATGTTTGGTTTGCTTCAGTCTACCCCAGTACAGGCATGTGCTAATAATGAGAGATACATTACCACATTCTTGTACTAAGAGACACTGGAAGCTGTTTTCCTCTTGTACCCCAAGACTGTTCTTTTACATGTTTTGTTAGCTTCAGTCTATTCCAGTACAGGCATGTGCTAATAATGAGAGATACATTTCCACATTCTTTTACTAAGAAACACTGGAAGCCGTTGCCTTCTTGTACTTCAAGACTGTTCTATAACATATTTTGTTTGCTTCAGTCTACCCCAGTACAGGCATGTGCTAATAATGAGAGATACATTACCACATTCTTGTACTAAGAAACACCGAAAGCTGTTATCCTCTTGTACTTCTAGGCTGTTCTATTACATGTTTGGTCTGCTTCAGTCTACATTAGTTCAGGGATGTGCTAATAATGAGAGATACATCTCCACATTCTTGTACTATGAAACACTGGAAACTGTTTTCCCTTTGAACCCCAAGAGTGTTCTATTACATGTTTGGTTTGCTTCAGTCTACCCCAGTACAGGCATGTGCTAAAAATGAGAGATACCTTACCACATTCTTGTACTAAGAAACACCAGAAGCTGTTTTTCTCTTGTACCCCAAGACTGTTCTATTCCGTATTTGGTTTGCTTCAGTCCACCCCTGTACAGGCATGTGCTAATAATGAGAAATACATTACCACATTCTTGTACTAAGAAACACCGAAAGCTGTTTTCCTCTTGTTCCCCAAGACTGTTCTATTACATGTTTGGTTAGCTTCAGTCTACCCCAGTACAGGCATGTGCTAATAATGAGAGATACATTACCACATTTTTGTACTAAGAACCACTGGAAGCTGTTTTCCTCTTGTACCCAAAGACTGTTCTATTACATGTTTGGTTTGCTTCAGTCTACCTTAGTACAGGCATGTGCTAATAATGAGAGATACATTACCACATTCTTGTACTAAGAAACACTGAAAGCTGTTTTCCTCTTGTACCCCAAGACTGTTCTATTACATGTTTGGTTTGCCTCAGACTACCCCAGTACAGGCATGTGCTAATAATGAGAGATACATTACCACATTCTTGTACTAAGAAACACCAGAAGCTGTTTTCCTCTTGTACCCAAAGACTATTCTATAACATATTTGGTTTGCTTCAGTCTACCCCAGTACAGGCATGTGCTAATAATGAGAGAAACATTACCACATTTTTGTACTAGGAAACACTGGAAGCTGTTTTCCTCTTGTTCCCCAAGACTGTTCTATTACATGTTTGGTTTGCTTCAGTCTACCCCAGTACAGGCATGTGCTAATAATGAGAGATACATTACCACATTCTTGTACTAAGAAACACATAAGCTGTTTTCCTCTTGTACCCCAAGGCTGTTCTTTTTCCGTATTTGGTTTGCTTCAGTCTTCCCCAGTACAGGCATGTGCTAATAATGAGAGATACCTTACCACATTCTTGTACTAAGAAACACTGGAAGCTGTTTTCCTATGGTACCCCAAGACTGTTCTATTACATGTTTGGTTAGCTTCAGTCTACCCCAGTACAGGCATGTGCTAATAATGAGAAATACATTACCACATTCTTGTACTAAGAAACACTGAAAGCTGTTGCCTTCTTGTACCCCAAGGCTGTTCTATTTCATGTTTGGTTAGCTTCAGTCTACCCCAGTACAGGCATGTGCTAATAATGAGAGATACATTACCACATTCTTGTACTAAGAAACACCAAAGCTGTTTTCCTCTTGTACCCCAAGACTGTTCTATCCGTATTTGGTTTTCTTCAGTCTACCCCAGTACAGGAATGTGCTAATAATGAGAGATACATTACCACATTCTTGTACTAAGAAACACCAGAAGCTGTTTTCCTCTTGTACCCCAAGACTGTTCTATTACATGTTTGGTTTGCTTCAGTCTAGCCCAGTACAGGCATGTGCTAATAATAAGAGATACATTACCACAGTCTTGTACTAAGAAACACCGAAAGCTGTTTTCCTCTTGTACCCCAAGACTGTTCTATTACATGTTTTGTTTGCTTCAGTCTACCCCAGTACAGGCATGTGCTAATAATGAGAGATACATTACCACATTCCTTTACTAAGAAACACTGGAAGCTGTTTTCCTCTTGTACCCCAAGACTGTTTTATTTCATGTTTGGTTTGCTTCAGTCTACCCCCGTACAGGCATGTGCTAATAATGAGAGATACATTACCACATTCTTGTACTTAGAAACACCAGAAGCTGTTTTCCTCTTGTACCCCAAGACTGTTCTATTACGTGTTTGATTTGCTTCAGTCTACCCCAGTACAGGCATGTGCTAATAATGAGAGATACATTACCACATTCTTGTACTAAGAAACATCGAAAGCTGTTGCCTTCTTGTATCCCAAGACTGTTCTATTACGTGTTTGATTTGCTTCAGTCTACCCCAGTACAGGCATGTGCTAATAATGAGAGATACATTACCACATTCTTGTACTAAGAAACACCGAAAGCTGTTTTCCTCTTGTACCCCAATACTGTTTTATTACATGTTTGGTTTGCTTCAGTCTACCCCAGTACAGGCATGTGCTAATAATGAGAGATACATTACCACATTCTTGTACTAAGAAACATCAGAAGCTGTTTTCCTCTTGTACCGCAAGACTGTTCTATTACATGTTTGGTTTGCTTCAGTCTACCCCAGTACAGGCATGTGCTAATAATGAGAGATACATTACCACATTCTTGTACTAAGAAACATCAGAAACTGTTTTCCTTTTGTACTGCAAGACTGTTCTATTACGTGTTTGGTTTGCTTCAGTCTACCCCAGTACAAGCATGTGCTAATAATGAGAGATACAATACCACATTCTTGTACTAAGAAACACTGGAAGCTGTTTTCCTCTTGTACCCCAAGACTGTTCTATTACATGTTCGGTTAGCTTCAGTCTACCCAAGTACAAGCATGTGCTAATAATGAGAAATACATTACCACATTCTTGTACTAAGAAACACTGGAAGCTGTTTTCCTCTTGTACCCCAAGACTGTCCTATTACATGTTTGGTTTGCTTCAGTCTTCCCCAGTATAGGTATCTGCAGAAACACTCATTATGATGTCCTACTGACCTTAAACTTTTTTCAATCTTTTCATTGTTTTCTTTCAGTCTACCGCAGTACAGGCATGTCCTGATAATTCGAAAAACATTACCACATTCATGTACTCATAAATATTCCAAGTTTCTTCCTTTTTTGTTTCATTCAGACCACTGTTTTGTTGATGTGATCAGATTTTACATCATTTATATAATATATGCTTTGACCTGATAATTTTCAGTATTAATGAGAATAAGAACTATTACTTCTATTTTTGAGCCATGCTTATCCTTACTCCTCATTAAGGCTGGTTAATTGATTATCAATTTGGAGGAGAAGGATGAGATGCCTTTGATTAATGTTTCTAATTGGAGTACAGCATGTGTAACAATTGATTAGATGTTAATTGCAGTTGTCCCATTTACTAATATTGATTGAATACAGTAATTAAAGCATATATTTACAAGGAAATTAAACATATTAGTACCTTTTAATACTTGCTACTTTGTATTCAGAAAGTCAACGTTGTGATACATTGTGCCAAAAGAAGAATTTGTTTTTTTCTTTTCTTTTTAGTTAACATGTACAAAACCTCAGCTTTCATTGAACTAGCATTCACTCTTAATTTTGGTGCATGTATTTTAATTTTTGCTCTTTCTCAGAAAGGCTTTTTTGATAGTTTTAATTTATTTGGGATTTAAAATGTTTATTAATTAGAAAAAAGACTTTTTCCCCATTTTTTCTATTTAGGTAGTCTACTATGATTCCATTGTTTGTAATCAACTTAAGGTTTAACAAGATAATTAAAGTTGTTTGGTAGAATTTTTTCTTTCTACTAACAGAGTTTGGTACAAATTGTAATACCTTTCCCTCATAAGGGATATTTTGATTGTTCCAATTAAATTCTTCTTAAATACATGAATAATTAAAGTTCATCTGTCTGTCATAAAAGTTACAAACTGTGTGTGCTATTTTCTATCAACAGACAATCTTTCATAGATTAAAGCTTTGTTTTTATGTGGAATTCTGCCAAGTGCTAAAAACAAGGAGATGGTTTAGAAATACAGAAGAAATGACAGTATTAAAAGTTACTACTCTATTTTCTATTACCCATAATTAAATTCAAAAGTCTTTGTATGTAACCAAGTTTTGACTTATTTTCCTTTCTATTTGTTGAAGTAACAAAATATGTTCTCCTAATCTGCGACTGGTGTAAATTTTAAGCAACATCAAAATGCATGATATGACAAATATAAAAACTTTGCATTCCTAATGTTAGATAGAAACAATTTTGACAAATGTAAAAATTGCTCATAAGGAATGGTTTCTAAATGTTTCTGCAGCAGATGTGTTAATTTTAGGTTTTTAATTATGTAAGGAGTTAATTGGTTGATATGATTATAAATCCTTTTTTTATTGTCTTCTTCAGACTGCCAAGACCAAAGCAGAGGCAAGAATTGAAGCTCTCCGATTATCTGGAGGTAAATTGGGTTAAAGGTGCTTGTTCACAGATGTGAGGAAACTTGGAAGTTAAAAATTAATTACTTTTGAACTGGACATCAAATGTACTGTTATAATATGCACTGAAGAATAGACATTGCAAGCAAAATTGAATTGTTTTTAATTCTATAAAATGTGAATACAGTGAATTAACATATAATTCAATCCAAAAGCGTGATAAATTGAGACTTCCTGAGTTAACTACACCTTTTTTAGCTACTCTAATGCGTATATCAAAGAATACAAAAACCGTTATGTTTCAACAACATTTTGTTATAACTTTCAAATTCTCTCTTCTGTAAAAAAGCATCTCTAAAACCTTTAAAAAACAATTCCCAAATTCTACTGGTGCATTGTCAATTGCTCACTACTATTTAGTAGTATTGTTTTTAACTAAATTTGTATTGTTTATTTTACTGATAGAAGTACTGTCCACTTTCAACTTGTTCAATATGTGTTTTATCTTAGATTACTGTTGACCAACATTGGCCATCTGTTGACCCGCCTGGTTAGCATGAATTACTCGCTATACTGAGTATTTAAAAATATCCTCGGAGCCGTCCGTAATGTTCGACCACGTGGTTTGTCCACATGCATTATTTGATAAATGCTACTAAGCTTACCTGTTGATATACAAAGCGTATAGCTCTGTTGTTAATGGCCTGTGTTCGGAAGACTGTTGAGTATAAAATATACCATGTCATAATTATTTATGCAAAGAAGGCCACAGACGGTGAATGTTGGTGAACAATACTTCTTGTTTTCTGTAACAGGAACTCTGAGTGAAATAAAGAAAATTGTAACCAGAAACTTAACTGGAACTGATTAAACTGAGTGAATTAAAGAAAATTGTAACAGGAAATTTATGATTTTGAGTTAGTAAACTCCTTTCATTTGGTACAAGCAAACCATGTGGTGGCTGATTATTATAAGACCCATACCAAACCTTGTTTAGTTAGTGTTTTTGACATGCATGTGAAATTGGAGCAAGCATTGTGAGAGAAAATGCGACAAACTTAGGTTATTTGCCTTGGTTTACTTCATTTTTTTCTGTATTTGTAGTCGGTTAGTTGAAAAGACTTTTTTGGTGTCATATGTTATTTGCATTTATATTTCTTGCAATCACTCAAGTAAAATTCAACTACCCAGTGTAACTTAGCATGGTTTGCTCCATAAATGATATTTTAACTATTTACTGTAAGTTATATGTTACAATTTGATATGAGAATTAAATTATTTTTTATTGTGAAGTGTTTCCAAAAATTGTATTCAGTTGAAATTTACATGTGAAATCATGTCATCCAAATTTGAAAGTATGATGGTAAATGAAACTACACATCAACCTGTAGATGATGAGCAAATTTCCAATTGCCACAACTTATTATTTAGAAGTTGCATGTCCTGTTTTGGAATTGTAGTGAGTTTCCTTTTGCAATACACTTCAGAGTCCTAGCCTAGTACTGGTGAATCCAGCAGAAAGTCATGTTATAACTGAAAATTGTTGACATTGTGTTAAACCCCATACAATACAATTGATAATAAGTAGAAATAGCCTTTGACACCCAATTTCTTTTTTTATCACACTGGTTTAATAGATGAAGATGCCCAAAGGGAATGCTGATGAGATAAGGGATTAACTAATGGATAAGCAAACCTATAGTTTGTTTACAAATGCTAACATGATTTATATCACTTTAGTGTCAATTTAATCTCAATGTATTTTCATCAAATTAAAACCTTCATTTTATAATGTGTTATATGGTTGCAACAACAGCAGAAGATTTATGAAACCACTTTTACAAGAGAAGATATTGTATATTATCCTGTCACAAGTGCCATTTTGGGACCGATAACTAGGTGCCATATAACATTTGTGATATCCGGCACTAGCCATATATCACATGCACGTGACGAATCATGACGGCATAAGAACGAAATGACGTCACTTTTACATCATTCTCTACTTATTTTTGTCCTTTTTTCTTGTGTTTCATTTTCATCTTTTTTCTTTTAAAGAATACATAAAGGTAACAGGATAAATAGAATAGATGATTGGTGTCTTTGAATAGGAAAAATTATCGAGCTCGGGATCGGAATATTATCCGTTTCGCCTTCGGCCTTGCCCGTTAACATTTCCAATTTACGACACCAACCATCTATTCTCTATCACTGTATATTACTTAGAACATAAATTTACTTATAAACCCTTTACCAAACACCATATTTTTTACTGTCTCAAATTGAAAGAGTTTGCAGATGACATATCAAAATGTGACTAAATTGAAAAACAATCTTCTGATAGGGCAGAAAACATTGTGGGAAAAGGAGAAATTGCTCGTTACGAGCAATTTCTTCTTTTTTCACATTGTTTTCCAGAGTCGTTTGCAACAAACTAGTCAAATGTTGTTATTGTTTCGTAATGGGTTGAACTGACCAATTATGACATATCTATTTCAGTAAATGTAGATGAGTGGTTGTCTAGTGCCAATGTAGAGAGCCTGGGTATTGATGAAGATGCTGACATGTCCAGAACACCTAGTCGCTGTTCTGTCAGTAGTTCAGGGGTATGTATCACATATGACTCTTCACCCATTCCTCCATGTTGAAGTTATTTACTAAATGATATGACATATTCCCGGATATGGGATTTTGGTCTAAAATTTAGGCAACAGCAGACATTTATCATGAAGCAGAAACAATAACACTTTCTATGTGATATTGAATAAAAACAATTATGACAAAGGAAAAATTGTTTTTAATGAGAGTCTGTTGTGAGAAAGGAGAAATTACTCATGGTCAGCCTGCTCATGAAGAGTGATGTTGTCACACTGGTTTCTGCAGTGTTATGCTGATTTCTTTCATGAAATTGCTAAAATGATTGTTTATGAACAGTGATCTTTCATCAGTTGGTAACTAGATAACTATGACATGGGTCATGAATATGTGAATTCACATACCAAAGAATATTTCTGTTTTAGTCAACCTGGTCACAAGAGCTTCCATCAAAAACAACACAACAACGAAAAGAATGGTTTACAAGTTTTCCTGTTATCACTCTTTTTCAAATTGAAAGTTTTCTTTTACATGTGTTTTCATTAGTCTCTATCAGTTAGATAATTTAATAAGTCTCTATCAGTTAGAGGATTTATATGTTTCATTACAGCATACAGATGACCATGAGCCGACGTACACAAACTATGATGAGGAGGATGATTTCCTGGACGACACATTTGATGTGACAGTCGGAGAGTTCACCCTTAAAAACACTTCTAGTCAATATCCATGTAAATGCCGTTCTATGTATGAGTTCAAAGTGAGTGACTTATTTCATCTTCAATGGATGTTTTCTAGAAGTAATAGATTTATAGATAAGATAAAAAATGATCTGTTTTTGATTAACATGATTTGTGTGAATAAGTTATAATTATGAATAAATGAATCACACTTGGCCGAATCGGCCCATAAGTCACGGAAAGGAAATCTATATTGCAATAAGACCTGTATTAAGTTTGACAGACCACTATCTACAGGTTTTACTGTGAAAAAGAATGATAATTTTGGTCAGCAGTAGTGTAATAGTTTTGTTTCTCCGATTACAAACTGATTGTCATGGATTTAATCCCTGCTTGCAGCCAATTATTTCTTTGCGATTTTCATTGGACAAGAGTCTCTCCCCATAGTATAGCACTAATATGTGATAGGGAAATGTTTATTTATTTGTGAACAATGGCAATAATTTTACCGAAAAACTGAGAAATAGGTATAACAAAACTTTCTATAGAGACATTTCTTGTCCAAGTTGATGAAATCTTCTTTCAAAGTGTTTAAAAGAAACCAGTATGAAAATAAAAAGAATTTTATTCTTCATGAGCAATGCATTGTTATATTCCCATACTTTTGATATTTATTGCAAATTTCAAAAGATCTCATGGCTCTTCTCTGTGTGGTTTCAAATTCCAGTGACGGCATTGGGTTTTGATAAGAGGCAGTCTCCTGACTGACTTATGGAGTACCCATGACATGCGCTTATGGCCAGTTGTGTATAGGGTCTTCCTTCATCATTTAGAGGTGGACATTGCAACATAACTGAAAAATGTTGATATGATGTAATACCCTGTATGAATAGATATAAATGAAATTTCAAAATACCATTGATTACTGTTGACTAATATATGTTGATACTGTTATTTCCAGGCCAGTAATGGTGATGAGTTAGACATGGTGGAGAATGAGGAGTTAGAGATTATAGCAAATGGAGATGGAGATGGTTGGGTCAGGGTAAGTAACTCTCTGTTTATTCTATCAATTTTATTTGGTTTACTGCAGAGGGCCTGTGTGGCTCAGTGGCTGATGTGTAGGAATGGTGGCATTGGGGTCTAAAGTTCAATTTTCACCAGCTGCACTTACATTTATTGTGGGAGTGTCCTTTGGCAAGAAACTGCCGATACTTTGTACTGGGAATATTCAGGGTAGCCATGAAAGTATTGAAATAATGTTGACACAGCTTTTAACACCTTAATAAAAAAAAAAACAATTTACTGCCTTTTAAGCAGATATATGAAGAAACCATTGTGACAAGAACGGAAATAACTTTGAAAAGCATTTTCACATTTTGATACAACATATTTCTTTCTAAAGATGTCAATAGAAAAATATATTTTGATAAAATATATATGTTTTATATAGACCTGGGGCCTGTTTCATTAACAATCTTAAGTGTGAATTTACTATTAAGTCAGATTTTCTCTCACAGGCGCGTTTCATCAATTTTCGCTCTTAGCAGTTAGGAGCAAAAAATGCTAATAACTCTAAGAGAGGTCCGGGGTTTTCATAAGTGAGATGACGTCAAGGAATGGCAGCCATTTTTCTAAGATTATGAAAGATTTTATTTCTTTCGGAACAAGAAAAATTTACTGTTTATAAATGATCTAGAATTACGCAACATGGATAAATCCATTGACACATGTACATTATCGATTTTAAACAGTGAGATGCGCGACAATATGTACTTGTTCTCCTCTAAACAAGTTGCAAATGTGCGAATCATCATGCAACCAAATTTCTTCTCTGTATTTTTGTTCCTTTTTCCTTATTTTTTATGATAACCCGTAAATATAATGCATTAGATTTTTTTGAATCAAGGTTTGGACTATTTAAAAGGACGGTTAGGATATGCATAACGTAAATTCCGGTGCAATGCGGTCAAGTTTACGTTATGCCGGCCATTTCAGTAAAAATGAGATAGTTGCGAGCGTTTTGATTTCGCTCCTAACTTATGATCGTCATAAGCAATTGAGATTGTTTGATGAAACACACATAAAAAACGTTGTAAGTGTGATTTTAATCGCTCTTAGCTAAGTGCACTGAAGGCATTTGATGAAACGAAGGCATTTGATGAAACGGACCCCTGTTGCTTTCAATTGGGGAGACCCTCAACATCTATGAAGAAATTGGTTTAATTATTTCTTTATGTATAATCATTTTAACAACATGCAAGAGATAGGTAAAAGAAACCCTGGCAACTGAAAGTGACAGATCTTGTGTCAGTCAAATTTGATCTTTTTTCATAAATGTACTGCATAAATACTAGTGCTGATACTTTCAATTTGGAATAATCTGATAATAATCTGAAGCCGAGCTCGATAACCTTTCCTATTCAAAGACATCAACCATCTATTCTATTTATCCTGTAAAATATATTGATTCAAATAAACAAAAAATAAAATAAAATAAGTGAAACAAAACAGAATATCTGTACTGACACATGCACACAGCAATCACATGATCTAGTGACGGATGTCAAAAATGTTATATGGCACCCTGTTTTTTGTCTGTAAATTGCCCTTGTTTGGCTCTCTGGATAAACTTTCTATGCCCAGCCCAATAATATTTCCTATTCACAACACCAACCATCTGATCTCTATTTATTTTCTGTTTCAGGCCAAAAATTCCCAAGGTGTTGTGGGTTTTATCCCTGAGAACTATGTTGTGATGGAAGATACTGATGATGGCGGGAGAGCAAACACAGACCAACCCGATGTGGTCGTATCAAATGAGGGTAAGTAATGACCTTAACCCTTTCCCAAACAATAACGACATTTGACCACTTTGTTGCAGACGACTGAGTAGAGATATAGTAGAAAACACTGTGGGAAAAGGAGAAATTGCTCATGATGAGCAATTTCTCCTTTTCCCACAATGTTTTCTACTCTATCAGAAGATCACTTTCCAATTTCATCACATTTTGAAATGTCGTCTGCAAACTCTTTCAATTTGGGACGGTCGAAAATTTGGCGTTTGGGAAAGAGTTAATTCATTTCTGTATTTGTGTGTCCCATTGAAATATCTACTACAATTCAGATAGAAGGAAAAAATGCCTTTAGTGAACAATTTCTCATTTATCACAATTGTTTTTGGAAAGTCATATAGAGGGTATAATTTCTAATGCTTTATACTTGTCAACTGTTGACACTTTCAATTTGTCATAAAAATACAATAATAAAGAACTTATCATATTTCACATAACAAGGCCTTTAAAAAGTATGATAAATGGCATTTTCTATGATTGTGGTAGGTCAGATGTATTGCATGAATAGGAGAAACTCTAATCTTCTCATTATGGGAAATTTCTCCTATAAGATTTAGATTTTCATGGCAACTAGGTTTCTGACTGACCTATGGGAATACAGACTGTTTTTACCCAGCTTGTTTAGCCAGTATTGGTAAAGCTTATGATCTATTTCTGCTGATCAACAGCTTGGCATCACATAATAAGATACGTTGGTGTGATGTAAAATCTTTGATAAAAGACATTGTTATCCATCATTTCAGTTCGGTTCAGCTACAGCAGTCATGATGACGTAGACTTGAGTTCCCCGCCCCCTCCTGTGACCCCCGTTAGTCCTCCCATAGTTCAAGTGGAGAGTGACATGGCAGATTTCCCGCCTCCCCCACCTACCCCCTTGTCTCCCCCATCATCCAATGAAAACACACAGGAAGTGACATCATACTCGTCAGGTGACATGGAAGTACAGCAAACAACAAACTCCATGAATAATTTGGACTTAACGCTGGATGGTATGTAATGATTTTTTATTTCTTAAATTTCCGCATAAACAATACCATTGCTATAAAAAAGGTGTTAAAAACGCATTAATTTCCCCTCTTGATTTAGGAGTGAATATGTGTGAGGTGCAAACTTTTTAAAGTTTTATATAGGCTTTCATGAGCATGTAAGCACATTATACATACAAAATTCCATGACCTTTACACAGAGGCTTATGATTACTTTTCTAATAGGTGGTGTAATGTACATCATATAATATAGGTGGTGTAATGTACACCATATTATATAGGTGGTGTAATGTACATCATATTATATAGGTGGTGTAATGTACACCATATTATATAGGTGGTGTAATGTACACCATATTATATAGGTGGTGTAATGTACACCATATTATATAGGTGGTGTAATGTACACCATATTATAGAGGTGGTGTAATGTACATCATATTATATAGGTGGTGTAATGCACACCATATTATATAGGTGGTGTAATGTACACCATATTATATAGGTGGTGTAATGTACACCATATAGGTGGTGTAATGTACACCATATTATATAGGTGGTGTAATGTACACCATATATGGGTGTTGTAATGTACACCATATTATATAGGTGGTGTAATGTACACCATATAATATAGGTGGTGTAATGTACACCATATTATATAGGTGGTGTAATGTACATCATATTATATAGGTGGTGTAATGTACACCATATTATATAGGTGGTGTAATGTACACCATATATAGGTGGTGTAATGTACACCATATTATATAGGTGGGGTAATGTACATCATATTATATAGGTGGTGTAATGTACACCATATATAGGTGGTGTAATGTACACCATATAATATTGGTGGTGTAATGTACACCATATTATATAGGAGGTGTAATGTACACCATATTATATAGGTGGTGTAATGTACACCATATATAGGTGGTGTAATGTACACCATGTTATATAGGTGGTGTAATGTACACCATATTATATAGGTGGTGTAATGTACACCATATTATATAGGTGGTGTAATGTATACCATATTATATAGGTGGTGTAATGTACTATTATATAGGTGGTGTAATGTACACCATATTATATAGGTGGTGTAATGTATACCATATTATATAGGTGGTGTAATGTACACCATATTATATAGGTGGTGTAATGTATACCATATTATATAGGTGGTGTAATGTACTATTATATAGGTGGTGTAATGTACACCATATTATATAGGTGGTGTAATGTATACCATATTATATAGGTGGTGTAATGTACACCATATTATATAGGTGGTGTAATGTACACCATATTATATAGGTGGTGTAATGTACACCATATTATATAGGTGGTGTAATGTACACCATGTTATATAGGTGGTGTAATGTACACCATATTATATAGGTGGTGTAATGTACACCATATTATATAGGTGGTGTAATGTATACCATATTATATAGGTGGTGTAATGTACTATTATATAGGTGGTGTAATGTACACCATATTATATAGGTGGTGTAATGTATACCATATTATATAGGTGGTGTAATGTACACCATATTATATAGGTGGTGTAATGTACACCATATTATATAGGTGGTGTAATGTACACCATATTATATAGGTGGTGTAATGTACACCATATTATATAGGTGGTGTAATGTACACCATATTATATAGGTGGTGTAATGTACTATTATATAGGTGGTGTAATGTACACCATATTATATAGGTGGTGTAATGTACACCATATTATATAGGTGGTGTAATGTACACCATATTATATAGGTGGTGTAATGTATACCATATTATATAGGTGGTGTAATGTACACCATATTATATAGGTGGTGTAATGTACACCATATTATATAGGTGGTGTAATGTACACCATATTATATAGGTGGTGTAATGTACATCATATTATATAGGTGGTGTAATGTACACCATATTATATAGGTGGTGTAATGTACACCATATATAAGTGGTGTAATGTACACCATATATAGGTGGTGTAATGTACACCATAATATATAGGTGGTGTAATGTACATCATATTATAGAGGTGGTGTAATGTACACCATATATAGGTGGTGTAATGTACACCATATTATATAGGTGGTGTAATGTATACCATATTATATAGGTGGTGTAATGTACACCATATTATATAGGTGGTGTAATGTACATATATATAATGTACACCATATATAGGTGGTGTAATGTACACCATATTATATAGGTGGTGTAATGTACACCATATTATATAGGTGGTATAATGTAACACCATATTATATAGGTGGTGTAATGGTGGTGTAATGTACACCATATATAGGTGGTGTAATGTACACATATTATATAGGTGTGTAATGTACATCATATTATATAGAGGTGGTGTAATGTACACCATATATAGGTGGTGTAATGTACACCATATATAGGTGGTGTAATGTACACCATATATAGGTGGTGTAATGTACACCATATTATATAGGTGGTGTAATGTACATCATATTATAGGTGGTGTAATGTACACCATATATAGGTGGTGTAATGTACACCATATTATATAGGTGGTGTAATGTACACCATATTATATAGGTGGTATAATGTACACCATATTATATAGGTGAGTGTAATGTACTATATATAGGTGGTAAATGTACACCATATTTTATAGGTGGTGTAATGTACACCATATTATATAGGTGGTGTAATGTACACCATATTATATAGGTGGTATAATGTACACCATATTATATAGGTGGTGTAATGTACTATTATATAGGTAGTAAAATGTACACCATATTTTATAGGTGGTGTAATGTACACCATATTATATAGGTGGTGTAATGTACACCATATTATATAGGTGGTGTAATGTACACCATATTATATAGGTGGTGTAATGTACACCATATATATAATGTACACCATATTATATAGGTGGTGTAATGTACACCATATTATATAGGTGGTGTAATGTACACCATATTATATAGGTGGTGTAATGTACTATTATATAGGTGGTATAATGTACACCATATTATATAGGTGGTGTAATGTACACCATATTATATAGGTGGTGTAATGTACACCATATTATACAGGTGGTGTAATGTACACCATATTATATAGGTGGTGTAATGTATACCATATTATATAGGTGGTGTAATGTACACCATATTATATAGTTGGTGTAATGTACACCATATTATATAGGTGGTGTAATGTACATCATATTATATAGGTGGTGTAATGTACACCATATTATATAGGTGGTGTAATGTACACCATATATAAGGTGGTGTAATGTACACCATATATAGGTGGTGTAATGTACACCATATATAGGTGGTGTAATGTACACCATATTATATAGGTGGTGTAATGTACACCATATTATATAGGTGGTGTAATGTACACCATATTATAATGTACACCATATATAGGTGGTGTAATGTACACCATATATAGGTGGTGTAATGTACACCATATTATATAGGTGGTGTAATGTACACCATATTATATAGGTGGTGTAATGTACACCATATTATATAGGTGGTGTAATGTACACCATATTATATAGGTGGTGTAATGTACACCATATTATATAGGTGGTGTAATGTACACCATATTATATAGGTGGTGTAATGTACACCATATTATATAGGTGGTGTAATGTACACCATATTATATAGTTTCTCTGATTGCTTTCAAGTTCAACTGAAGAGAGTTTTATAAAGCTAAATGACAGTTGTTTTGCTACAGTGCTGCTGTATATGTGTCTGCTTTGCTGTAGAACATGATAAATATTTCATTAGTTCAATGCTAGACTATTTCAAATCCTTTAAAGAAGTGAAGGACTTGCTTTAGCCTTGCATTGAACCCCGTTATTTACTCATAGTTTCTTGTCATGCTTGTTCACATGAGAATGGGATATTTTCAATATATCATCTCGTTAAGGGCGCTGTAATACTATGTGAAATGTGATCTATTTTAGATGGAGTATGGGTAAGGGCGCTGTAATACTATGTGAAATGTGATCTATTTTAGATGGAGTATGGGTAAGGGCGCTGTAATACTATGTGAAATGTGATCTATTTTAGATGGAGTATGGGTAAGGGCGCTGTGATACTATGTGAAATGTGATCTATTTTAGATGGAGTATGGGTAAGGGCGCTGTAATACTATGTGAAATGTGATCTATTTTAGATGGAGTATGGTAAGAGCTGTAATACTATGTGAGAAATGTGATCTATTTTAGATGGAGTATGGTGAGAGCTGTAATACTATGAAATGTGATCTATTTTAGATGGAGTATGGGTAAAGCTGTAATACTATGTGAAATGTGATCTATTTTAGATGGAGTATGGGTAGGCTGTAATACACTATGTGAAATGTGATCTGGTGGAGTATGGGTAAAGCTGTAATACTATGTGAAATGTGATCTATTTTAGATGGAGTATGGGTAAGGCTGTAATACTATATGAAATGTGATCTATTTTAGATGGAGTATTATGGTAAGAGCTGTGATACTATGTGAAATGTGATCTATTTTAGATGGAGTATGGGTAAGAGCTGTAATACTATATGAAATGTGATCTATTTTAGATGGGTATTATGGGTAAGAGCTGTAATACTATGTGAAATGTATGATCTATTTTAGATGGGTATGGGTAAAGAGGCTGTAATACTATGTGAAATGTGATCTATTTTAGATGGATATGGGTAAGAGCTGTAATACTATGTGAAATGTGATCTATTTTTAGATGGGTAGTATGGTAAGAAGCTGTAATACTATGTGAAATGTGATCTGTATTTTTAGATGGAGTATGGGTAAGGGCGCTGTAATACTATGTGAAATGTGATCTATTTTAGATGGAGTATGGGTAAGGGTGCTGTAATACTATGTGAAATGTGATCTATTTTAGATGGAGTATGGGTAAGGGCCTGTAATACTATGTGAAATGTGATCTATTTTAGATGGAGTATGGGTCTAATACTATGTGAAATGTGTCTATTTTAGATGAGTATGGGTAAGGGCGCTGTAATACTATGTGAAATGTGATCTATTTTAGATGGAGTATGGGTAAGGGCGCTGTAATACTATGTGAAATGTGATCTATTTTAGATGGAGTATGGGTAAGGGCGCTGTAATACTATGTGAAATGTGATCTATTTTAGATGGAGTATGGGTAAGGGCGCTGTAATACTATGTGAAATGTGATCTATTTTAGATGGAGTATGGGTAAGGGCGCTGTAATACTATGTGAAATGTGATCTATTTTAGATGGAGTATGGGTAAGGGCGCTGTAATACTATGTGAAATGTGATCTATTTTAGATGGGTATGGGTAAGGGCGCTGTAATACTATGTGAAATGTGATCTATTTTAGATGGAGTATGGGTAAGGGCGCTGTAATACTATGTGAAATGTGATCTATTTTAGATGGAGTATGGGTAAGGGTGCTGTAATACTATGTGAAATGTGATCTATTTTAGATGGAGTATGGGTAAGGGCGCTGTAATACTATGTGAAATGTGATCTATTTTAGATGGAGGATGGGTAAGGGCGCTGTAATACTATGTGAAATGTGATCTATTTTAGATGGAGTATGGGTAAGGGCGCTGTAATACTATGTGAAATGTGATCTATTTTAGAGGGAGTATGGGTAAGGGCGCTGTAATACTATGTGAAATGTGATCTATTTTAGATGGAGTATGGGTAAGGGCGCTGTAATACTATGTGAAATGTGATCTCTTTTAGATGGAGTATGGGTAAGGGCGCTGTAATACTATGTGAAATGTGATCTATTTTAGATGGAGTATGGGTAAGGGCATTGTACGACTATGAAGCATGTTCTGCTGAGGAAATCTCATTCACGGAGGGCACAATGATCCGAATAATGCGCAAAGATGTAAATGGTATTGATGATGGTTTCTGGGAAGGTGAAGCAAATGGTGTGGTTGGTGTTTTTCCGTCGTTGATGGTAGAGGAGCTTGCAACACCAGGTTCTTTGCAGGTAAATAAAAGTTTTGACTGACATGTTTATGTATTTGGTCATCAATAGGAAGTGTTTTATTATGCAGACAACTGGAGCATAAATACTGATTGACTGTTTCCTAATATGTCTCCCTTGCAACTGGCAAAAAGCCTATGGCAGATGACAATCATAAATTATAAGAAAAACTGCATTTTGTTATAAATTATATAGAAAACTGCATTTTGTTATAGATTATAAAGACAATTGCATTTTGATGTTGATTATGCATAGAGAAATTGGGGCAAAAACTAACAGTTTATGATTATTTACTCATTTTGTCACAGTGATGACCTTAATTATTTGCTGCAGGTTTGTCAAAGTGATTCATTTTAAATTAGAGGATTAGATAATTTGATAATGGAAAAAAAACTCCCCATCATTTCTAGATCTTAATTTGATGATCCTGGAAATAGCATTTGTTTGCAGAACAAATATAGAGTATCTATCACAGTAGCTCTCATGTGTCATTCATATTGGGCACAAGTGTGACAAAGGTGAGAAAAACATGCAGCCAGCCTGGGACTCGAACCTTGAACGGCAAACTGTGCAAATACTCCACAGACATAGCTATCGGGCCTGCTTACATATTTAACTGTACCATGTTAATTGGGACCCCTACTTTGATTGTTTCTTGTCATGATGACTTAGTTTATTAATTAGAGAATCGCCTGTCTTGTCCACAGCTAATTGATAGTCATCAAACATGAATGTTTTAAAGTCATGAGATTGATCATCTTTGCACATTGTTTGGCTTTGCATGAACTTTATACTGTTTCCTAGTCTTCTGCTAGCTATTGGTCAGTCTTCTCCGGCTGTGATTGTTCTTTTTGATGATAGATTTTACTCTCAACCTTTTACACCATCGATCTATCGAACAACTATTTAGATTAATTTATCCAAGAATAGAATCTGTTGAAAGTGGTTCAAACCATTTCAGCAAATCTAGAAATAAACCATTTTGTCAAAAATATCTTTTTTTTCTGAACTGTTTTTTTTTTTTAGTATTCTGCATCAGATGAGTACATAGGAAAAGAAGATAAAAAAGTTAAAATAGAAAACAAACACTTAAGAGTTTGATTGTGTCTGATCTTACTATTGCAAGTTTTCACTTTTAAACTGTCATGGATGTTGTTGGAGGTATAAATCTGTGCATTCGCCTTTACTTATTGCTATCTACTGTATTCTTGCAATGTTAACTCGTATGTGGAATGATTGAAATTTAAAATGGCCTGTTGTACGTAAACTGATTATTCTTATAGAATGGTGTTTTTTGTTATAGTTGAAAGTGACAAGAAGTTTCTTTACTAAGAACTTATAAAATGGAGAGCTTATATATATGGAGTGCCCTTTACCTCTTATATCACAACACCTCACACATGTTATCTGGAGGTATTAGGAAACCAGTGTGATAAAAGGATATATTTTACCCAATACCATGAAGAAAAGATTTATTTCTGCTTTTTAAGTTGTCTGATATTGCTTTCAATTTGAACCAGTTACAAATTGCCACATAAAGGGAATGAGGTAAATGGGTTAAAAGTTATTCCTAAACATGTATACTAAAGTTAAACGTAGAAATAAAATTTGCCAAAAATGATTGTTTAATTTTGTTATCACTATTGTACCAGAATAATCTGATTTATATCTGTAATTAACTTATAATTCTTGTATTGCTGTGAAATGTACTATGATGATGCCTATTTATTAATGTACGTTGAGAATATTGCAGTTGGTTTCATTATTAAAAACTCAATGCTCATAAGATTTCTTACTGATGTGCGATTGCTGCAAACCATGTAACATCTAAACTTTTTATAAATCAGGAGCATTCACTTTCTACCCAATACAAAACAAAATCTGTGTAAATAGTCAAAGGCATGTTCTTAATTCACTCACAGCTCATACTGCAATAATGCAAATCAACCATTTAAAATTAATCAAAAATAATTCTGAATTCTATCAAAAAATTCTTCTCAAACATATTTACTTTAATTTAAGTATTGGAAAGAGTCCAAGGTACATTATGTAGTACATTTCATAATCATGTCCATGTAGTTGCATTTTCCTGTCAAGTTTTATTTCTTATATCTTCTCCCTCTGTGTATGACCTCTGAATGTTTCGCAGGACTTTCCGTCTCCGCTACAATCCCCGCCTGATTACATGCCCCCACCCCCTGTCACAGTGACTGCGGCCACGCCCGAATCTGAGACCCCACCCACACCAATAACAAACGGCTCAGGTAGGATTGGAGGAATATGTGTGATGACTATTCTAGTGTTTGGTTCATTATGACCTTCTGACAAATTAACAGTCTTAGAGAAAACTGAATCCCTTGTTGAAGGTTCAATGCAAGATTATTGTAAGTCCTTTATAAACATGTATGGCTTACTATAGTCTTGCATTAAACCCTCTATATGATTACCGGTATATATGACAGACCTACAGTGAAAACAAAAGCTCTCCCGACTGACTTACGGAATGTGGATGGTTCTACCCTCCTTAGCCAGCCCTTATGGGCAGTTGAGTATGGGGCCTTACTCCATCATTAAGAGTTGGGCATCGCTACGTAACTGAAATAATGTTGATGTGATGAAAAACCCATAAAAAAAAAAAAAAGATTAAAGAAAACAAAATCAGATGACAATTTTAAAGTGAAAATAAGAGAAACTTAGGTAAATGATAAGCAGTATCAAGGGTTCAGTGTAATACTGTTGTTAGTGCTTCACATTTGTCACTTTAAATATAACATGATGAATTGCATGAAATAGGAATAAAAGATAATATTATAATCTGCTTTGGATGCTGTTTTCTATTTTTGTCCTTGTTTGCATTTGTTCACTGTTTGACTAAAATAAGTCTCTTTTTTTGTTCTGTTTACTTTGCAGGAGGCATCATTTTAATTCAATCAAAGTATTGATTAACAGATTCATAAATATTGAAGCCATATTTAAAGAAGGAGAATTGTGCTTATTTTTTTTTCACAATGTTTTAAATGTCATATGTGGCTAAGGTATTTAAGGTTGATTTTATCAGAAAAAGGATAAGCAGAAAGGGTTAGGGTGAGATAAGCATAAAACAAAAGTACATCAGAATAACAAATTATCGTAAATCTTGAAATTAGCGTGAAATAGAAAAAACAGGTTCATGATGGTTCTTTTCTCTCAAGGGTAGAAATGTTTTCAAATGTTGTCTGATGCAAAAGCTTTGTGACAATATTTTCCAAAGTTGTCAACTATAATTATGTTGAAGGATTTATTTAGGAAAATTGCAATAAGGAAACCTATGTGTAAAACAAAATTCATTTAAAGCCACATTTTTCATTTCTTTTTCAAAACTTAGTTTTATCAATACTTCTTATGAGCATTTTATCATTTTATTGCAATGGTTTCTACTCATAAAACATAGATATTGTTTAAGTTAGTTTTTTGTGTATTCTGTTTTTTTTTTTTTTTTTTACTTTTTCCACTCACAAATTTTAATGTAAGAAAATGAATTGAAGAAAGACTTTGATTGCACCATACATTATGCTCTGTCAAAGGGAGGCAATCTGAATTTTTGGGTTTGGAAATGGTGTTTTATAAAACATGTGTTCCTTTGATGTAACCGTTTTCCTCACAATTCCTACCTTTGAAGACTGAAGCATGAACATATGCTTGTCCCATGAAAACTACTTGATTACCTCCCTTGTAACATAAGCATGTCAATGCTTTGGTTGTTATTGTTAAGACATGTTCAAAGTTTCAACGTCTTAATGTTTAACTTTTTATTGAGTAATTTCTTAAAGACATCAAACTTTGTAGGACAATGGGGATACTGCTTGGGCATACAGCTTGTCTTTTTACCCCAATGATTTTTGGAAATTTTATTAAGGGATTTTCTTTTGTTAAAATTTTGTCTTAAATTGAAATTATGAGATAAAGGGTTAAACTAAAGATCTGTTCAGTTTTAGTTTTGTTTCACTTTGTTTCACCCCTGTTTCAACCAATTCCTCCATATTATTTGTATGATGGATCTTCATTTATGGTAGGAGCATACCAGCTTTATCTAGAATACAATATATTCCAATAACGTACCTTGTGATATTGGATCGAAACCATTGTGACGAAAGTTGAAATTGCTCATAATAGGTTATTTCATCTGTTGCCATAATGGTTTATGAAGTGCTCTGTAACAGATTAATAAGGATTTAATATATATGTTGGAAAAGGGTTTCGCTGCCGTGTATTTTGTGCATTTCGTTTTGTTTTCAGCGTATCGTTCACCCAATCGTCATAGTAACCATCGTCGTAGTTACCATCGTCATTACTCTCAAAGTCGTAAACCCCCCAAATATAACCCCGCCTCCTACGAATCAGCAGTCTAGGTATAGTCAATCAACACCATTATATCATTATATCATACATGTGTACTTAAATCGTGCATGAAGAGGGAAATATGCCTATAAAAGACACACTTAACCCTTTAACAAATGCCAAATTTTCAACTATCCCAAATTGAAAGAGTTTGCAGACGACATTTCAAAACATGATGAAATGGAAAAATAATCTTCTGATAGAGCAGAAAACATTGTGGGAAAAGGAGAAGTTGCTCGTTAAGAGCAATTTCACCTTTTCCCACAATGTTTTCCAGAGTTGTTTTAAACAAATTGGTCAAATATCGTTATTGTTTGGGAATTGGTTAAAATAATGACTACTTTGTACATGAGGTTACTAATTGTTGTAGCATGATGCATGTATAGTACTTCTTGTTGTTATCATGTTATCTAATCTAATTTGTATGATATTTGCTTTCCATTGACTCTTTACTGATGGAAATTTGAGGCTGAAATTCTATAGCAACTCTGTAACTATGTTTTATTTAAATGAGAAAAATAGTTAAGTCTGAGAAGCTTATACCAGTCAAGGTTGATTAAAAACATCATCCTTCAGAGGGATTTAAAGTAAAAAAAGACCAATTGAATTAAGAAGCAGGTAACAACAATGACTACCTTACTACGTGTTATGACATTGCCTGTTTTGAGAAGTTTGTGGCTTGCAACATTAAAACCAACTACCTAAATAATTTTTTTTTAATATTAGAATTATAGTTACAACTTGAGAATATGCCATGCTCTTGTCATTTCTCATTTTGTCACTATAATTGCACCATGGTGCTTAAAGAGTTCTAATCAATTTATGTTTGATAGTGACTTATGTAGGGATATTTCACTTTCTTTATAGTAGCTTGTCTAACATCACTAAACTTAAATTGAAGTGTAAGGTATGTGAAAATGATGTATCGGATTTTCTGGCAATGTAAAATGATTTTGAGGGGTTTTTTTTCGATATCTACAGGCATATTTTGAAATAAAAAAAAAGATGAAATAATGTTGATGATACTGTGTTGATAAAATATCTTTACTTTCTGTTAAATTTTTGGCTATTTGAAATAACTTGAAGAAGATGATATTAGAACAAACTGTTATAAGCAACAAATGATTATCGATGAAACTGTTTACAACTGTTGTATTGAAATCATTTTAATATGAAAAAGAAAGAATAGGCTCAATTTATGGTATTTTGTTTCAATTCTAATGTTATCTGCCAAATAGAGGATATAAATCATTAGTATAAGGCAAAGTAAAAAACTGCTAGTCTATACACAGAGTTGACAACTGCTAGTCTATACACAGAGTTGACAACTGCTAGT
The DNA here is from genome assembly GCA_947846245.1 of Cerastoderma edule. Taxonomy (NCBI): domain Eukaryota; kingdom Metazoa; phylum Mollusca; class Bivalvia; order Cardiida; family Cardiidae; genus Cerastoderma; species Cerastoderma edule. The sequence goes on from OX401408.1 coordinate 50,356,207, forward strand.
CTATACACAGAGTTGACAACTGCTAGTCTATACACAGAGTCAACAACTGCTAGTCTATACACAGAGTCAACAACTGCTAGTCTATACACAGAGTCAACAAATACACAGAGTTGACAATAGTGAAGATGAAGAATAGTTTATGCTGGTTGTGGTTAGACTGAGTCATTCATTGCCATTAAACTACTGACTGTTTTCTGTAAGACTGCGGAATAATACTGTAACAACTTGCTGGAAAAGCAGTAAGTAGTTAGTACTAGTTACAGATTAACTTGCATGGGCCAAAATATGCTGATCTAAAATCAAGCAGTATTTATTTTTCATGCCATTAATTTTTTATAAAATCGTCACAAAAACCTTATTGTAAATAATTGTCCCTGACTTAATTGTGTTTTCACCATATATAAGATGATTGATTATACAGTCAAACATTTTACTGAAAGCTATTAGTCATCTGGTTTGATGTTTAACCTTTTACCAAACAATAACGACATTTGACCAGTTTTGTTGCAGATGACTCTGCAAAACATTGTTGGAAAAGGAGAAATTGCTCTTAACAAGCAATTTCTCCTTTTCCCACAATGGTTTTTGTCCTGTCAGAAGAATATATTCCAATTTCATCATACTTTGTAATTTCCTCTGCAAACTCTTTCAATTTGGGACAGTAAAAAATTAAGCATTTGATAAAGGGTTAAGCATAATCTGATTTCTTAATAAGGATTGGAAATCATTACTAATTTTAATTTGAATTCATTTTCATTTAGGTATTTATGATATTTCTCATTTATTTCATCATTTCACTTTTTGTAACACTCATTCATACTCAAGTACATCTGTATATATTATTAAAAGCATCATGAACTAATATGAAAGATGTACCTTTCAGCATCCATTTTGCGGGGATTTCTACCTAACTCTAGTCGTAAACGGTATTGGATAGTATATAACAAGATGAAGTGTATTGGTTCTGTCTATTAACAAACTAACATTATACTATATGTACAATTACTATCATCATACCTGTGTATTGGAATAAAATCAACCACATGCATACACATACACATGAAGCACTATAAAGGTGATTTAAGGATCAAACTTAATATTTAGGTGTCAGTGCAATTTGCAGAGATGGTTTATTTGTCTTTCTGTAAAAAGCATTATGAAAATTTCTGTCATTTGTTGTGGGTTTTTTTTCCGCATTATTTTGTTATAGATATTGTATTTAAATGACACAACAGAAAAATAGCTTCTTAGTTTAAATTTTTTGTAGGTGTTCTAAATTACCAAAACTGTCAAAGTGGCAAAGAGGTATGGAACCCTCCTTTTAATGTGAAAGGTTGTGAGTTCCGAGTCATAATTGGGTCATACCAAAGAGTAGGCTCAATGCTTGGTTACAATGACTTGCCTCCATTGCAATTTAATAAATTAATAGGTATGGCGCTACTAAGAACAACATACAGTTGATCACGGTTACTGGACTCAATCTTTGACAAATGAAATTGCGACATGATGGTAATCAATATAACTTTGGAAAATGATTTTAAATCACAAACAAAATAAATCAACAAAACATGTGATGAAAAGTTAGAACAAACTTGTACTTAAGTGAATAAGTTTGTTTTGCATTATTTTTCTATGTGTAACCTACTAACATTTTAACCCATCCCCTACACAATACTCAGAGTATAACTTTTATTCTATCGAGCTTTAGGAAATCACTCTTATTTGGTTAAAATAACGTTATTGATGAGACCAGAGTTGCGTTGAGGCAGGGCGCCATCAAATACCTGAATAATGGTACCCTGCTCTATAATCTAGCTAGACGGTGTGCTGGTTACCATATTCTGAGCTAGACAGTGTGTTGGTAACCATCTTCTGAGCTAGACAGTTTGCTGATTACCATCTTCTGAGCTAGACAGTGTGCTGGGTACCATCTTCTGAGCTAGACAGTGTGCTGGTTACCATCTTCTGAGGTAGAGAGTGGGCTGGATACCATCTTCTGAGCTAGACAGTGTGCTGGTTACCATCTTCTGAGCTAGACAGTGTGTTGGTAACAGTCTTCTGAGCTAGACAGTTTGCTGATTACCATCTTCTGAGCTAGACAGTGTGCTGGGTACCATCTTCTGAGCTAGACAGTGTGCTGGTTACCATCTTCTGAGGTAGAGAGTGTGCTGGATACCATCTTCTGAGCTAGACAGTGTGCTGGTTACCATCTTCTGAGGTAGAGAGTGTGCTGGATACCATCCTCTGAGCCAGACAGTGTGCTGGATACCATCTTCTGACCTAGACAGTGTTCTGGGTACCATCTTTTGAGCTGGACAGTGTTCTGGTAACCATCTTCTGAGCTAGACAATGTGCTGGGTACCATCCTCTGAGCTAGACAGTGTGCTGAGTACCATCTTCTGAGCTAGACAGTGTGCTGGTAACCATCTTCTTAGCCAGACAGTGTGCTGGATACCATCCTCTGAGCTAGACAGCGTGCTGGATACCATCCTCTGAGCCAGACAGTGTGCTGGATACCATCTTATGAGCTAGACAGCGTGCTGGGTACCATCTTCTGATCTAGACAGTGTGCTGGATACCATCTTCTGAGCTAGACAGTTGTCTGGGTACCATCTTCTGATCTAGACAGTGTGCTGGTAACCATCTTCTGAGCTAGACAGTGTGTTGGTTACCATCTTCTGGTCTAGACTGTGTGCTGGGTACCGTTTTCTGAGCTAGACAGTGTGCTGGTTACCATCTTCTGTGCATGGATGGCATCCTGCCTCTTGAACATAGCTCTGGTGAAGCTATCAATAAGAGCAACTTACTTGCTCGTAGATATGGTGGTTAGTTTGGCTTTGGTAGGCTTTTGGTTAAGGTGTATCTAAACATTTTTCTGATCTAATTAGGAGTAGATGTCATTATATATTTTATTCAAAATACCAAAAGTTTTGAAGTACCGTGTGATTGTGAACACTGAAATCATTGGATCAAAATTCTAGGAATTTCCTTATTTATAATATTAATGATGTTTAACAGAAAAAGTATTGACAGGGCCCAAATCTCCATTAAAGAAGAGGGAATGATAACTTTGCAAATAAGTCTGTTATGAAGGATTTTTAAAGTCATCTGTGTTAAGGAAATGATTAAAAGAACATTGCTTGATATTGCATTATACACATTCTTATTGAAGAGTGGCACTACAAGTGGGGAATAATGGAAAAATGTCTTCATTCAACCCAGTCATTGTTTAAGGAATGGGCTTTCTTCCGGAGGGGCTTATTTCTATACTTTATTCTTGTTTTAATTATGACAACCATTTTATTGGCTTTCTGTCTGTCATGTATATCAATTTCATATTTCATAAAGCTATTTAACTGATGTTTCAATACAAGACTTTAGTTACACAAAGTGAACGGCTAACTAATGTCTTAAGTTAAATCCTAATTTAGTATCAAGCACACCCATTAAACCAATTCTACAGGCTGATAATAATTTTATAATCTAAATCAAATATTAAGAGTATGAATATGTCCTTTTTGAACAGTTTATATTGCATTTAAAAATGGTTAGTTTAAAGTAGTAATACATTTGTAATTATAAAGACTTATATTTCATCACATTAAAGTTTAAGGCTAGTTGAAATATGAAGCAGCAGTAGAATCCTGAAGTAAATTCTGCAACTGACTGTCAACAAAAGGTTTAGAAATAACCTAGAGAGTCTGAGTTTATGCCTGAAGAAAGAATTGCTCAATCTAAGTGATTCCATCTTCAACTTCCAGAAACTATTTAAAATTTGTTACAAATACTAGTTTGTTTAGGATGCACTGAAATACTTTTGCATACATTTATTTCAAATTTAGTTTCATTTGGCTGTCTTCTTGTGTTAGACAAGGCATCTCTCTGCTGTTGAAAACAATGTGATAATAGTTTGTTTGTTGTGATTTTCTGTAAATGATACTTTTTTCTTTTGGTTCCTATTTTCCTATGCATGCATCTTTTGTATATTACAATTATTTTCCTGAAATATAATTTCTGAAGGACATTGAAATCTATATTCCCGTCATATTTATTATCAATAAATCAGGTTATGAAGAATGCGTTGAACGGATTACAGAAATCTTATCTGAATATTTTGTGTATTTCAGCTCAAGAAACTACAGAAAATAAGACAGAGGATATTATTGAACAGGTAAGTAAGATATCCATTCAACTTGAAGAGTTTAACGTAACAACTGGTTTGCAACCTTCTACTTAATGGTTGTTAGAAGAACTGGCACAGAAAAAACTGAAATGAAGAAACATGATATTTTTTCACCAATTTGAATATATAAAAAAGTAAAAAATACATTGATTTACTTGCTAAGGTTATTTCTATTTTTCTAATAGTTTTGATTGAGTCCAAACAAACTCTATATGTCTTTCCCTTGTGGAGTCTGAACAAATGAATCAAATGAAATTACGCAGCATATAACAACTCATTGCTCTGATATAAGGGGCATAGTAATGTCTTTTACACGCAGTATTTCAAAAAATAGATGTATAACACAAATCTTATACCGTGTCTGTGTCTACAGGATGATTCTAATGAGATCCCTTAATAAAAAGTTAAGATAAACAAGAAAGAATTTATCCAGGAATTTAGGCCTCTTATTTGACCTCTGGAAGCTTCAAATTCTTGATAGACACAAACTGCTATAAGCTATAGATTTTGATAGACACAAACTGCTATAAGCTATAGATTTTGATAGACACACACTGCTATAAGCTATAGATTTTGATAGACACAAACTGCTATAAGCTATAGATTTTGATAGACACAAACTGCTATAAGCTATAGATTTTGATAGACACAAACTGCTTTAAGCTATAGATTTTGATAGACACAAACTGCTATAAGCTATAGATTTTGATAGACACAAACTGCTATAAGCTATAGATTTTGATCGACACAAACTGCTATAAGCTATAGATTTTGATAGACACAAACTGCTATAAGCTATAGATTTTGATCGACACAAACTGCTATTAGCTATAGATTTTGATCGACACAAACTGCTATAAGCTATAGATTTTGATAGACACAAACTGCTATAAGCTATAGATTTTGATAGACACAAACTGCTATAAGCTATAGATTTTGATAGACCAACTGATATAAGCTATAGATTTTGATAGACACAAACTGCTATAAGCTATAGATTTTGATAGACACAAACTGCTATAAGCTATAGATTTTGATAGACACAAACTGCTTTAAGCTATAGATTTTGATAGACACAAACTGCTATAAGCTATAGATTTTGATAGACACAAACTGCTATAAGCTATAGATTTTGATCGACACAAACTGCTATGATAGACACAAACTGCTATAAGCTATAGATTTTGATAGACACAATCTGCTATAAGCTATAGATTTTGATAGACACAAGTTTCTGGAAGCTTAAGATTTTGATAGACACTATTTTAACCCTCTCTATTTGTTTGTCTAAAGCAGTCAGAACAGGAATCTCACGTCTAACTAACCAGGTATGCTAACCAAAAACTAGGGCTCCAGGTAAAGGGGGGATAGAGGAGACAAGAGAAAAATAAATGATTTATTTTTATTGTTCATTTTCCTCATCTCGGACTTTGTGGAGTTTTTCAATTGCGACAGTTATTAAAAAACTTTGATGGTAACTGGTAGAAACCATTGCTCTTAAAAAGCAATCTCTTTCTTTGTTACAATAGTTTCATACCATCACCACATGAGGTTACTTTCCCTTTCTCTGGAGTTTAGTGAACCATTTGCCACATATGATTTATTTCCTGAATAAACAAGCAAAATACAAACATCTTAGATTGCCTTTGCAGTAGGCCACATTTTAATATATTTTGATGTAGTGATTTGTTTTTGTGATAAGACAATTCTACTCCTCATAAAATTACCAGCCAATTATATTAATTTACAACTTTTTATTAGGTTGAAGGAGACCACTAGCCAGAAGTATTAAAATGGCATTTATACTGTGCTGTTGTTAAGAAGTCTTTCTGATGAAGGGAAATCACTTTTCATGAGATTCTTCTGCTTTTGTTCAAATTTTCTTGAGCTTGTTTGAGGAAAGACTTGAATGAAAGTTATATCAAAGTTGATATGTGGTGATTGGTTATTGAGAACATTGATATTGTGAATGTTGTATTAATCACTTAGGCATGTGATATACTGTTGTAGCTCAAATGCACCTCAAAGAGACATTGTCCCATCCATTCATCCTAAAACATTGTCAATCACTGACTGGGAATTCATGATGTCTTTGTATTTACATTATTTTTTTCTTGAATAATTGAAAGCTGTCTCATTTGCATAAATGTTCCACAGTCTTTATTAGGGTCTTGTGTGACCCTGTGGTTAGGATGGCAGTCTCGGAACTGGGGGATCTATTGCTTGATACCCATCAGTACCTCTGGTTTCATGTGAGTGTCAGCTGGCAAGGCCCTAGCATAGTGCTTGTGAATTCAGGAAAACCATGGCATAAAAGAAAAAATTTCCACAGGTCATTTAATCCCATATATAACTAAAGATTTTTCCAGTAGTGATTTGAATGCTTTTTTTTTTACCAGGGACCACTTGGTCAATTTGATACTAGTATAAACATTATTTTGAATTATTTCTCTTACAATGCTTCATTTATCAAATATGGGGAAGATATCAAATCTTTTAACACTATTAAAAAAAATCAACTTGCAAAATCTGACTGGTATCTCTGTAAATGTTATTTAAAATTTGAAACTCAACGGTTTGTGTTGTAATTAGTCTCTGTTGAGACTACGGTTTATCTGACTTATCTAAATTGAAAATAGCAGCAGATGGCAATTGTGAAGTTTAAAAAAAGAATTACAGTTTCATCTTTGGTTTTGAGTCACTGGAAAAGGTAATATTAAAGGCACATCAAAGGAGATAAGTAGAAATAAATAACTGAAAAAATATACGGAGTTCTTTTATTATGTTAATAAAAGTCATGAGATTTAATTTACAAATGCATTGAGATCCTATCTAATAGACTCATTTAAAATAATTTATTTTGTGCTTGAAATGTAGTTGTCTCCAATTAAATCATGTTTATCAACAACCTGTTTGTTTACATATTCGAAATAAAGAATTCTGATTGGTCAATTCAAATGTTTGTGTATCAACTGTCAAGGTCAGAGGTGAAGAATGAGGCAATCTGACTTACTAAACTTGCTAATCTAGGTTATTTCTGGTAGACTTTCACATTCAAGTTTTGCTGATGGGATTTATTGGTGATAACTAACTTAGTCTGATCAAAAGTTTACCAAATAAAATAGTTTGATAAAGCATTAATCTCCTTTTATGTGCCTTTAAGGAAAGGTCCAAAAGAAGTAATGAGTTGGTTGATGAAGTAAGAGGGTATACAAGACTTTCTCTGTAGTACACTACAATTGATATTGTTTCTGTAGATTATTGCATGTAAGACCTTACATTACCTTTATTAGTTTGTATCCTGGAAGTATTAAAACTGTGATGTTGTTTTGTGTGCATGCGTATCATGTTAGTTTTCAGAAATTATATTATCAAGTTAACACCCAATTTTATATGCTTATAGAACCTGCTGTAGAATACTAAAGAAACCAATGTTGCGAATTAAGGGATTTCATGTGGGAGAAACATTTTTTACCTATTGCCACAATGCTTTGTATGGATATATGGAAGGTATATCTTTCCATGCTTCATCACATGGGAGGATGATGATGAGTATGGACAAAGAAACACTTTTGAAAGAGGTGATTTCATTAATACTTTTTCTAAAGCCACCTCTTTATGATTGTCTATATTTTTATTGAATGTAAATTTCTATATCTTTTCAGTATCTGTAGAAAGTGAAATTACAGTTTTCATTATCATTGAATGTTGATCTTCATTTATTTTCAGTATCAGAAGAAAGTGAATTTGAACCGAAAGAACCATTACAACAGTGATGCATTTTACAACCAACCAATCAGAACTCTTGACACATACAAGTATGATCCTAGTTATGATGATGATGGAGAGGAGTCATTGGTGTAGAATCATAAAGGGGAGGAGCTATTGGATTTAAAAATACACAGTGGGAGGAGTTAGTGAAATATTGGGGAGTAAATGGTTGTCTCTTACTCTGCCAATATCCCCGATCAGTGACTTGCTGTGAAGTGTCAATGTCTGCAATTGGCGACTGAAATATGTGGTTAGGTTCTGCATTGTTTGTTACATTATTTTACGACATAGCATTAAGATCAGTGACATCAAAGGTCAAGGTCATATGATCTGACTCAGTGTCGTTAAGTATGTTATTAAACAAAACAGTTTATCTACAATCTTTGTTTTAAGTTTCAACTTAATTTATGATACTTTAAACAGATACAGCCTTTTTCTGTGATTTCCAGGAATTGAATTTAGAGGTTTGTTTTCAAAAACAATTGGCAGCGACAAAGGTAAGGAGAATAGAAGGAACTTAATAAAATTGTCTCTAATTAGCCTTTAAACATGAACCTAAGGCAGAGTTCTTAAGAAACCACTGTGATGATGAGGGAAATTAGCTGTTACAAGGTATTTGTCTGTTAATTACAATGGTTACTACCCAATAATACAAAAGAAACTATATAAATATTTTAGAAAGGTGTGTCATACATATTAATATATAAGGTATCAGGTTTAGGCTCTTCTCTAGAATAGATTAGAAACGTTCAGTCACTTTGCACTCATTTTATATATCCGTAAGGACCAAATGTGTTGATATTTAGTAATGGACCAAAATATGTTTTTCAAAGAATAATCATGAGTCCATAATTTAGAATTATGCAATTCACTCAGTATTGTAGATAAAAAGTGTTAGACTTGAAATATTTAAAGTGTTGTAACAAAAGATAATATCTTGTATTGTTAATATAAATTTTCTTTCGGTTTTTAAGGGCTTTACTACTTTGTTATAAAAAGAGGTATTACTTGTGAGATGTTATGACTTCTCTCTTTTTTACATTTCCCTCCAAAAGGTGTTACATATTTGACATTTTTATAGGGTGAAGTAGTGAAATGGTCTCTGTCGATAAACAAGTGAAAACAGTAAGGCATGATAATCATTTTATCAACTGAAAGGTATAATTTTGTAAATAAAAGACAATATGGACACTAGTTGTTTAAAAGCATACCTAATTGTTCTTTTTCATATGAACTTTTCTGTATTTAAATTTATTAAGTAAAGCTACTTGGAACATAATTGGTTTTTTGTTAAGTTTCTGCTAATATAAGTTAAACAGGTTTAGGTTTTTGGAGTTTTTATGAATTTACAATGGATGAATTAAGATGCATTGTTGAGAAATCATATTGATAATATATTGTATGTGTGTAAGCCCTGCCAAATTCATCATTTAACAAACACTATTAGAATTGAAGTATACAAGCTGTTAACATAACGATCATGAATTATACATTTTTACAGCAAATTTCATAATGTTTCTAAATCTTTATTGGTTTGTCAATAGGATTTTAGAAAAAGATATCACTCCAGATTTACTTCAAATAAAACCAATCTGTTTCTCAGATGGATTTCCAAAGGTAACATACCCTCTTTTGCACTAGGCTCAGTTTTTCATCCATTTCATTACTTTTTGAAGCAAACCTTTGAAAAATTATGGACAAAATAATATTTTTGTTCTATATGAACAAATTCTCCTCATATAAACCATGATTTTATTGCTTGGAAATCATCAATGCAGTTTTCTATTGTTCATTGTTTGTCACAATGATTTTATATTACAATCAATAATCTAGAGTGGGCATATTAGTATGGTTTACAAGCAGTATTTATATAACAATTGGTCAAATCCCATGTTGCATGCACTCATTAGAATCTTGTCTCCGAAACAAATCTGATGGATACCTACATTGTAGGATTTTGATCGTCAAATAAAGATGTAACAAAGGGAAATGTTCTTGGTTATTTTAATTCAGTCATAGATCTGCAAACAATACTGGAACAGAGTTAAATGAGTAACTAGGAGTAGTGAGGGTCTTATTGCCTCTGCCAGCTGTATTGTGTGGTGATCATTTAATTGTTTCATTATTTCATGATATTTTATTAGAAATTTATGATGAAGAGAGATCTGTTTATATTTTATTTTTATTTTAATTTCGGGGGAGAGAGAGAGAGAGAATATGATACATATTTCATTTATGATTTGTTTCGAATATAAGATCTTCTAAATAAAAGTTTTATTTTATTTTTGTGTTTCCATTACTTACATCAATTACTGTTTGGTTGTATTTATAGGTTTTTTTGAGATGTTGACCTGAACTTACATCAATTGATCTGAAAGTTATATGCAATTTTTTTGTTATAACCTGCCGTTAAGGTACTTTTCTGCTAATGTTAAGTTTCAAAGATACATATCGGTTTACTCTGACAATTGTAAAGTATGTAAAAGATAATGTTCTCTATTCTTTAGGATAAAAGTTATTGTGACCAAAAGAGATATTGCATATGATGAACACTTTCTCCTTGTATAGGACCAGCTTTAGGTGCTTGGAAATATGTAAATGAAGGGAAAGGTTTATTGCTATTGATATCAAAATGGTGCCAATTAACTGGAATCATTTTCTGGTCATTTTCATACACATCCAGGGTTCATTGAGGGTTCAGCACAATACTGTAGTTAGTGCTTCATGTATATAAAGGACAAACTCTAGTATTGCATTGATCCCTAAACTTACAGAAGTATATGCTCATTAGAATGATACAAGTTTTTTTAATTGAAAGATAGATGGCCTATTGCCTTCTGTTTGATGATTATGAAATGTTTTCAAATATAGCCATTCCCTTCAAAAGTCACACACATAAAGATAAAGGCTTCAAGATTCAGTGGCTACTGTAAAGATCTTTGATACCTCATTTTAAGGGCATAATAAAGGTTTACTAAGAACCATCACAACAGAAAAGCTTTATTTGATTTAAGTGCCATGTGGAAAGCAAAGCTGAATTTATAGATGCAGATCTCAACTCACAATACATGTATACATGTACATCACATTTACTCCTATTTTCGTTAAATTCTGTTGGCTTTAAGCATTTTGAAGACAATTATTTAGCTGTTTCCCTATTATTACAGAGCAGATGTATTATAAGCAAATGATATATTTATGAAAATTATATTGTATTGGAAGGCATTTTGTTTTCATCGATATCAAACTTAGACTCAAACCTTTCTACATGACACAAATCTGTATCAGTTTTTCCTTATCATACATTTATTTGTTATTTAAATTGGGTTTAAGTATTGCATTAACAATTTTTAAGTTTTATTGTCTGACCCAGTTTGTTATGGATAGAGGAAGAACATAAAGTTACCTTCCCATAAGTATGGATCATAACAAGTACAACCATCGGCATTCTGTTAGTCACCTCGGAGACTACATATTAAACATTTTAGTATACTGCTACACTGATTTGAACCAATAGGGAGAGGAGCCTTGAGGTTTCAAGTTCAGCACTTTAATCACTAGGCCTTTTATTCCTCTTTTTTATGCATATCATATCTAAAACAGGACTACATACCATACTACATGTACGAGAATACAAACTGAATGCATCAGACAGATGACAATCACTCAGATTAAAGAGAGAATTTTTTAGGTTTAAGTCCAGGATACTTATTGACTTGTCAAACAAGAATTTTGCAAGTCAAAATCCATGTACATGTACTTTGATATTAAACATATGTACAATATTATCAAGCATCTCTTGGAGGTGGCTTGGAGAGACAACCTCATTGAAGTGTTGCTTTGCAATTATGCTTTCCTCATTATTGTTATAGAGTGAAATTTTGTTTTTTAACTTTGAATTCTTAGCATAATTTGTTAAGTAAAATGCTACCTAGGTTCGTTTAAACAATATATCCATTTACTTATATGTACTTGTGTAAAAGCACCTGATAAACATTTCATTATACACTTCAATGGATCGGGAAAGTGCAGGTTATAGGCAATTTTTTCATTTTGATGACCCAGTGTAGAACTTTACTTAATGGCTAGAGGAAAAGGTTAGCATAAGTCAAAACTGATATGCTTTAATATAAAGTGTCAAGTACAATACGGCCATGTGACACGTCATTAGAATTTAATAGGCAAGTCAACTTCAGTGATTTATTATTTTACATTTTTGATTTTTGTCAATATTGATATAATAGGGAATGATGTGTTGAACATATCGAAGGTTCGATGCATTCATGTTTATGTTTATGAAGCACTTACTATAGTCTTGCATCAAACCCTCATTATGAAAGTTCAGGACTTAAGATGGTTGATAAAACACTACCACAAGGTATATGATCTGTATATGTTGGTTAGTTTATCCCTGTCACAAAGTTTAGCCTCGTTCATAAGGGGACATAATTGTTTTACTGAATCACATGTTGTTTACAAATAGTTTCTACTAACTAGCACAATGAGACTGATTGTCTGCTGTTGCTTTCCAATGGAACTAGTCACACAATGAGTACATGGGTAAAAATATTAAATGTTGTCTGGTGAATTTTGCCAAATGGTTATTGAAGGTAGATATCTATAAGAAAAATCAGCAACATTTGATCTTGAAATGAATTGGTATCAATGTTAAAGTGCATTAATTGAAGTTGTCTATGCATATTGTAATTTAGCTGTATCCATAGATGTACAGAGTAATGGTGAAAGTAGTTTGATTTATGTTGTTAAGTAGTCTATATCGTTGATATTACCAATAGACAATCCAATTTGAATGTTTAAGTGCTTTCAAGATCTATTCCTCTTTCCCCTTACTTGATACTGATTCATCATAATGTCTCTCCAGCAGAAGTTGTGGGAAATCACTGTATCAAAAGGAGAAAATTCTTGTAATGAGCAATGTTTACTTTTTGTTAAAGTGGTAGCTCAAGGAATCTCATTAGAGGGAACTAGCTAATCGATTATTCCCAAGAGGAGTTATGCAAATGGACAGCAAAAATAATGTCATCATGATGTTTAAACCATTCATTTGAATGGCACTTTATGATTGGGCCAAATTGAATTTAAAAGCAGACGGCAATCATAAAGTATGATGAAAATACTTCTGTGTGATATTTGGAATAGGCAATTGTGACAAAAAATGAAATTGCTTGAATTTCTTCTATTCTTGTAATTGCTGCTCATGTATCTCCATTTGTCCACACAATGACTATTCTACTCACCTTGTTTTACTGAAGGAACATTTTAGATAGATTTTGTTTGTCATTACAAATACATGATGATTAAACAAAAGGTCTCAATAAGATGATGCTATTATTTTTTTTCTTTCAATTTATAGCTCCTCTTAATCCTATAGCGTTGGCTCTCTTAGTCTCAAGATGACATTTGTTACTTTGTTCACTTAATTGTTGGATAAATATCACACATCAATAAAGTGAACATTTAAAGATGCGTTAACTACATATTGAAATACAGTTCCAGTGTAGTACTTAGTGCCGGTACTGTAGAAACTTATTAAATGGCTTAATCATGTCTTGTATTAGAGTTGATGTAAATTTTACAGCCTTCATTGCATGTTTTAAAAGTTTGAATAGAGATTGCTTGAGGTCAGAATGATTCTTTATGGAGATAAAGGTCAGATTTGTTAGTAGTTTCTTTGATGTACAGATTTTTAAGGTAATAGACTTCACCACTAGAGTGACTAGACAATGTATTCATTGGACGTTTAGCAGGGGTAGTAACTATGCAAAATGTAGATTTTTCTTCATAGTCTTATATACTTACATGTTGTCTTGATGTCTCTATAGTGTTGTTTAGGTATTGAAATGGAATTCTATCACATTTACTTCTTAATATTTTAACTTGAGTCAGATGCTAGATAATTCTTACATTTAACTTCAGGCATACTAGCTTAGGCATACCATTACATGTATATTTGAAAATATTATGACAAAATGAATAATGCTTTTGTTTTGAGAAATGAAAACATTATAAAGTGAACCACTAATACTGGAAGAGTTTCTATAAGCTTACTTACTTCTAATCATTTGATCCCTTTCCTCACAAGTGATTTCACAAAGCAGACGGCTGTTATAGTCTACTGTCAGTCTTGTAATGAACGACCCTGATGAATGGAGGTATTGTTATAGTGGGTACCACAACTAATGGTTTTATATGGATGCCAGTCATTTAAAAAGCTTCAGAAGGAGCTTTCTGAATAACTTGGGTCCTGTATGAAGATAGCCTTAGAATGAATAAATCTTTCCCACACTGTTTAAGAGTGTAAGCTTAAGACAAGATTGACTGTGTTAAAAGTCTTCAAGGAAATGCGTTGGAGACCATTACAATAAACGAAATATTTCTCATTTTGCCTTTTGCTGTATTCTTACAGCTTCAATAAACACAGTGAGGGCTTATAAGAAAGAAGACAACTCTGTCTTTAACTTGTATTTTCTTGATGGTCTCCCTTTTTGTTCCTATGTGTGTTATAGTAGTATGTTCTTGAATCTACTTTGATTTCTAGGTATTTTGTTATATAAATACAGGTATATAGAATCGATCTGAATTATGACTGTTTTTATTGTAAGCCATACTATTTTTGTATGGGTAACATGGGACTTACATACAGTTCATGTTTTATTTAGACCTTCATTTATCTTTTTATAAATCTTTTACCAAGCAACATGTCAAAGGTTCCATGCTATACTTCATAGTAAGTGCTTGACATTTATGAAGGACTTACTAAAGACAGTCCTGCATTTAACCCTTTCCCAAACAACAAAGTTTTGACTGTCCCAAATTAAAAGAGTTTTCAGACGACATTTCAAAATGTGATGAAATTGAACAATATTCTTCAGAAAGAGCAGAAAACCTTGTGGGAAAAGGATAAATTGCTCGTTACGTGCAATTTCTCCTTTTCCCACAATGTTTTCTAAAGTCATCTGCAACAAAGTCGTCAAATTTCGTTATTGTTTGGGAAAGGGTTAAGTTAGTTTTCATTTTATGTTTAAAAGGTTTGCAGGCAACATCTGAAGTTGAAACAGGAACATAGAATAGTCTCTTGGTAGTATATGAATTATAATTGGGAAATGAATCTCCTTTTGACAGATTTACTTAAAATCTTATTCACAGCATAGCCTGAAACCTTTCTGTATGATAATTAAAATGGACTGATATATAGAAAAAACATTGAAAACCCTAGTGATAAATGGAGAAAATGATCTTAATATTAAGAAAATCTCATATAATTTGATGTTTAAAGCAAGGCTACAGCAAGTCCTTCACATTATCTTGCTTTGAACCCTAATTAGAGCTAAAGACCAATGTATTCTTTGGTATAAAGTTTTTACTAATTATAACTGAATAGATCTCTGTATCTTATAAATTTTAGAACCAGTCAATCTTCATGTGTGGTAGGCGTGCTTCTCTTTTTTGAAATCCCATTCACATTTGTATTGGCAAATTTACACAAAAGATGAAAGAAATCATTGTGATGATTAAAAGTTATTGCTTTTAAAAGAGCCAATTTTTCTTTTGATATGTTTGGGTTTTTGTTTCACAAAAATGTCTTCTTTATCAGTGTAATTGTAATCAAAGTCTGCCTTCAATATGGACCAGTTACAAAATCCAGTATGTGGAAATGGGTTAATATAATATTTAGTATAATGGAAGTAGATCTGTTTTACTTATTGTATATAGTGTGTCGGACCTTCTCTTTATAATTTCATCTCTTTTAGTTAATTTTCTTACAATGAATTTACACATCATTCTGGTTTGTTGGAAGATTATCCCTAAACACTGATCTATTACAACTTGTACATTTATGGTTCAATGCAAGATAATAATATAATCTTTTTTTGTGAAAGGCTTGCCTTTGTCTTGCAGTGAACCTTAAAAAATGTAATCAAATGTACCTGCATCGCATGACCTAAAACTATTGTGATCCAGAGAAGAAATTGCTTGTGATGAACAATGTCTTCATTTGTCTCAATGGTTTCTTACCAATATAACAGACATCATGTTTTTTTTATATTTATTCATCATTTGCTGCTAGATATTATCAATTTGGACAACTTACTAAATCAAATATGAGTGAATGAATAGTTGCTTGGGCGAGAAGCCCCCAGACACCAGTGTTTGAATTTGCTATTGCAAGTTAGAGATAACCGTCTGAAACTCTTCAATTTTGTTGTATAAAGTATGTTGTTATGTTTATAAATAGATGATGCAAAATTTTATGTTTTTAAGTTCTGTATATTTTTTGTTACAAGCTTAGAGGAGTATTTTAAATATTCCCCTTTGTTTTATGTCATATTGTTCATTTCACTGTTAAATTTAAGTACGTTTATTTATCCAATAGTGCACAAGTTTCCACACAAATGCCAACATTAAGTGATATTAAGTGGTATATGTTTCACTATTTTATTGGCATATATACCTTTACCAACTTATTGCTCCTGGTTCTACTGATGCCCATTGTATAGGTATCTAGAAGGTATCTAGTTGGTATGGGGGAAGTAATTCTAGTACATTAAATTATCATTTTAGGACTTGTAAAATTTGTTATTGTTTCTATGGTTGATTGGTCGGTATTTAGATTAATGGTAACTTGTGACTCTACATGTGATCAAAAATGAATAAATCACAATACACAAACTGTCTTATTGATTTCCTTTTTAGCTCGACTATTTGAGGAATAAGGAGAGTTATACTACTCGACCGGGCGTCCGCGTTGCTGTCTGCGTCACACCTTGGTTAAGTTTTTACGTGCAAGTTTGTATCTGATTAACTACTTTATGGAATGGCATGATACTTCACACATGTGTTCAGGGTAATAATAGAAGGTCCCAGGCCGAGTTTAAAAGATTTTGTATTACATTTAAGCAAATTATGTGGCCTTTTGTACTTAGAAAAATCTTGGTTAAGTTTTTGTGTGCAAGTTTGTATCTCATGAACTACTATAGTGAATGGATTGATACTTCACACATATGTTCAAGGTCATAATTAAAGGTCCCTGACCAACTTTCAAACCTCTTGTTATAAATTTAAGCAAATAATTCTGCCTTTTTTTACTTAGAATTATCTTGGTTAAGTTTTTGCGTGCAAGTTTGTATCTCATGAACTATTATGGTGAATGGATTGATACTTCACACATGTGTTCAGGGTCATAATCTTAGGTCCCTGATCAAGTTTTAAACCTCTAGTTTTAAATTCAAGCAAATTTTGAGGCTTTTTGTACTTATAAAAACCCTGGGTAAGTTTTTACATACAAGTTTGTATCTCATGAACTACTATACTGAATGAGTTGATACGTTACACATGTGTTCAGGGTCAAAATTTATGGTTCCTGACCAAGTTTCAAAACTATTGTTCCAAATTTAAGCAGATTGTGCTGTCTTTTGTACTTAAATTTATCTTGGTTAAGTTTTTGCGTGCAAGTTTGTATCTCATGAACCACTGTATGGAATGGTTTGATACTTCACACATGTGTTTAGGGTCAAAATGTCAGGTCCCTGACCAAGTTTCAAATCTCTTGCTTTGAATTTAAGCTAATTATGCGGTCCTTTGTACCTAAAAGTTCTTGGTTAAAACTTTGCATGCATATTCGTTTCTCAACAGATATTGCAGGGAACCATTGTTTGCACCCTCATGTTTGAAACAATAATATTTCACTGACCTATACCGTCGCCGATATTGCTGAATAGTCGAGCATGCTGTCTTACGGACAGCTCTTGTTATCTTGGGACTAGCCAGATATCTACACAAACTCTTTCATTGGTTTCTTCTTTACATTGGGACTAGCCGGATATCTTTATTTGTTTATTTGGCAGAACCCCAGTCATTTTCTTTTTTGCAAAACAACCTCAATAATTTGCTGACAAACCTCATATAACTGCAAAAGAACCTCAATAATTTGCAGGCAAACCTCTTTTTTTTTTTTGCACAAACATATGTACCATTTGAAGGTAAACATCAATGATTTGTAGGCAAACCTCAATAATTTGAAGAACTTCAATAATTCACAAACAAAACTTAACATTTCTTCTTGTAGCAGATGAATCTGCTTAAAAATGCCCATTCGTTGGCATACGTTCGTTGGCATACGTTCGTTGGCATACGGTAGGTCACGTTCAATGTTCGGAGTGATACGCCTTCATCGTGTTACGGTTATTTATTTATCTGCCTGGTGGAACGAGAGCATATACACAATCTCCTCTATAAAGTCCAGCGCCACATTGAAAGCAACAATGATTATGAATACATGGTATCGCACAATTTGTCCCTTCTTTATGGTATTAGGCAAAGATTAAAAAGAAAAATATACGAGTGATCTTGTCGTTTGTCACATTTTTTTCAGAATGGTTTTCTTTGCACATACCTTTATCGTCAGTCAATGCGGATTTAGAGAGTAATTCTAACAACCAGATACCAATATTATCACTATCTCCAATTCGCCACGAGACAAGCACCGTTTTACACTTATATTTTGAGTAACGCAGATGCGTTTGTCCAATTTGTTACATCAGCTTGTTTCTGATATGTTTCATTAGTAATGTTGAATCACTTCGCTTATATACAGGATTTTTAACCACAAAGCACAACTCTTACCCATTTTACATTAAGGTAAATGCCGAGTTATCGCCCTTTACTCAATGTAGTTTCCAGTAGTAGTAAGACACCAAAGTCCTGAAAACGGTTTTTCCGCTACGTGGCACTTCTAATGAAGAGAGACGCGACCTTGACCAATGAGTAGTTGTTTGGAGTAACCCGCTTGCTGACCGTCTGACATTATAATGGCGGTGCTGATTTTGCAGCCATGTGTTAGGTAAAATATTCCTTTTCACCATGATCAGTAAATAATATCCAAAAGCACGACTTTCATTGGGGCCTCTCTGTTGTCATTTTGCAAGATTTACGATAAAATGGGGTTTGCTTCATTTAATCGAAATGCATAGATGTTAAAAAGGTTTATAACAGTTATGATGGCAACAGTTTTAGGGTAAACAAATAAGACACCACACTCTATATTTATTTCATTTTTATTATAGAAAAAGCGCTTACGATGCATACACATTGTGTTAATTAAAATTAAGCCATAATCTTATACAACAAAATAACAAAAAATATTGCACAACTCGAAGAGCTTTGTATAAGTATATACATCATCGGAAAGTTATCCGAAAATCTATCCATCAATCGGAACTCGTTGGCAAATTCCGTCAGGCCGACGTGTTCCGATTACTAAATTAATCCGATATGCACTTGATCGGTTGCCATGGTGAGAAATCCTGTCACACTGCCAACCGACAGATTAATATGGGACCGACAGATTAATATGGGAACACGTTTGTGTTACTTTGTTAACCCATTTTTTGTAATCGATTTTGTAAATGTTCCAAATTAGAAGCAGAAGAAAATGAAAAACAAGTAAGATGAGTAATGTTATTTAATGACGTTAATCAAAATCGGAAATTTGCTTTCTTCTTCATTTTCTCGGTTTGCTGCATGTGCCGGGGTAGGTTTAAATGAGCATATCTTGTATTCTTGGTTTATAAATCGTGTATTTACAATCTATGTCCCATTTCAATACAAGGCAATATACTAACTCAAGCGTCAGAGCTTACTCCAAACTTTTCCTTCAATAGAAGGCCTAATGATAAGTCCAATTTGACAGCAACAGCTTTAAAGGCCCATTAAAGGAGATAAATGCTATATCAAGCTATATCATTTGGTTAACTTTTGGACAGATTCAAATAGTTCTCACCAGAAAACACCATCAGCACATCTTAAATGTGAAAATAAACCAGAAATAACCCAGATTAGCAAGTTTTATAATTCAGATTTCCTGATTCTTCACCTCTGACCTTGACAGTTGATACACACATTTTTTAATCGACCAATAAGAGTTCGTTATTTTGAATATGTAAACAAACAGGTTGTTGATAAACATGATTGAATTAGAGACAACTATATTTCAAGCACAAAATAACTTATTTTAAATGAGTCTATTCAATAGGGTCTCAATGTATTCCGAAATCAATTCTCATGACTTTTATGAACATAATAAAATAACTCCATATATTTTTTCAGTAATTTGTTTGTACTTCTCTCCTTTGATGTGCCTTTAAGATACGAAAATATAACGAGTTTCTTTTGTGATGTAAGGAAGCCATTATTGCGACACGAAGGAGGAATCGCTTGTTACAAGCAATTTCACGTAGCGTGAACATGGTTTCCTAGATGTTTTACCTTAAACATATTTAGACAAAGCAAAATAACGCATCAATTTGTACAAGTAAATTGGAATTACCGATTTGAAATCAAATTGAAAAATAAAAAGATGGAACACGTTTAAGACAATAACAATATGTATAACCCAGTCAAGAGGATGACCAACCCTCAATTAGATAAACTTATGACCAAACTCTTTCCCTTGTTGAAGTAAAAAAGAAAATTGGTACAAAATAAAGGCAATAGAACACGTCTAAACTAATATCTAAACATGCGATGGTTCATCGCAAAACTTGGTTCAGTTCGTTGCTGTTGTAAAAGCGGTAATGTAAGTTTTCGACATATCGTTTTGTATAACTTGTAGAAGTGGCGTTCTCTATTGGACTTTCGTTCTGCTCGTATAGCTCAACTGAATGAGGACAACCAAAGGTTGTGAATAATATGCTTATGAATTGATAACTTTTGATTATGTCAGGGAAGATCACATCGATAGATCCAGGGTTAACCATTTTCTCCAGCATATCTCAATATATACCGCTTCTAGTGCAGGTTACTTAAATATCACTGTGACAAAATCATACATTGCTCTTTGTATCCTTACATGAGTATAACCATAGAAGTATATTTGTCCTTGCCAGCTTGTATCGTCTGTTGTTGCTTTTTATTCAGACAGTCACACATTCCAATAAAGGTGTATAGATAATGCATTTTATAGATGTGCTTGATACTATTCAACCAGTAGCAGGTTGAACAGACGTGCATTTTCTTATACGAGTAGTTGTAATAAGTCGCATACAGACGTGTATAAGCTGACATTTGACAGAAATCATCGGTCACAATTGTAACTCGACTGAAGTTTGCGATTATATTATAACGTTTTTAAACCCATTTCAGTAGTTTTTACTCTTGCAACTTGTTAAAATTTAAAGCATCTATATTTAGAAGTTCTGAAGTTATGGGATAGAAAACATTGTGACAAAACGGGGAGTTCTTCGTTACGAATGGTTCCTTTATTGTCTAAGTAGTTTCACAATTCTTTAATCTGGAGATATTTGAAAGAAAGGCATTTAAAACGTTTCTACCCAAACCTTTTACAACCCTTCATGAATGACAACCATCGTCTTATAGAGCTACGTCATGTGCAGATATGGGTTTGAGTACAAATGACCGTGAATGGTCGGTCTCCCTCACAGCACATGGCACAGAATACGCCCCCACCCTATCCAAAGAGAGAGGACAAAGACCAAAAGGTCCAAGGTCCAAACAAATACGAGATAAACCATTCGGTCACATAATTACCTGGTTTGTTCTGGGTTAGAACCGGATACTTTTTTAACGAATGAATTGCATCTTAAACTTGACCAAATGGACGTGTTTACGAATAGCATGTATTTTGTAACATGGCTTGCACTTTATAAAGTCGTCTGCTGCAGACGTCCTTATATGAGGTAAGTAATCAACATCTGTTAAATAACAAATTGAGCTTTGATAAAACGTGTTTCTACAATCTACAGTAAAACTTGTAATTGTATTACACCTGTGTATTTGAACATAATTGCACCGAATTTGGATTTTCATTTGATCTTAACTTGAACCGGTCAACTTGGTTTGGTGTCACTACTGATTCCACTTATCTTCAGTTCTGATGTGCGGTCTTTGAAACTTACTTTTGATTTGTCTTTTGTGCTTTCCTTAAAGCTATGTTTAACTGCATCTTTAAAGTTGTCTTTTACACTAGGTTTCATGCTACCATTTACTTTGTCCTTCGTGGGTTCTTTTGCGTTTTCTTTCACAATGTCTTTAACGATAGCTTCCATATTATCCTTACCGCTATCAACTGGTTTATTTGTTGCGACTGCGGCAGTGTTAACCGGTTCACAATCACAATCTAACATTCGATCCACTTTATAAAGAACACCATTTGTTGCCACAACACTAGACAGCAAGTCGCTGTATTTGTTCACGTTGTATTGGTTGTGTTTGTTCCGACGAAACAGCAGGGTGTCTCCCTGAACTGACTGAAGTTGTATGAGCGAATCAGGCGCGATAGATCGGGATATGATCACTCCTTCTACAGCGTGGTTCTTCATTACCTGTAAATAAACGTTCACATTCAGTCTTAGGTCACGAAATGTGTGTAGAAAAATCTATAACCTGATATGGCAACCGACATACTAGATCTACTGATCTCGGTCTTGATTAGTTTTGAAAAGGAGATATATTGGTTTGTTTTACGGTGCTGAAATGTTTTCAGTCTTTAGAAGATATTTATCTGTATACCTATATACATGACCGTTTCACTCAAGACTTGATTCAAAATATGATTTTGAGATAAGACATTCCTTTTCTCCCTTTGGTACATCTAAACCGAATCTCTTCTGTCGTAAGTGCGTTTAAACGAATCTTTTTTTTTCATGGCACAGACTGATATAAGTACACTTTCCAACTCTGATCAAGTTTTTTTTTTAATTAGGTGACTACCTAAAGATGTATTTAGCGCCAGTGAAGATTAACGCGGTATGAAAGAGAATTAGCATAGTAATTCATGATATTGGGCAAGATTACCGCCATGTACACTCAACAACATCAGATTCGTTGCAGGTTAATAATTTGAAGACCCATGGCAAAGAGTGAGAACATTCCAAGACTCACCATTCTCAGCTTGTCCCTATTATTGAAGATGTCATCAAATTTCCAGTCGGGCAGTTTCTGGAACGCCTCGTCAGAAGGAGCAAACACAGTGTACATTTGATCTGATCTTTCAAACATCTCTTCTAAATTACTTTTCTCGAGTCCCTTGTAAAATATACTGAAAGGAAAAGAGGAGCGATAACGCTTCCGAATTTCATTTCATCAGATGGTGTTTTGACATAAATGCTAATTGATTTTGCGAAATTAACGCCAAGCTATTTTTGGATATCATGAATGATACCGTTAACCTAATATATCTGTTTGAATGCCCGAGATTATTCAACGAATAATAAAACTTATCAATATGTTCAAACTCAATTGCAGTAGCAAATGGATAGAAAAGAATCGACTTGGCATCGTTTTACTAAACACGTTGTTTTAGGTACTTGCGTAAGTTCAAAATAAGCTTTTCTCATTACACTATTTATAACGGAAGTAATGCCATGTAAAACGTCGTTGGAATCGTCTCCTCGAGATGCCTACAATGACGTATCAAGTTACAATAGTGTATGTTCGCTTAACCAAACAGTAACAACATTTGACCAGTTTGTTGCATATAACTTTGGAAAACATCAAAGGAAACGGAGAAATTGCTCTTAACAACAAACTTCTTCTTTTCCCACAATGCTTCAATTTGGGACCGTCGAACATTTGGCGTTTGGTAAAGGGTTAAGATTACACGCATGTATACGGGTTCTACTTACACAAGGTATTACATAACCCTTGTTTTTGATTTGGTATTACCTGAGATCCTCCGTATCTAGTATGGCATCAAGCAGGGTCCGAGTGGGCGGGGTCAACACGCGGTCAATCACGTGTATCACACCGTTAGAGCATTCCTTGTTAGGGGAGATAATCTCTGCGTCGTCAACTAGGATACCCTGGAATAGATGGCGCTCATTGCATTATATTCGAACGTTGTATGCCGTGTTCATCAACTTTACAATTATTACTCGACGTTCAGTTCTCCTTGTATTGTTCATGTGATACCCCGACCAATAAAACGACGTCATGTTAAAGCATTGGATTCAACGCCTTTTACAACTGAATTTAATTTATTTAAAATGGGCCAAAACTTCTATCCACTCTTCTACGGTACACTCACGAACGACCTGGATTTATTGGGATTTGCTGGATGCGTTGACCCTTTATTCAGTTAATCAGTTAGACCATGTAAACCGCTGCTCCTATCAATGCCTCTTGCACGACCTCACCAACACACTAGCACACGGGCACCAAGAGAGATACCATGGCCAAACTATTCGTGCAAACCAGGGTCTATTACAGGTCATATTACGACAACTATTTGTCATATCCTTCAGGGTGATCATAAGAACTACCTTGTCATGACGATTGTTATGAGTACCTACACTATAGGATTTCAAGAACCTATAAAGCAATTCCCGAGTGGTATAGGCATCCTATCTTGACCTCTGTACATAAGTTCCGTTGTATTGTTAATTTGTTATGATCCGACATGATTAGCTATTTCTATCACACGCAAGACGGACTATCTTCCTCTGTATCACCGTGCTGGATATGTGGTCAATGTTATATTGGATTGTTGGATTTTCGAAAGTCGATCCAAGCTAAACAGAAATACAGATAGGTCAAGGTATTAGAGTATTTAGAGCAGTAATTGCCAACAGTATAGAGTAGCAAGCAGATATAATGAGGTTGACAACGAACGTTCGCCTCTTATCTGGCCTTTTGTGTGCATTGACAGGTATATATGTTACAGATAAAATCTGCTTATACAATTTACAGAGAACAATATATCGTACACAGTTTGATGTTTATAACCACTTGATGAATGTAAAAGGCATTTAGAATGCAGTACATTTTTAATTCACACACTTTTGGGTACTTAATTATATAAAGAGTCTATTTGATTGATATTTTGCAAAAACAGATACGTTTTCTCGTTTAGAAGCCATTACCTTTGCCAAGATGCTGTCAGAAATTAGCGGGTTGCAATCAAACTAGCAGTAAATACTATATTTGTCTCTAATTGAATGATTCAAATGTTCAGGTCATAAAGTTATATCTGATGTATTATATATTGGCGTAAGCATTTAGAAATGATATGAATCTCCGGTTAAAGAGCTTATAACACATGCTAGGCGCAATTGAGCTTATTAAGGCAGTTACGTTTCCTCATTTATACAATATATTAAGATTTTGATATCTGGCTGATATTAGAAGTCTTTTTGATAGTTAGATTGCAATCACAGAAACGTTTTCTCCTTTAAAAGCCATCCTTGTTCACGTGCTCTTTTTTTAACACAAGTGCAGCAATGTTTTCTTAATTTGTAATTTATCCTTTACCAACAATAGTTTATAGTAGTGCTCACACAGACCAGTCAATGGGAGATCTATTTGATGTCGGCTATTGCTTTCATTTGGCCAAGTGGCTGCATGTATTTCAAATACGAGGGAATCGGGAAAGACCATTCTTTTTTTTAAACTCGCTAAAGATGAAGTCGACGTGCATGCATGTCCAAAGCAGTCGGACTTCGACTGCAATTTCTCTGCCAGGTGTTAGACGTTACCTCGTTATAAAGCATGGGTTAACATATACCACCAGAATCGAAAGTTGATGGTCAACTCATGTGGGGTAACACTATGACTATCAATGGGAAAGGTAGGAGAAAAGCATAAATGCCTGTTCGGACATGAGATGGTAAACACTGGTCCCGTGATTTCCCGGCATGTACAATATGTCACACACTGTTTATGGTGAAGAATTGTTTACATTTGATTGTAATACAGTAAGATTTATATAATATAACGAAACATAACTTATTGTGAGCGGATTCCGTTATCGTGACAGTGATAGAGGTATCATTCATGGCGTAAACAATTTACTCATTAAAGGAATGGAATAATGTGAATTACACAACCGAATGGAAATCTAATTGGGGTGTAATTGTAATCACACTGTCGTGTCACTTTCAGGCTAAAGAATAGGTTGATGCTTGATCCCTTGTGTGTGGTCTAGTCCGATGAGTCCTAACTTTCTCAAAAACACCAAACCACCAGAGGCTCGTTTTATAGATCGAAAAATGTGATATGCTGATTAAGACCCTGGGTTTGAAGTTAGGAGCAGTTTTCCAAATAGAGAATAGTGGTTGGTCGGTAGTGGACTAAACCTTAAAACCAACCAACCTCAAATCCATCAGACTAGGAAACGTACTGCCAAGCTCGTTATGGCTGGTTAATAGTTATCTTCTTTTCTTTTTGTATCATTGTGCGTCATTCTTTGCTATAAAACACTAGAATATTTTATTGATACAATATTTATCAGTGGGCATGTGTGGTATTATTTTGGAATCAATACAGCGCGATAGATTGGTATAAAACGACGAATTCGGTGGTATAGTTTTGCACCAAACCGACGACGTATCAGAAAAATGCAAACTAAGCAACACTAGGTTCTAGCCTCTGGATATGCTTATTGTGTAGATCACAAAAGCACACACATTACTTCACAATCTTGACAGATTTCATCTAAATACCCAACTAAATACCCAAAGGCGGAGGAATAAAACTTATGTCCCGTATAAAACTTAATCCAAACGCGCATCGCGCACAGCATACTTTCTTTGAAGGCTTATCAGCAATCTTGCTTTTTCAGACAGAATCCCCAGCATGCAGTTTTATGGTGCATGCATACGGATCAAGGTTGTATGGCGTATATAAATTAATCGTCGGCCGCTGTTTGAAGATGAAATCTTTCTAACACGCAGGCTCGTTGACTGCGATCAGGTTTGATGCTTTGTAGTCGTTATTTGTCTTCACGAACAATGAACCTTTTGGGTACTGCAGAATACACCTGTGGTTCATATTCGATCTTTTTGCACTCTTGTTATTAATGTGTTTACTATCGAAAACGTGTATCGTTTACAATCAAATGTATGCTTTAGTCGTTCCAATAAAATGAATGACTATCGGACAAGTTCTGATTATTAAAGGATAACGATATTAATCCATCTAAACGATACTTATATGCGACCAGATCTTACGTATAATGGACGCCAACACTTTCTATAGCTTTACATATAAACGATGGTTTTGATTTTTTATCTTTTGGCGCTTAAAAAGTAAGAGAATAACGTTGCATAAAAGAAAGGCTGATAAGATGCGTATATTTCGCTACCACTCACATTTCTGTGTACGTTGATCTTAAGTGTAACCCCGGAGTTCATCAGGATGCCATGTTCACCGATGAAGGAGTCTGTCCGTATAATACCGTTGGTCGTGTGATAGTCAAATATCGACTCAAACAGAATCGGATCGCTGAAAATGGCGTTCTTCCTATGTTTGGGTAAATCTGAAATAGTTAAGTCGATAATAAGCAATATGTCCTGTAGGACACTTTCCGTGATGAGCGATAATGGTCTAGAGATAGAATACGGAGTATAGGAAACGAAGAACGTAGGTTCAAATTATGTGCAATCTGTAACGGTTCTTGATTAATTTCGAATACTGGAAGGGGGATCAAGAGCTTTTGATGTTTTAAGAATATTGTTTAATAGTAGATGTAAAAAACTCCCATAGATTCAGACAAAAGATCGGAATGGCTAAGTAATGCACTTTCTAGAGACAAATACTAAGATGGATATTTCTGTTTAATGGACCATAAGGCACATGTTTATCTTTAACTACTTGATTTGTCTTTTCTCAAATCTTCTAGCGGCACTATTGACGTACATCGATGGCTCGAATAATAAAACATTTCGACAGAAGTATAGAAAATGAGTAATTAGCTTAGCTCGAAGAAGTGTGGACACGTCATACATCGTCACTATCATAATTAAAGGTCGGATCTCCTTCATCTTAAGGAATTATGAATGTTACTTAAGTCTGACACAGGCAGTAGGCCACCATACAGAGACCTTAGAATCCGCGCCTCACGAACTCTTGAAGATATAGAGTAATTACAATTATAAGTTGATTATTGCCTCGTTTACAGGTCTAGGTCACATGATTCACAAGGTTGACACGTGATCTGATTTAGAAAACACAACTTACTATTGAACGCCTCATCCGACGGTACAAACATCGTCATCTCGGATCCTGTCTCCAGCTTGTCTAATAAACCCCCATCGTAACACAGCCGTAGGAATTTGTTGAGGTTTAATTCCCGGGCTAAAGTGTCCATCGTTTGTACTGAAAGAGTTATGAATAATTGACGATACCTTACAAATATGAATGTTTTAGGGTTTTTACACAACACTGCAATGATACAACATGATATTACTAAACAGATAACAAGACGATGTTTAACGTTTTCTTACTTTTCTAAAATGATTTACATATTTTAAAGTCAAACAAACTCTTTTTATATATTTTAATTTGCACTCTATGGGTTAGTTTCATTTTAGTTTCTTGCAAATTATTTAAATGGGTAACATATAAAATTCAGTTTACAATTTACTTGTTATCGAAATAAAAAAAAACCTGTATGTATAGGATTAAATAGATAATGCTCCTTTCAAAAAAGCCATGGGGTTACACCAATATAATTTAATGATTTGGTTGCGTGCACTAATCTGCCTGTTTTAAGTGGAAGACTAAATTTCACGTATAACAGAGATAGTTCCTGTTGATTGGAGAGCAATAAAGACGATATAGTGTTGAGATTGCACTGAAAACCTTATCTACTGATGGTAATGATGATGTAATCTGGCGAACAGTTAGACTGTTTACTTGGCAGGTCACTTTTTTTTTAGTTGGGTTCTTGCACCAAGACTTTAATGTACTATTCGAATAAATTGTTATTTGTTTATTGTTACACAAAGAATGTAGTGTACTTTACAAATAATATGTTATTTGTTTAATATCTGCTCAAAGCATGTAGAGTATGAAAAACATGTTTTTGTATCTATTGATTTGGCCAAAGGCATTCATTTGCTGGGTTTTCTCAAATAAAAGATTAAGTCGAATTGATTTATTATTGGTAAAATATATGAATACAGTACCACCCATAGATTTTTCGAAAGTCGTTTTTACCACATTCGGATATCGAATTGGAAACTTTGCTTCTTATGATATGTACATGAGAATGTACCATTTATTGCTACTAAGGCATGTTACACGCATTTGATTAGTTAACTTTTTACCTTTATTAAAGTATACATCAGTTGTGAAACAAGTTCAAACATCATATTTATATCTCTTGATTCTTCTTCCTGGATGTATAACAGGTACTCGCGCCGATGTTTGAATGATGAAACGTCGAAAGATGCATGAGTGGGATGTAATGGGAAGTTAGATATCATCCATATGCGTTTGACCCATAGGTTCACTCTAAAACATTATTTTCAGCAAAATACGTACAATTTCTTCATTTGTCATAGAGGTATATTCTCAGTGTAATAAATCAGGAATACGAGTGTATATGCTTTCTGAAAACAATCTAGAGTTCACTAGAATCTAAATAAGACACAACGTCCCAGACGGGATGAATGTCTTGAAATATGCAACGGACGTGCTCGCCCCTCTAAGCAGGTGTCTATATTCAAAACACCGAAAATGATGTAATTGCTCAGTCTTGATTCAAATGAGCGATAGTTATCTCCGAATATCTTATAAAGCAGAGACACACACTCTCTACCCAAAGTTCTGTGTGTGTGTATTGAAAATGAACGGAACTCGATATAAAAGTATGAGAGAAACAAAATGGCTGATCCCCGGCTTGATGATAAATCGTTTTACCAGGTTCGTCCAGTGTATTAGGACAGAGGGATAGCGGTTATATATCAAAGGATTTTAACATGTCACGGGTAGAAAAAACACAGGCCATTCCACGATCATATCGTTAAATTGATGGCGCAATATAAATGCATGAACCTATTTTTGGACTAAGGGTGCGTCAGCACCTTAGTCCATTGAATTTACATACCACATTTTGAGGGACGGTACTTTATCGATACACAAACAGCGGTCTGACCCCAATTACTCATTAACCATCCGCCTTCACTGTGTGGACTAATACCTTCTTGGAACTAGGAATGTAGTCCGGATTTACTCGCTTTGTTCTGCTCTATATTATTAAAACTGTTGCCTCATGGGAAATCGTAAAATGTCCAGATGTTCGAAAAATAGACTATCGTTCAGTCTCTGTTCACAGAAATAATAATAGTAATGGTGGTAAAAACAGCAGCTGTTTTCGTCGAGATGTTGCCCAAAGAAATTTCATATGCATCCGCAATCATCTTGCTTTAAACGCAACTTAGTCCTTCAGCGCTATCGGCGCTTTGATTAGTAATTTGATTCTAAAGGTACCCACATCTTAATGTCAAAATGACAAACACCAACCAAGGATATTTGCTGTATGGTCATTTTAAGACGAATATCGTATGGTATTGTTACAGTATCACGAATAACTCTTTCATTTTTTGTCTTTTGCAAAGACGTTGGTACGCTTTAAAGTCTATGATTGCAAGCGATGCTACGTTTGTAACTGTAAACATTACACTCAGTCTTCCTTTCTATGGTGCCACGCTTTAATGTCTATGATTGCAAACAATGCTACGTTTGTAACTGTAAACATTACACTCAGTCTTCCTTTCTATGGTGCCACGCTTTAATGTATGTAGACTAATTCTTAACAGTTGTTTTCAAACGATCCGAGAATCTAAAGGACATAAACACAGCGGGAAGTATACGTTTTAAATGAGGATTAGATATTTGCTAATTCAGCTGAAAATTGCGTGCAATAAATTGCATGATACGGACTTATTCAAGGTTTATTACAGCCGAACTGCGAGGCTTGCCAAGTCTCGGTGAACCGGTTCGTACAAAAACAGGAACTACAAGTAACGCATGGACGGACCAGATGATTTTACTGTCGGAAGAATGTTTCCCTGGTTTCTATGGAAAAGATTACTGGCCTCTTTTGAAAAGAAGTAATGAATTACCGATTTACTTCCAAGCAATGTTACCATGTGCTTTCTTTTCTTTTACAGTGGGTAATTTCCACAAACTATTTTGGTAATTTATTATGAGTATCGGTTTTAACCCAGTTGCTCATGTATATGACATTCTCGTCTTTTTGACCATACAGATTGATAGTTATTTTTCTACGATTGTCTGTTGTTTACTGCCGATTTCAGGAACTCTTAAGTAATAGTGCGGCAACAAGTCCAGCACTGGGCTTGGATTTTGAATCGAACCAAAGTAGGCTCTGGGTTGTACAAATATTGAGGACGCATTCGGAAGATAAAGATGTATATATTTAGATGTATTTCGATGGTAGATGATAGGTAAACAAACCTGGCTAAACACTCTCTGGTTCCAATAACCTACGTATATTTATCTTTAAGCGACCGTAGTAAAAAGTGATATATAAGATAACTAACGGTTTCACACGGACGGACACAAGTCGTTTAGAAAGCTCCAATAGGTATCATCTGATATCTGGTACCTAAAAGGGTTCAAGCAGACAATTTGATAGAGACATGGACAAAAAGATGGTCCATGTAAAGGGAATACCCCACACATCGGCTGAATAATCGCTAACGACGAAGACGTCAGGAGATCATTCCGTCACCGACCACACGTCTGAAATACATCGGACCGATTATATTTGTTTTACCTCAAGCTAAAGCAAACCTTTTCCATTCTTATTTCCTTTTGTTGTTATGTAGGTCAGATTTCTGGATACATGGTGATACGGTCAATTTTCTCATTGACTAGCAGGTTCACCTTTCCTCACAATGAAAAAAGAAACAACTTATTTCAGGCTATAAAAATTGTCGTCTGCTTTTGCTGTTATTTGGATAACATCACATGTAGAGACTTTGTTACCACCACGTTATATGATCCTCGATTTCCGAAATGTAACTTACATGAATGGGGAAGCTGTAGTTTATTGACGATGTGAATGACGCCGTTTCCCGCTATAATATCTGGACCAATGATTTTCGAGTTGTGAAGGTAATGGCCGCTCTTCTTACACTGGAATCGCATCGATGCTCCGTCTAACATCTTCACCTTCGTGTTCTCCATGACCGCAGTGCTGCAATAAACCCCCTTCGATGTGTGGTGATTGACGACGGCTGGAATACATAGGGGAGGTTCTATAATTAGTGATGGCAGTAATATTCTGCACGATAGATAATATCGTACATTAAAAATATTGCATATACATCTTAAGTTATTGGTTGACCAACAGCATTTTGGTAAAAGACTGTGCATAGTAATGCGATACGCGTGCATTTCAATGCATTTAATTTTCGATATGAGCAGCCTTGTTCTTACCCAGCCACGAGAGTTTTATCTTTTCTTCGGATGGTGTGTCTCAATGAACAGCCCAAGAAGTATTCTTCGCCGAATTAACAACCCATCAGAGACTAAACAAAATATAATGGAATTAATGACTGTCCTACTTTGCATTCTGATTAATTGGGATAGCTTTACTCTATAACTAACTAATATCCCGACCCGATTGCATAAGAGGGGGTCTCTTTAAATGCCATTTACAATATTTCCCCTGGAAATTCCGAGCGCAACTGTTTTGCTGTGAAGCCTTGGGTATGAAATGATATCAGGACAAAGAAACCGTGGTACCGTTTTACTAAACAGTTTACGCTTAAGATTTGCGTAAGTCTAAAACAACAATTCCTCTTATTTCAGTATTGGACGAAGCAATATTGCAAAGTGACACATCATTGGAATCGTCTCTCCGAGACGCTTCCAATGACGTGTCACATTGCATTATTGTACTTTCATTGAAGATACTATCCATGTTCATCAATTATGACTTACGCAAACATTTTCCGTAAGTTGTTTAGTAAAACGGGCCCCGTTTCTTTTACAATTAGTTCTCGGTTAGATGCTACTTTCAGCAAGATTGACTAGCTTAAAAATATATCGCTTCCATATAATTGAACAAAAGTACATTCTATTACAAAAGACATAATTTCAACTAGGAAAAATAGTTCTGAAAATTAATTATACCGACTTAGATTCAGCCATCCCATATGTTTGTCTTTACATATTTTATAGTGTTACAGGAAAGGCAATTCCTAGTAAGAAGTTGCATGTGCAGTGCGCGCACGATCCAACGTAATAAACTATGTAATAGAGTCATTGTTGAGAATGATTTTAAACTATGAGTTAACGTACCCTCGGCCAGCTTCTTGTCCCGCAGTACCTTCTTCAGTAATGTTGGTGGGAGTCTAGAGAAGGCGTAGTTACTGGGCACGAACAGTGTATACGGTCCCTCGGCTCGAACCTTGGCGAACATCTGGGCCGTGTAGAGAACCTGGATAAACTGGGAGAATTGGGAACTGTCGCGGAACAGGAGCTCTGTCAGGTTTCCCAGCATGTCGTACGGACTGATCACCTGGAGGGGGTGGGAAATACAAACATATGCAATCGTGATCATGGTCATCAGTCTATTATAGTTATGTTTAATTAATATTGTATCAACGAAGGCTTGCTAATGATGTTTCAGATAGTATAATGTTACATTACGTATATTCATTTTATAACATTTAGATAAATCAATAATCATTATATTAACTATAGATATCCTCATCTATCATTTAACGGAAGGTCGTTTTGAACTGTTTTGAGCGATGGTAAGTATTAATTAACAAGCTTTCAGTTTTAGCAGTTCAAAACGGACATCTTTTGCTGCGAGGTGCGTATGTTCTGTTAATATATAAAGTCAGATACATATATAACATGTTATGTATGTCTCTGATAAAGCATATGTCAGAAACTACCATTTTGGATAGTACTGAATAATTACTACCTGGAAGTCGGATTATTCCGAATAAGATTTGATTTTTACCAAGGGAGATAAACAGCTTTCTGAAAAGGTCTTTTATAACAGTTCTGTATAGAAAATCTCCTTAAGTATCGGTATGACAGAACAAACCTTATCTATGATGTGAATCACTCCGTTCGAAGCTAGAATGTTACTGCGTATAATACGGGCACAGTTCACTGTATATAACTGAAATATAAAATGGAAGTATCGTTTTCATTTTGACAGTTTCGAATATGGTGGTTAGTGCATTCAAGTGCGTTTGAAAAAATAACTTGAAATATCATAGTCATTCGGAAACTTCAATGCTTTATGAAACGTGATTTAAATATATCTTAAAATAAAGGGAACATCTTGTTAAGTTTGTTTAAAAAGAATTATGTTCTTTCTAAACAAACTAATACTAAGGCATCGTAATGCATCGTAAAACTCTTCGTTAACTGCATCTAAGTGCGATAATATTAGCAACATCAGCATTTCTGTCATTATAAGGGTTTAGAATAAAACATTAAATATAAATTTCACATACTTTCTCGTAGTTACGCATTCCCTACTCGTGCAACTGCAAATAGTTTGAAATAACTGGCATCTCTATTTTGTAATGTAAATATTCACATAGATCTCGACCCGACGAAAAACGTATGTCGTTTTCGCCAAACCTACCGAATTGATATGCAGTCTCTATTGGATTAGAAATAATATCATCCCTTTTTGATTGAATTTCAG
The DNA here is from genome assembly GCA_947846245.1 of Cerastoderma edule. Classification (NCBI taxonomy): domain Eukaryota; kingdom Metazoa; phylum Mollusca; class Bivalvia; order Cardiida; family Cardiidae; genus Cerastoderma; species Cerastoderma edule. Next base: position 50,390,628 of record OX401408.1, read on the forward strand.
TTATATACGGTTTCTCAGTATACCTTTTCCGGCTTCCGAAATGTCTTTGTTTGTGTTTACAGAACTTCCATGCCAGTGACTGATTTGTTGCCGATTGTCAAGATTCTATGCAAGTGTTGTAGCGGGTGGAATAGATAGTCATGGAGCAATTGCATTCCATAAGAATAAGAATTGACTCGTGACATACGATGTCTCCATTTGTTTTCATGGCTTAACCCTTATAGTGCTGGAACCTTCTTCATCCAGGTGCAAATAGGTTTGATAACAGGCCAGCCGCCAAGTAAATCGGCGGCTGGCCTGTGATCTAACCTGTTTGCTACTCTGACTACCCAAACTCATCAAGATTAAGCAGATGATTCAGGTTTTGGAAAGCAGACGACTAGAAATTACCCAGCATTGTAAGGGTTAATGCTTTATAAACAATTTCACAAAATGAATTTAACTTTTTATGTTTTATCGGTTCTTATCTCCAACAACTGATTATGCCACAAATCCAATATGATAGAACACGTTAACTTAAACTCGTCCCATTGTCAGTAGCAACTTGGTGCATCCTAGTTACGATAATGGGAAAGGTAATCAGAAAATATAATGAACAGATATAATGAAAGTGCTTAAGTCGAGTGTCTCGGTGTGAAACCGTCTATTATAGCCGTTATTGTCAGATTTATGTAAATCGCTTATACCGCCCTCTACAAACCCGAGTGCTTTCCCTGCGAAGGGCTCAAGAATTGTTAGCATGAATTGCATGAACAAATACTGACGAAAAAGGGCCGTTAATGAACCTAAGGTTGCTCATGAAAATGTCCACATACGTCAAGAAAATGTTCAAAAACGTCAAGAACAAATCTATGAACGCCCAGACCATTTTCATGACTGCGATCATATAAAGGTTCTTGTCGTTAATTCATGCACATGTTCGTGGTATTCCTGAACGTAAGTGTTTATCCATGTTGATCTGTTTCCGGAATACATTTTTCAATGACACCGTAACTTTATTCGTTAGACTTCGATCGCTGAAAGAAATAGATTAGCTAGATCATAGGCGTAGGAGCGTTTTCAACATTGGGGGGGCCAACTTCAGATGAGGACTGGTCTAAGAATAAATGTTCCTAAACTTTTTCATGACTATTCATGCATGTACAAATTCAATAACATTATAAGAATTAAAAGAAAGCGTATGAAAACATGTATCATTAATAAAAAAAAAAAAAAAGGATTTGCCAGGTCTCGATCTCACGCGGAAATAAATTGTGTTGAACTAAACAAAAAGTAGCGACGACCAGACTGTCACAGCCATGGATCCAGCTATTTTAAATCGAACAGTTAAAGACAATATACAGTTTGACACGTTTTAAAGAATATGTTTTACACCACTGTTTCCGTCGATCAAAACTTCCCGGATATTTTAGTGAGCTGAGTTTTCATTGGATAAACCCGATGTGTTCAGATTGCCATTTGCGATGATGACGTCAAAAAGATTTTGGTAATTGTTCGTAACAAAAGGCGAATTGGTATTACATAGAGCACAAAAATACACATTTATTTTTATTCTGCTGTTAAATTTCGTTTCTTTCTTTTTTCTATACAAATATCTTCATTTGCCACTGTGAATATTGGGGGGGCCAAAGTATGCTCTGGCCCCCCCAGTCTGGATATTGGGGGGGCCGGGCCCCCCCTGGCCCCCCCTGCTCCTACGCCTATGTAGATGTAAGTTTGTATATAAAAGGCGTTATAACTTACATTGTTTTTGGACTGCCTGTTGATCCAGACGGGTTTCAGTCCGTAGTACATGGTGGGCAGGAACTGTCTCTTGCCCATATAGTCGGAATGATGCCAGCCCGGGGCCACGTGGTAGTGTAGGAGGGAGAGGGCGTTATACGTCCACGGGAACAGTCTCTGTCTGTAAAATATACTCGGTGTGTTGGTTTGTGCTTCAAATGTTTATTGGTTATATCACAGCATTTCTTTTGACCAAATACACCATTTTATATGTCCTTGGGTGGGCCTCACGTTCGAAATGGTTGCAATAGCATTGATCGGACTGTTTTGCCATTTTCTGAATTAAGTTTTTGTAAAGTGGTAAACATTGAAAACAACATATTACCACAATAATGAATAATGGTATTAATGTTTTTGTTTATGTATATCTGTTCCGATCGGACCCTACTCAGAAAATACCTTTTTTTGTGTTTTAGAGCTAAGAAAAAACTGTTATTTGTTATTAGCGTTGGTTTTGTTTTGTCTTTGATGTAAGCCACAACATTTTATTTAATGTCAGTTAAAACGGTATATATGAAAACAGTAGTATCTAAACCCCTTAAAGGACTTACCAGTTAAATCAAAATAGTCTTTGAAAACGGAGACAGCCAAGGTCATTTTCTCCTTTTTCTAACGAATTCACAAAGATTTACACAAACTCGAAAAAAAAGATCATTTTTCACCACCTTGATTATAAGTAAAAACACAAAACTGATGGTGTGTGTACATTATGTTGACAAGAATATAAATGTGTTATACCTAACTTACTTCTGGTCATGTGTAAGAAGATCGAAGGCCTCGTCTGTTGGTGCGAACACAGTAAAAGCGCCCGCCTCTTTAAGGTTGTACTCCAGTTCCGTGTTGGTCATCTGTGTGGCGAACTTGTCCAGTCCATGTCGCAGGAGTGTTTTATGGACGTTCTGTAACGGGTCCGCTGTGTACGGAACAACGTGTTTGTTAGGGTTTTACATCGCGTCAACAGTTTTACAAATATATATCGATCCCCGTTTCCGTAAAGATGGAAGAACACTCCAAGCTTTACTACACAAAACTTGATAATGGCTGGTCACCCCGAGTATACCCATCGACATTCCGTCCGTCAGTCATGGGTCATCCCCACTCGAATGACTTACAAAGTATCGATGGTTCTACCTAGCTTTACCAACCATTACACTGCATCGTTTTATTGATGGGGCAGGCTATATAAGGAAGGGATCAGCTATGTAAACAAGGATAAGGGACTCGTTATTTAGGGTAATATGGCAAAGCATCACCTTAGTCGAAGTTAAGGGAATAGTCTTCAATGCAGCCGTTTTGCAAAGAAGAATAGCTAAGTTAAATGATGAAGCATTGCTGTATTGTGGACCCGCTTTGAGTCTAATATAAAGATAGTATGTCGAATTTTGCACAGAGTCTCCTCATTAAAGAAACGATCTGTCAAAGTTGGAACAAACAGCAGACGTTCAAAGTATACTAAAGCCGTTTCCTTTGAGCTTTAAGATGGAAGCCAGCGTGTCATCAGCAATTTTCTCTCGTCACAATAGTTTCTAAAGTACATATTCTATACAGAATGTATTCTAAAGTCGATATAAAGAGCAAAGTCGAGTTGTTATGGAGTAATGGGTATATGCTTTCGCTACGATCAGTTCATCATGTATTTTAACAGTTGAGTACCCCTCGTCGAAAGGGTGATGTGAAATAAGCATTGACACGTCATAAATGCCACTGCACTTGTAGCGCGTATTTAAACTGTCAGCCATCGTAATAAGCACACATAACAAATTGGTTGGAGAATGTGCTAAATAACAAAGTTAATTTGCGAAATTACAATGCAATCTATCTTCCGTCGAAAATATATTAAACCATTTCGCTGATGCAGACGACTTTTCACCACCCCTTCGAGTTTTAATATGGCCTTGGTTTAAATATGGAACGGTATTCTTGTAACAACGTTCAGGGGAGGTTTACGGCAAGGCTCGCGTCCGGAACTCAGACCACGTTAGAATCGACATCATTATCTTCATTTCACTAGGGTGGTCTCTCAACACAACACTGGCGGTAAATTCGAATATGTTTGTCATACACGCATCAAATCGAAAACAATGTGTTGCGGAAGAATCGTGTTCTTTTACTATTTAACACTTTGGTGTTACTGAAAGTCAATCATTTAATGTCGCGTCAACATTTTGTCGGTTACATTAAAGTTTTCCTAAAAGTCACAAGTGCTAGGCTCTAACGTGACTTGTCAAAGAATCAATTGCACTATAGCTTAAAGGACTTTGCTTGTTCGCTTAATGGATCATGCTCGAATATATCATGCCATTCATTTTGTATCGCAATTCATAGACATTCTAATGGATTGGCATCCTTTTTTAGCATTGGTGTGAATTGGCTTATGCAGCCAATTCTAAATGGTGACGACGTTTTCTACCTCCCATGTAAACAGGTAATGGAACATAAAGTCAATGGGGTTTAACGCTGTGTCTACAGATCTCCTAAATGGTGACGACGTTTTCTACCTCCCATGTAAACAGGTAATGGAACATAAAGTCAATGGGGTTTAACGCTGTGTCTACAGATCTCCTAAATGGTGACGACGTTTTCTTCCTCCCATGTAAACAGCTAATGGAACATAAAGGCAATGGGGTTTAACGCTGTGTCTACAGATCTCTTCAGTTATATAACGTTTTTCTTGGAATTCACCAGTTCTTGGTTATGGCTAAAGCCAATTGCTTTTTAGGGATAGTTAATACTTGGTCCGGCTAAAATAAGGGATCTTACATATTTATCACTTTTATTTTTTCAAATTCGATTTAAAAGCAGATTGTTTTCCTTTCGTCACCAGAAAATATTTTATAGGTGTTCCTTTTCGACCTTGTCAAACACCATTGTGAAAGAAACGGGATCTCTTTTTGCCTCAATGGTTTCGTAATGATACTGCTATTTATGTACCAAAAGAGTATCGATGGAGTCAAATATATCATAAACAGTGCTAACCAGGTATTAGAAGGCCTACAGTACTGTACTTGGTTAATCTTTGCTAACCGGATGACGGTAACATAATAATCAGTCGATTGACGTTATTTCGTCTGCCGTGTCCTTCAATTTACCGCGTACCTCGACCTAGAACTAATGTCCCCTACTCATTTCCAGGAAAACTTGATTAACACCCCCACACAGATAAACAAACACTTGAACACCGCAGATGTAATGTTTTCAATTTCGCTTTAGGCGATTAAAGCTTAATGAAATAGTAAAAGGCAAAAAACAAAGAGATAATAAAGATAGCTTGTGGGAATAATAGACCCCTCGCTAATTCTTTAAACCCACGAATCCCCAGGGGGTTGATGATTGGGTTCATTGACTGAACACATTTCAAAATAACAACGTAAAGCCATCTTTTTATTTCATTATTCTTTATTTGTTAAGTAAGGGGCCTCCCCTATCCATGACGCAATAGACATCGCCATATAACCGTAAATTATGATCACAATGCAATAATATAATAAAGTAAAGGAAAGAAAACGTAATGTTTTCTACGAGTAAAACATTATATATTTTTTATTTGTTGTATAAGCTTAAAGTCTTATTTCTCTTCAACGGTACTCACAAGTGGAAGTTTTGCTATGTGTGGAGCCATTCGAGACAGAGATGAGTCATAACAATGTGCAGACAAAACTTGAAATAACAATTTCCACACATGACACCTTGGTAGATGTACATAGACTAAAGATTAAAAAATCAGTTTTCTGTCAAAAATGGGGAGTGCTGATTTATGTCGTGGAAATCTGGATATTTTTTATTCTACAAAAGGTTTATTTATCGTTCAAATCCAAACAAACAAAACGATTTTGCTAGCTATACTGATGAGTTATAATCTATCTCATTATGGATTAATGACTTTACAAACTCAGTCTAACCCCCACTTGAAACGACGTTAATACGTCTACATTACATACTGAACCGCCATCCAACAGTCGATAAGCCGCTAATCAAAACTGATATGTTACCGATTATCCTTTACCACCACGTGGGATCGTTTGATTGGCCCAAGTTTAAAAACAACGCCAGCAGGATATCAATGAGTATGGAAAGCAGCAACGTTTTGTTTATGATTTTCTTTTAATCGATATAATTTCTTGGTGCCAAAAGAGGGTATATCTCAAAACGTACACTTTACCTAATCCATTTGTTTATTAGATAATCTGTATGTGATTTGACAATAATGCAATTTATCATAATACCCTTAAAAGACAGAAAAAAAGTTAACCGAGTCAATCGAGATGAACTATGGCAAGTCTGTTACGTGAATGTTGTATTGAACATGTCTTACAATGTAAAACATGATAAAGGCTTTTGTTTTTTAGTAATCTCCCCCTTTCTAGTGTAAAAAGGAACCTTAGTAGTGCAGAAATTCTAGTATGGATCAAAAGAGAAATTGCTCGTCACAATCAATTCCCCGATTTATTACAATAGATTCGGGACACGTTAACCGAAGATTGTACTTCTTGATCAACCTTTTTAACAACATATGCACTTTAAGAAAAAACTTCATGAAACCCTCTTCTATAGACGCAGCTCAGGTCTTTATGTTGTTGTATGATAACATCTTATCCCACTGTTCTGGAGTAGTAATTAGTTTATGAAATATTGAGAATGAATTACAAGAGTCTTAGATATGTGAGGCTACGAGGTGGCGATGGGATTACGAGATAAGCAAAGAAGCTTAGATTCGGGAAACATGAAGGTTACATAAGATGGGAGATAAGATGATGAACCTTGAACTTTAAATGTGTACCTTACAAAAATCTGGGACATTACAAATCAATGTACTTATTTCATTGATGCCTTGATTTTTGTTGTTGCTTTTCACAGTAATGTTATATAATTCAATTAAAATATTTGGTTGAAACACGTGTTTGATCTTCATACAACCTATTTGCTGTCGTTTTCCAAAAATATGTTCGAAAAACAGGTTACATCTACTGAAGCATGTTTGGTAGTTAATGAGCATGTACCATGGACAATTATTTGTTTTTAACACGTTACCTCTAGATATCTTAACACGTTCCCTCTAGATATAAGGGTAAATTCCGAATGAATGGTCAATAAAGTTTAACAAGGCGAAACAATGAATGTTTATAAGTAAGCGGCAATGAATCACAGTCAACCAGAAAGGAGTTAATCAATCGAGATGAATTTTGCCGTCGGTTTCGTTTAAACAAGACAAGCTGTGTTTAGATTTCGCGATACTGTCAGTCATGCGGGCTTATCAGTATGTCATCTTAACACAATACAGATATCAGTTTCACTGTGCTTTGTTTCTAAGTGGGAATCGCCCTTTATAATTTAACAACGATGATCCTTAATATTTCAACCCGATTGGTAAAGGCTATCACCTCCAACTAAACGAGCTATATTCTCTTATCATTATCACTAAAACCCAAAGTGTAAACAGCTTAAAGATAACGACACACAACTTATAACTCACTGGAAACTCCTTATAGAATAGTTGATGAAAGAGTAAACATTTATCTTTCATGTTATCTTTAACACAAAGATCGACCAAAAGTAGGAATAGGACCTTTGCTTCAATGAAGTCTTGAATACAGACTTAGCAAATCAAGTCCATAAAAAGTTAGAAATGGCTTTACTGTACGGGAGTTACGGGTTAACCTGGTTAAATGAAAAAATCTGTCGACTTCTGCAAAAAAAGCAAAACAAAAACACACAGAAGATTGTGCATGACCATAACGGTTTTCTAACAAATAAGTGCTAAATACTGACCTGTGGGACACCCCTCCTCACCATCCAGTACTCCGTAACCACAGCAACACTCATAACGCACAAACCTATAGGATAGAATAAAGTCTGCTTTAAATACATCTACATCATTAATTCAAAGTTAATATAGTAGTCATACAGAGCAATAAACCATGTTATCAAATCAATATATGGCTATTTTCCATACATTGTTTAGTTTGTAGCTTTGTCCATACAAGAACTTCTCAATCTTCTGATCACGTACGCTGATGGTCAACAGCCTACCAAATCGTAACGATTGATATAAATACTATGTAAACCTCTTACTCCATTTAGTCTAGGCCTGGTACTTTCTACAGCAGATGTAGGAAAGCGAGGTCGTATGAAATAGGGGATTAAGACATTTTATCAGTACCATTTTTCAATGACAAACACCACTTCCTTAACTATCACCATGAAAGTAACTACTCATGTATTCTCATAGATTAAGTGTTTTCATTGGATAAGCCGATGAGTACATATAAACTATATCTTACTCACGTGGGTTGACCGCATACTTTCCGGAGTCGCTTCTTTACGCAGTCCGGATAAAACTTCTCTCCCGTCCGAAACACCTCTTGTACTGCACACACGTTGGGTCTGAAATGGACGACATGGTGTAAGTTTGTTGGACGGTTATGAATTTGTAGTTCAACAAAGTGGTAAAGTCGATTGACGGATACCCAAGGGACGCAACTTCGAACACCGACTTTATTGGTTGTGGGGCATATAACTCACACATAACTCATATTAAGCCATGTTACATGCACAAGCAAAGCCATCTAACGATACTGTTAAACCAACTGTGAGAAGTGACTTGGTATATATTTTCACGCATCTTATTCATTTAGTTAACTAGTTCCCAGATAGGAATTTGTGGCAGTCGCAAGTTCAAAACGACAACAAGGTGACACAGATGGCAAGAAATAAAAGCATTTTTATGATATGGTTAAAAATCCATTGAGACCAAAGGTTGCTTATTGTGAACAATTTATCCTTTTGTCACAGTGGTTTTTAAATTCCTATGAAGCCGGTGCGACAACATGATGAAGTTTATAGCATAGGTTAAACCAGCTACAAACATGTACGGATGGTACCCGTAACATAATTAAGCCATCTAGCATCCTAACCTTTCCCTACTGAACAGCAAAAAACAGCCAATGAATCGGATTTCATTGGTGAAATCTGCAAGACGCGTTTATCAGAATCGACGAAGACTACCGAAAACTTTTAAATACGCCATTTTGGTTAGAGAGCGCTGTAATATATTACGCAGTACATGTACTATGATATTAGCGTTGGTCGACCTCAGATCATTCAACGAAGAGTTATTTTAACACTGCTTTCTTTGGCATCTCGGTATTCTTTTACTGACGAAAGATCAACAATGACTTCAGATCCCGAATCAGTAATGTGATATGCTATGTTGAAACGTTACAGATGCTGGTTTGAGATTTGTATCAGAATTTTGATATATTAAACTGCAGTTTGTAAGAAAACCTTAATGTCAGACAGTCTGCATAGTTAGACGAGACTGATTTACTGCAATTCTTAATAGTAAAAGCATGTTTTCTGATATGGAGTGTGTGGGGGGATGGGGTGGAACATTTGGACATTGCTTAATGCATAATAAATTGTAACGTTATCTTAATCAATAAATGAGCTGTTTTATCTAACAAGAAGGAACGTTTAAGTATTGAGAAGATAATCATATGATTATTAATTCATCAAAAACAATATAGCAAAACAGAAAGTACCAATTGATGTACACTCTTTCCACACCAGGCCCGTACGCAAATTCATTTCTATTTCAATTCACTTTATTCAAGTTTTCTAGGCCTCTGGCCCATTTGCATATGAAGCACATACACAAATACATATTGTGAGTGACAGAGGATATATCTATAAAACTCTCACCGTGCCAATCTTGACCAATTTGAAGCATCTACTGCACAACACTCCAGAAACCACTGTGACCAAAGGATAAATTGCTCTAGATGAGATCTTTATCTATTCATTTCAATGGTTTCTAAATGTCTACCAAACGCCATTAAGAGATGTAAATGTATTACGTTGCCGTTTTTCATTTGTTGTTGTTTTATATTTGGACCTGTCTAAAATTTACATAAGATGGGTAAAATATGAAATAACAACTACGGTCTATTGTCAATCATACTGCAGTGAGATCGTAAGATAGCAGTATATCAACGAGACCTAGCAGACGAATCTGAACTCATCGGATTTATCAGAATCTGAACTCATCGGATTTATCAAATAAAAACACTTCTGACATAATATGGAAACCGCCATAGTTCTTCGTGGAAGACCACTTTCGTTTTCAAATGTAATGACTTACCGACTTAATGGTTTTAGATATTGTTTATTTCTTTACTACTCAACGAAGACGGTCATAGGAATGTGTTATCAGTCTGGACACTTGGTTCAAAATTGGTAACTCTACACTTACAAACGAGGTGTATTTCTCAGGTCACAGAAATACCTGATTAGTAACGATTATTTGGTAGTGATCGTTGTGACAAAGTATAACTTGATCATTATGAGCAATAAGTTCCTTTATCACACAGGGTTTCATACTGTTCTGTTACGAAGTAGGATTTATTAAGTGATGTTTAGATCAACAATCTGGTCGATCGGCTAGAATCCATCGGAATGTACATGTACATTGTCCCATATCCTTGTATTAAATAATTGTTGAAAACGTCAGAAGACCCTAGTAAAAAAAGCTCCGAACAAAAAAACGACAGTTAAATGCATTCATATGACGTGGCAAATTGGGTCAGCCTTTTTGTCGACGGATTTTGTACATAAAAGACGTTCATGAACTAAATCGGATGATCCAAGCTGTAACATAGAATGAAATATCTACGTCTCGATCATTCGAACAACTCCTGATCTAAAACTGTGTCATTCTGTTACCTAAATTATGATTCCATTGAAGCCATATAATATTAACTAGTTACTTTGATAAGATAACTGGTTCTTTTAAGCTCGTTCTTTCATCTTCCAGAGCTTCCTTTTGATCAAATTATAACATAAAGGGCTGTTCGTTCCATGTAGACATTTTGATGGGAGGTACTGATTTAGAGTCATAAATCGACACCGATAACTGATAATGAAATAGATTCCTCACGAGAAAATCTGTAATTACCCAAAATGGGGGTCAGTCGAATAGTGTAGGTAAATACTTTTTTTACATACTTGTGACACTATGAAATACTTTTCATAATGATCAAACCCTCATTTCCTAAGATTCTTTTTAAATGCTGCATCATTTCAACCAATTTTGGATCGCCCATATTGCGCAAAGGGTGAGTGAATTCCACTTTCCAGAGGACTAAACATTTATAATTGGGTTGATTAGTTTCCAATTTTAAATACCTCTAATGACGTATTATATAGGGCGTATAACGTAACACCTGCTGTCTGTCTCGATCAAAAGGCTGTAAACTCGATCTTGTCTCTTTCAAATCCGTTTTGACCTATCCCTTTTATCAGATTAAAGGACAGCCCTAAATTGAAAAGCCACATCTGATTAACATTACAAGGTATGAAATAAGAATTTCTGTTTTCTTTTTATTATTTAATAAAAACCACTGTGACAAAGAGAGAAATTGTTAGTCATGAGCACTTTCTAGTTTTAAACAGTGGTTTATTTAATTTACTGCTATTTTACAAATGAAGAAATAAGAATGCCTATCTGTGTTCTGCAGCCATGTCTTAAAGCCGTCATTTTAACGAACCATGAAAATGACAAAACGTGTAGTTCTTGAGACCTCCTCAACATAACCTGCTGAAATAATAATGACAGAAATGAAGTATTCTTTTAACAAGCAACTTGTGAATAATTGTCCTACTATCAGCAGTTTTTGTCACAGTGGTCTCTATCAAATATAAAAAAGAAAAACAGGAATTCTTATAGAAAATATGCAGGTTTATGAATAGACACAACCGATCAGTCTATGGCAGTATTTTTTCACTGATCGAATGTGATTGTGTCTTCTAGAGTATGCTTTGCTCGGTGCGTTATTTCTAAAATAAAAAGTGCAATTGTGTGAGAGAAATGTTAGCCTATGAATGGAAACCACCATTGTCTTGTAACTACGAGGATTGATATTAAATATAAGAAAGATGATAATGAAAACGGTAAAATAGATTTGCGTGGTGTAACTGCACCACACTCCAATTTTCATTCCGTCATCTAAATTCCATCCACGCATGCATGAATTCCGAAATACAGCGAGCACATTTGTCAGATACCATTTAAACCATTAGAAAAGGCGTGCTAAACTACACAACTGGGTTTCAGCAGCTAACGATGCAGGCACCAGGCGAGTTTATTTATTTTATCTTGAAATAGCAGCATAAAGATTGCATGGTTCGTAACATCTGAATACCCAGCTGTTTTGAACTAATTAGTTTTACATCTATTAGTTTACGGGACGATGTCTAAGTTCAACTCCTGAGGACATTGAGCCGGTTTCAAAAACGATCTTATATTAATACCTCGATCGTATATTAGTGCATGGATTTGCAATTGAAGGAAAATACCGTTTGAAATAAGCTCAACATTGCATCTGTCGATAGTTATTCATACACGATCGAATAGGACTGCGGGCGACAATGGTAGACGTCGGCCTTTTGTAACGTGTGACCAAAATTCGATCCCCGTAATGCGACGTGAAAACTGCCGGGACCAGCCCACAAATCGGTGCGAGTACGTGTAAAGTATCCAGGAAGCAAGCATAGACGCTTCGAATTCCCGTCGCACAAATGCCGAAAGGAATATCTAGAATATTGAGGAATCATTAAGAAATACACCCCTTGTACAATAACATCGCAGACAGTTGTCCTTGATCAGCTTGCATAGAACAAGAACCAAGAGAACGCACGACGAATAAGAAAGCAACTTAAGAACTCAGGTTTTTAAGCGGTTTAGTTTGCGATGTTTTACAAAACCAGGCAAAAAGACAAGATACCAGAACTATTGACAATGCAAGGTTTACTAGGTAAGTCGGATAGCAACGTTATGTAGATATTGTAGGCATTATTTCAAGAAACAATCGATAAATCATGAATTGTTTATAATTGTTCGAATTGCCTCGATGAAACGTTTCTTAAATTTACCAGCAATTGAGGTTTTAACCCCTTCCTTTATGAAACCCCACTTTCTGCGACTGATACATGATACTTTACACATTACTGCAACAAAATGATATATTGCTCATAATGAGCAATAAAGTATAGACATTTGTTCTAGAAATAGTCATCTTATCTAGCCTGACTATACTGACCAAGTTGAACATGAACCAATCAGAAGCTATAATAATAGTTGTATTTCTGCTTGAGCTTCCTCAATGTCCTACATGCCAGCAGGCCGAGTTCGGGTCAGAGGTTAAGTGCCCTTGCCCTTCATACCGCAAGACAAAACATGAATAAATCATAGCGAACCCCAGCTTTGACAGGTGACAGGTTTCGTTTTCGAAACTCGATACGTACAGATCTATGTTATACGTGTACATAAAGGTACTAATTAGTTCATAGTCCAACAATCAATTTAAGGTATTAAAGGTATATGAACCAAGCTATCTTGATCTACACAGAACATGTTAAGAAATAATTGATTTCAGCACGCAATTTAAAATTCCTCATTGGATAGGTCAATAAACTCTTACGTTCGCATGTAATGGTCAGCCCTATCTTGTGGTTGAACATTGTTTATCATTCTCGGCATTGTACAGTGGGCTATATGGTAGGAATGATTTAAACGAAAGTTAAGGAAGAATAAAAAATGTTACACACCTTTGTATACATTTTTGTAAGAAGGGAGCATTTGCTCATCTCATTTAAGAGTTCAAGAGTAGACGTCCAGTCACAACAAGAACATCTATAAGGTGTGAAGACATACCTTAATATAAGTATACCAAAGTCTTTGACGTGCATTCGTCAAAAACATAGGACGGGAATCAATAGTGTCGGACCCATTGTTACAGTAACACAGATTTCAGAAAACGTTTGTGAGAAAAGAAAGATGTCTTCTGAGGAACCATAAATTCTTGAACCAAAATATTACAAATGCACCAAGTTTTTTTTATTTATACTTTGAAACTATACTTCGACTTTAAAATTGATGTTACAAACGGAATTGAGAAATGAAAGAAAAAAGTATCTAATTGTAGATGTCTAATAGAATTGCGTGTAACAAAAGGATAAGTTGCTCACCATGATTTAGGACTACTGTTAAATGCACACACCACAGTGGGTATGAAATAAGGTGTTTAACATCATGTAAAAGCGTTGGTGGCAGATTTGTAACGTATCATTCAGTCATCGACCTTGACCCTGCATTTCAACACATACTTGACACACTTTCCCCATTTTGTAAACAACGTTATCCAGGGCAGAACCAATTTGGTTCTTCGACATTTTTTTCATGAGATGGCGTTTTAAATTAGCCCGCGTCCTTGTAAACAAACAATGGGGGCGTACATGCATACAGATACATTATGTGCTAAAATTGCTATTTGGCGTATTTTTGACACATGCTGTTCTGTGTCAGCCCACGCAATGAGCACAGCCGGTTACCCTTAACATGTGTGCAATGTTATTATTTATTTAAAAAGATTGGTTTCAATCTGAGCTTAACAATGTTTTCAACAGAATGTTAGTAATTTCACGGTTCTCTTTGTATCCGTCTTTGTTGTGGATCACCTAAAATAGCCTTAGTTCTCTTCATGTCTCTGACTAGTTCCGTTCGTAAACGTTAGAGGAGAATGGTCGACAATTATATATCCACTTAACAATGAGTATGTCATTTTGTTAAACACTAAAACATAATTTGTGATATGATAAATTGTTTATGGTCATTTCCTCGCCAAGTTCTCAAATAAGGACTGGTGGGGAAGCGTTTTGAATTTCGTGCACGGACATACAACGTGACTATTACACCGGGAAGTTCGGATAGATTTGTATAAAACAGGCAGTCTAGTTTTAATTCTTTTAAAAACCGCATAAAGAGTTAATTGGTTTGAAACTATCTTTATACAGGACGTAATTGGGAGCTTTTTTGAATGGCTGACGTCCATAGTAAGCCGTTAGTTGTCGTATACACCGACATACTTTCTCTATTTTATGGTCGCTTACAACACGATTGACTGTTATTGCTCTGTTTCTACGAGAAAACTGCTTATTAAGCAGATGTGTAATTGGTTTACATCTATCTTAAATATGTCCCCGTTATAGCAACAACAAGTGTAATAAAACTACTTTTTGTACGGATTTATAGCAAAATCCGTTTATATTGTAAAAACACCAATTATATGCAACAACATATGCGCTAAACCTAGTATTACAAGGCAATAAAGTTACTGCACAATTCGCAACAAGTGCATCGTACTTACACAAGTCGTTAAACAACTGCTTTGGCTATAAATCTAGAATCAAAATTAACGTTTCTTTAGATGGGAATCAGCGACATAACTAGAAATAGAACAGTTTAATTTCAAGTGCAGGTTCTCTATTTTTCTTTATTGTATCATTAGACTCATCTAAATGGAAACCTAAATGGACATCATCTACAAAAGAACAAAAAATATAGCCATTTCATGAAAGAAAATGTCTTCTTGTATTGTCCTACGAGAAATAAAGGAGGCAGTTATTATAAGGATGCAACTAAGTACTTAATTCACTCCATCATATGCGACTTTACGACTGTTTATAATTGTATAATGTAGGGTAGCAGAAATGCAACAGTTTCAAAGTATGAACAATAAAACTTGCTTTATGATATTGAGAAGAAATGATTGTGACAAATGAAAGAAAAACTGTTGGTACTTTTGTAAGAGTTGTTTGTATGTTCAGCGGTCGGTACATTCTAACGAATAAGCATACAGAAAAGGGATAACAGACATCTCTATTCTTTATATTAAACTTGACGTTCCTAAACGTGCAATGGGTGTGATGATCTTATCAGTTTTACTCAAACTGGTATATCATAAAAGGTTTACGCTGCACACATAGGCTAAGCGCAAGAGGCGTTTAGGACGTGTTCATTTTTGAATGGTCAATGGTCTTGTTAGGTGAATATTCACTATTTGTATCCCATACGTTTTACACCAGAAAGGGGTACATTAGTCTAGTAGTTAAAACATCTAATTGGAAGACACGGGGTCCCCTCACCGATCGTTATCAAGTCATGGCTTGACCGTTTGAGATCTTCGTCGGGCTGTTTCTGGCTGACTTTAGAAAAGTGGAATGTTTTATCCCAATTCTTTGTGAAAATTCTAATAAATTCGATCTTCTTACATCTTTAACGATGCGATAATGTTGAATAACAAACATTGTTGGAGTGATGATAAAGCTCGTGAAACTATAAATTTATTTGCAACTTTGAACAAACAACATTGAGGTGAAGTTAATCAAGATGTAAACCACTTCATCAAAGAAGCCACGATACGTATGTCGGTTTAAATTTTCGCAAATATTTGTACATTTAAGCACCTACTCTGCTCATCTTATCAAATATTGTGTTAAACTAATTAGATTGCATGAGGAAAATACTGTTTGAGCCCTTAATAGAAACGTTTAAGCGTTATCAGAACATAACATCAATATTATCTTAATAGTTGAGACGTCGCATACAAAATATGAAATTAGCATCAAATTGTACTAAATCCTCTACCTATTTCTAGATCCTAATTTGATAACGTCGAAAATTATTTCTTTAATAGCTGCAACGTTAACAATGAGATCTGCCTTACAAAATGGATTTCTAAAGTTGGTTTACTAATGGCGGGCAGAATAAGTTCAAAACCCATAAGAATCGTTACGCCGATTCGCATAAATGTAAACAGTAAATATAGCAAGAGGGGACACAAATATGTGAAAATTCCTACATGTCTCACTTTGGACTCTCTAGTATTTTACAATCAAAAAGCTGAAATAGCCATTAGCTGTGTATGCCTCAGTTGAAACAAATGGTTTCTCTTCGTTATCAAAACGAATTGCAACAATAAACGTGTTTAATCCCTTACCCTACAATGCCTCTTTTTGTCTCATAAGCTGTGTACGCTTCAGTTATTGCAACAATAAACGTGTTTAATCCCTTACCCTACGATGCCTCTTTTTGTCTCATAAGCTGTGTATGCTTCAGTTATTGCAAAGATAAACGTGTTTAATCCCTTACCCTACAATGCCTCTTTTTGTCTCATAAGCTGTGTATGCTTCAGTTATTGCAACAACAAACGTGTTTAATCCCTTACCCTACAATGCCTCTTTTTGTCTCATAAGCTGTGTATGCTTCAGTTATTGCAACAATAAACGTGTTTAATCCCTTACCCTACAATGCCTCTTTTTGTCTCATAAGCTGTGTACGCTTCAGTTATTGCAACAATAAACGTGTTTAATCCCTTACCCTACGATGCCTCTTTTTGTCTCATAAGCTATGTATGCTTCAGTTATTGCAACAATAAACGTGTTTAATCCCTTACCCTACGATGCCTCTTTTTGTCTCACAAGCTGTGTATGCTTCAGTTATTGCAACAATAAAAGTGTTTAATCCCTTACCCTACGATGCCTCTTTTTGTCTCATAAGCTGTGTATGCTTCAGTTATTGCAACAATAAAAGTGTTTAATCCCTTACCCTACGATGCCTCTTTTTGTCTCATAAGCTGTGTATGCTTCAATTATTGCAACAATAAACGTGTTTAATCCCTTATCCTACGATGCCTCTTTTTGTCTCATAAGCTGTTTGTCTCATAAGCTGTGTATGCTTCAGTTATTGCAACAATAAACGTGTTTAATCCCTTACCCTACGATGCCTCTTTTTGTCTAATAAGCTGTGTATGCTTCAGTTATTGCAACAATAAACGTGTTTAATCCCTTACCCTACGATGCCTCTTTTTGTCTCATAAGCTGTGTATGCTTCAGTTATTGCAACAATAAACGTGTTTAATCCCTTACCCTACGATGCCTCTTTTTGTCTCATAAGCTGTGTATGCTTCAGTTATTGCAACAATAAACGTGTTTAATCCCTTACCCTACGATGCCTCTTTTTGTCTCATAAGCTGTGTATGCTTCAGTTATTGCAACAATAAACGTGTTTAATCCCTTACCCTACAATGCCTCTTTTTGTCTCACAAGCTGTGTATGCTTCAGTTATTGCAACAATAAACGTGTTTAATCCCTTACCCTACAATGCCTCTTTTTGTCTCATAAGCTATGTATGCTTCAGTTATTGCAACAATAAACGTGTTTAATCCCTTACCCTTCGATGCCTCTTTTTGTCCATAAGCTGTGTATGCTTCAGTTATTGCAACAATAAACGTGTTTAATCCCTTACCCTACAATGCCTCTTTTTGTCTCATAAGCTGCAGAAGACTTAAAAAAAGCAGTGTGACAAAACGATATAACCATTCTTCATAAGCAATTAATTATTTTTTACTTTTGTTGTCACGGAATGGGGTTGAAATATTAACATTGTTATTTTATCATGTGCTTTTGCTTTCAATTTGAAATCATTTCATATTTCAGTATATGAGAATGGTTAAAGGGAATTTTCAGACTCAGATGACAATGAACAAACAACATGCACTGATGAAAGGCAATATCTTTATAAGCGTGATATTCCTAAATTATCGCCATCAAAGAAATACTTGCTCCATTTTTTTGTTTAAAACGCCCATATATATATCACATTGATTTTATCGCCTTTAAAATGGGTTCCCAACCCACGACCGCTGGGTAGGCTCCGGTCAAATGGGTGGTATATGTAATTATAAATTGGGGGTATTTGTAATGAAAGATTGCTGTTTTATCGTTCTTAATTAAAAATCTCGTCACTCTTCCATTCAGTAAAGTGTACATAACGACACTTCCCAGTCCGCTCTATTAGGGATCAAACGCTCAGGATTAAATGAATATACTAAATTGTTATTTTTTCATTTGGTTTTTTAAAAGATTTCGCCACATGGCATTGCTTTATTGGCAAATACTGATTTTGAAATGTAAATTGAGTAGACATATGTGAAATGTTAGATACAATTCTTGATTTTTAAAAATAAGCTTCCCTTTACGTTAATGAAACTGCAGTGTAACGTGGGTATCACAAGTGAGGAAGTATATCCTGATTTTGAACGTCTGTCGTCTGCTCGCATGTCAGAATCTGTTATTTGTGCAATTTGAAAGCAACAGCAGACGACCAAAGGTACCGTGAACAAGATACAAATCATGCGCGGATATTCGATAGAAATTAAAGTGAACAAATGGTGATTTCTAATGAGCAGCGATTTATCATTTGGTTACCGTGGTGTTTTAAGTTTTCTGCAATAGAAAGGTTATATCCTACAAGAGATCATAAGGCCGTAGCAGCCGTAATCCATGTCTTATAACTCATTTGTTTTCTTAAAGGAATCAAGACCCCTTTTATCAGATTTCTTCTAACATTTTGTAGAAATAGGCGATATTCCACGTCTAAAAGTAATGTTTTCCCGGTGGGGAAAATGAATATTTGACACGTTGCTTGCATCCGATCCTTTATGAAGAAAACCTTTCTTCTCTGTAGCGCCGCTGAAATATCTTAATTTCTTTTCTTTATATGACAGAGAATTCATTGCATTACATGTCAAAAACAGCATTTTGACATCTGTAGAGCATATGGTCCTTTTGTAAATAAATGGTCCAACAAACATTTTTGTTTTGCTTCATGATTGTGTCTGAGGACGAATTACAATGTTGCCCTTATTTTGATGTCCATGCATTGATAACAAAAGATTCAATGACGTCAATATAAGGGCAAGATTGTAATTCGACCTCAGACACAACCATTTGTCTTTATTCACAAATGGCGTTTTTTCCCCATTTGTAAACGTCTTTTAATTACAAGTTTAACATTTGACGTTGTTATACGATATTCTAACGTGCCTACACGTTCAACTCTTGACGTATTATAACGCAAAAACGTTACACGACTTTTACTTTCTTTTTTATACATCGATGTTTTATGATTTGATTATTTTTAGTCTAAGCACAGCTAAGACTTCAAAATATAGTTATTTTAAGGTAAGTGTCTGTGGTATAATTACATCTGTGACTAATGTGAAATTCCCTATTTCGGCAACAATGTTATCAACAAACACGGAGGTCTTCATAAAAAGATATTTGATATGCTTGAACAAATTCCCCATTATTTACACGTTTATACTAATGACTGTAAGTTAGTCGGTTTTAGATTGTTAAATCTTGTTCAGAGGTCTTGGCGATTTTTGTGTTTAAGTTTTCTATCATAGGAACACCTGAAAAACCGTGTGATCTAAGGAGGTAAACATATTTTGTGTTGTAATCAAATCGTCAAAACACACTGTTTTCATCAGAGAACCGTTTGAAAATCCTTCCCTGTTAATTAAGCAATAACAGGTTGGCCAGGACATAGAAAAGGTTTGGGTAATTACGCAATGTGTCGTTCCGGATCAGAATGAACATCTTGCACAGGCTGATCTGCAAAAACACTTTCCACTCTTGTTAAAAAAATAAAGTGCTTAACGTAATTAAAATGATTAAAAAGACAAAATGACCAAACATTCATTTATCGAAACAAAGGCTCAAGCGTGTATCATAGATTGAATTCTATTCAGTCAGTATTCTTAAAGAACCGATTATGCATTTAGGTATGAGTACAATTAATATACGGCTTAAGAGAAGAATTAAGAAGTTAACTAGGTCAATAAAGCTCATTACTTGATTCTTAAACAACTATGTCACACCGACTTAACAGCACAGACAATGCAAGCTGTGACAGGTTGGTTCCCATATTCAGAGAGCACACCATGGCTGGTTCCTATTTGCAAAGCACCGGCTTTCATGGATTAACCTGACATTATACTTACATCTTATTACCTGACTTCTGTAAAATACATTTCATGAAGGTCTTTGAAGTGGTTGTTTAGAACTCTGACGTGACCTAGTAAGAAAGCATAACACCATATAGTAGACAACTCTTCTGTTACCGAATTGTTTTGCTTTTGTTATTTTCCGTTTTTTGTATTTTCCTTTTTCATCATGTAAACCCACAACGTCACGTATCCGCTAAGGGTTCTGGAAAAGAACTATATAAGGCTTTACTTTCGTTACAATCCATTATATTTTCATTGAATAACGTGATATTTATTTATATTGTGGGTATTTTACTGTATAAGATATGTTTAAACTAAATGTTTTCCAGAATAAAGCAACAGTAGGGCACTACCTAATTCATTGGCGGTTTGGTGTTTCATCTTTTCTCATTATTTGTTCACTGTTTCTATCTATTTTCTTTTACGTCATTCATTTTACTCGTATTTCTTATCGTATATGTTTTGCGCTCGATATGACATTTGTTGACGACGGGCATAAAACACAAACCATAAATTGACTGCCTTCACTGATTCAGATTATTCATGAAGAATATCAGGGGAAACCACTCTTAATACCACGTCTTACCATATGATGCCACATTCATTGCGATTTAGGTTGTAAAATAACTTTTCAATACTACCACATTTTCCTTACGATAAAGGCTGTGAAAATAAGTTTTCGATACCACATTTTCCTTTCGATAAAGGTTGTGAAAATAACCTTACGCTACCACATTTGCCTTTCGATAAAGGCTGTGAAAATAAGTTTTCGATACCACATTTTCCTTTCGATAAAGGTTGTGAAAATAACCTTACGCTACCACATTTGCCTTTCGATAAAGGCTGTGAAAATAAGTTTTCGATACCACATTTTCCTTTCGATAAAGGTTGTGAAAATAACCTTACGCTACCACATTTGCCTTTCGATAAAGGCTGTGAAAATAAGTTTTCGATACCACATTTTCCTTTCGATAAAGGTTGTGAAAATAACCTTACGCTACCACATTTGCCTTTCGATAAAGGCTGTGAAAATAAGTTTTCGATACCACATTTTCCTTTCGATAAAGGTTGTGAAAATAACCTTACGCTACCACATTTGCCTTTCGATAAAGGCTGTGAAAATAAGTTTTCGATACCACATTTTCCTTTCGATAAAGGTTGTGAAAATAACCTTACGCTACCACATTTGCCTTTCGATAAAGGCTGTGAAAATAAGTTTTCGATACCACATTTTCCTTTCGATAAAGGTTGTGAAAATAACCTTACGCTACCACATTTTCCTTTCGATAAAGGCTGTGAAAATAACCTTACGCTACCACATTTTCCTTTCGATAAAGGCTGTGAAAATAACCTTACGCTACCACATTTTCCTTACGATAAAGGTTGTGAAAATAACCTTACGCTACCACATTTTCCTTACGATAAAGGTTGTGAAAATAACCTTACGCTACCACATTTTCCTTTCGATAAAGGTTGTGAAAATAACCTTACGCTACCACATTTTCCTTACGATAAAGGTTGTGAAAATAACCTTACGCTACCACATTTTCCTTTCGATAAAGGCTGTGAAAATAACTTTACGCTACCACATTTTCCTTACGATAAAGGCTGTGAAAATAACCTTACGCCACCACATTTTCCTAACGATAAAGATTGTGAAAATAACCTTACGCTACCACATTTTCCTTACGATAAAGGTTGTGAAAATAACCTTACGCTACCACATTTTCCTTACGATAAAGGTTGTGAAAATAACCTTACGCTACCACATTTTCCTTTCGATAAAGGCTGTGAAAATAACCTTACGCTACCATATTTTTCTTTCGATAAAGGTTGTGAAAATAACTTTACGCTACCACATTTTCCTTACGATAAAGGTTGTGAAAATAACCTTACGCTACCACATTTTTCTTTCGATAAAGGTTGTGAAAATAACCTTACGCTACCACATTTTCCTTTCGATAAAGATTGTGAAAATAACCTTACGCTACCACATTTTCCTTACGATAAAGGTTGTGAAAATAACCTTACGCTACCACATTTTTCTTTCGATAAAGGTTGTGAAAATAACCTTACGCTACCACATTTTTCTTTCGATAAAGGTTGTTAAAATAACTTTTTGAAAACACATTTTCCCTTGCGATAAAGGAAGTAAAGAACGGTTTTTGAAACCCCAGTTGTTAAAATAACCTTACGCTACCACATTCTTCTTACGATAAAGGTTGTGAAAATAACCTTACGCTACCACATTTTCCTTTCGATAAAGGTTGTGAAAGTAACCTTACGCTACCACATTTTTCTTTCGATAAAGGTTGTGAAAATAACTTTTTGAAACCACTTGCGATAAAGGAAGTAAAGAACGGTTTTTGAAACCCCAATTGTGAAAATAACCTTTCGATACCACACTTTGTTTACAATGCTAGCCATGTATTTTGAGTAAAAAAATTATTGAAAGCTAGTTTTCTCCCGACCATGTATGATGCTGACTCTCCCGAAATTCTCTATTAATGAACCATTCCAAACATAATTGAAACACCAAGGACACGAAGTCGAACGTAAATAACCTACTGCGTCATGTTTGATAAGGTAAATCTATTTGTCCTATTTTTCCATGCTGTAATATCTGGTGCTACCCTTTCGGATCCTACGTTTAGATAAAAAGTTCGTTAATCGGATTCAAAACACTTCGTGCAGAAAGTGACTTCTCAGATCAGCATATGTAAAATCTCACGAGCTGTTCTAGCATGATACATGTCGTGAAAGCATTTATCGAGCCTTTTCCCATGTCTAAGTCGATTTCAATAAACAGTTCGCGGGACCTGAATAATGCCCCAAAATCACGACATTATGAGGTGGTTAATGGGCCGTTTAATGTTCAGATCTCTTTATCCACTCAAGATACTAGACTCAAGCATAAGATACTTTTTTGAAACGTTTATGTACCATGAAGGAGCTATGCAATTTTCATGTTTACAATATATCGGAAATATCGGCAACCTATGTTCCCTGGCCATGGATGGTACTATGCGACCAAAAGCCCATTTCGATTGAAGACATTAAGATATTTCCTTCTTTTAGCGACAATACCTATAAACTCTCTGAATGGTTCCTGGCCATTAATCAAATGTGTATAAATCATAGTAACTACATCATTAACCATGTCCAGGTGGTATCACTTTTTAATAAAAAAGCAAATCACGTTAAATACAATTGTAGGTATCTGACCCATGTTTAAGAAACAAGGTGCATATTAGCGCTTTATTGCTGGTACCGTCGTTCGTCCCTTTCACAGTCCTGCAAGACCAAAGGACCAGCGATCGAGCGCCCGCGATCACACTGTTTTTTAAAACAAGGCTCAGGTGAGATATTGATAAAAGGTCGGAAAGAATAATTGGGTATTAACGAGGTACTCGGAGTACTATGTCGTATATAACATCTAAATGTATCCCACGCTTGGTGAAAACTCTTCCTATCGACATTTTCGTAAAGTGTCGGTCCGAATCGGACAGTGTTTATCGCAATGGATAGGCGTTTATACATATATCGAGTATGGTCTTAAGTGACCATGACTACACTTGACATAACAGCTAGTAAAATTGAGTTCCTGTATTCATGCATCAACACATCTGATCTGGGACGACACGTTTCCGTGCTGCCTTACAAAGATAGAAGAATGCCCTTGAGTAAATTGTCAGGGGTTAACGACGTTTGATGTAGGTGTTGAAGGGTTCATGTTTCACCATTTAAAAGGTAAGTAATACATAAAGCCATTATCTCTCTATCTACTAAACGAGAGGTTTTTTTTGTAAGTGTAGGGTACGAAGTTTATGAACGAGCTGAAACGAGGCGTGTGAAAGTTCAAAGGAATAAATAATTCATTGTGAAATGAGGGGTGTTTCTTGTTTCTTCTGAAATCCGAGAAAATTTATTCAACGTTAGTTTAGCAGCTTGTTTTATGCGGCGCTGTTGGTAGGCGACCGAGAAAGATTTTACCTTTCAATTGTCATAAGGAAACCAATTTGATATATAATTTGTATGGATCGATTTAAAAGTGTTAAATAGACTGTTTTGATGCATCTTTTATTAATTTGTTTTTACGAATCTAATAATACAATCAAATGCATATCAAACGCGTTATTTAGTATGCTTTTCATGGTTGGTAGATCAATAACTTGAAAGTCATATATGTATTAATGATTTAAACAGCAATGGTAAACAGAATTACTTTATATTGCAAATTTATCTGCAATTACGAAAACTCATATCTAATGTATTGACATGATATTTTCTCAAACGCATCATCTTGCAACAAGCCCGGTGTCTTCACCCTTTGCACCACCAGGACTCACTCTGGCAGATCTGATGCATACCTCTTACGAAAACAGTGTGACAAAAGCATAATTTCTTTCTTTATGTTACCCTAATAATGATATGCATTAACATGTGTGACAAAAGGATAAACTGCTGAATAGCAGGTATTAATCATTGTATCACAATGGTTTCTAAAGACCTATGCAGCGGATGTGATAAAGTGATGTATTATATTAGAGTAAAGGATAGACTCCCCGAATTTAGATTGACAGGATGAATACTCTAACACCTGACAAGCAAGTAGCACTTAGATATTCTGTGATTTATTTTATAGATTGATGAATAAACGTCATCTGTTATTGGATCGTATAGGTAATGGAAATGTTTATCGAAATTATCGTTCATTTTCAGCAATAACTTGCACTGTTTGGCATTTGCGATATAAAGGCCACTTTTATGAGTATTTCCAAAGTCTATGTTTACGTAAAATCTGATTTTTGCTTATAATAATAATCCTAAGTACCAAATTCATCGATTATAAACACTTGGGGTAGAACACACTCTAGGGCTTGTTTTTACTGACACCATCTTGCCAAAATGTGTATGTGTTACCTTAAGGAGAGGGACACGTTGCAGTATCGATCTCACAAGCAACCATTTGGCCTTCTTCAGAGATGATGTAAGATAAACAAAGGATAAACGCCTGACATTGGTACCATCATCTCTGGTTATGAAGAGCTAGCAACATGACACATTTATATGCCATTTTAATGGAACACTTTGCGACAACATGATATATAACATGTTAGTAGTGAGAGACAACACGGATTTTTCAGATGTGTGACAAATGTTTGTCTTGTCTTAAGCGACCCTTAAACTCACAAACTAATCAACAGACATGGACACATGCACATATGGCTTCAAACAGCCTTACATATTCAACGGAGAACAACAAGACAATGAAGAGGCCCCTAGCGTAGTTGCTCTACGTGATTTTATATACTGTAATTAACGGTCGTGATGCGAACTCGTGATGCGTTTAGGTAAAAAGGAGCACAAAGCCAAACCAGTGTATCTCTCTCTGTCTATGGCTAATAAGCATTCCACTTGTAGTTTTATCATACGGAAGCTGCACCATTGGCATCGAGGTGAGATAGAGAGGTCTCGATGGTCTATTGTAAACAACGGGGAAGATATCAAGATAAATCGATTGTGGCAGTCACAAGGTTTCCCAGATTATCTATACAGTGTTATAGTAAGCTGGGTATAGGTTGGAAAACTCACGGCTTTGCGATCAGTTCTCGCAGCGATAATTTGGACACCTGATTGGTTGTATAGGGTCACGTGTGTAATGAAGACCAATCAGGTGTTTGCAATTAAAGACTGGTGTCTTGTTCTTCAACTGAATGGGAAGAGTTACCAATGTGTAGACAAAGGCTGTGAAACAGCTATTGCATTTAAGGGGTTTGCTCACCTATTGCATATGAGGCCAGAATTCCTACCAGCGTGTTATACCTAATAGGTCACCAGGGTAAAACAACAAGAAACATGACATTGAAGACGATTCGATACAAAATTGTTGTGTATAACATTGTATGTCACTTATAAATAAAAGCGCTACGTATATAAAGTCGAAACACTTGATTACAAGGAATGAGAGACAATATTTCGGTTGTCTGTTTGTTAGGTTGTTTAGTCTAGGCAACTCACGGCGGCCAGCGAATCTTTCATGTCTAAGGAATTTCTTCGTCAGAAATACACATTTTACCTTTCAAGTTACAGAAAGCTTTGTCATATGAACTCAGTGATCAGTAGTTTGAGTCGAACAAGATTATGTCATGACGACATCATTAAACGTCGGAAAGCCATTTGGGTGAGCAAGGTCTCTAACACTTAATCCTTGTGTTGTCGTTTCGCAATCACGTGTTTAAGATTCCCCTCTATCGTAGAACAAATTCATGAATCGGTGCCTAAAACTGGGTACCAAAAGGTCATTTATGATGGTTTCCAAAACTTTTCAAAATAATTGATCAGAATGTTGATACAATCAAACATAAGAATATAGAAACCTTTTGTCAAGTCTTCAACTTTTTCTTTTGCTGTTATATCAATGGAACATCATACAAACAGGACGAATTGCCTTACGTCAACAGGTTGTGTTACATTTGCTTTGTAGAACAATAGGCTTGCACGAGTTCAAATTTTGAATATCTCCCCGTTTCATGGTCGAATTGAATATATGTGTTACGATCGCGGTGGTTCTTGAGAAAGCGTAATTTTGTCATTACACCGAGAGGTGAATATCCCATTGCATAATACATCATCTTATCTATCAGATTACCAAACCGAACACATAACAAAAACTCGTAAAACACGGGTGTTTTCCCAGAGGTATAAAAACGCACATAATGTTTAGTAATTCGGTTCTTTTAACAGATCTAGATTAGAGACGCATTATCCTTGCTATTTTTTATTGCTTTTCTGGACCATATTTTGGAGGTACTCAGGGCAAACCTTAAAATGATTCATTTAATAGCTTTTTGAAATCTTGCAAGATGAAAGAACCCAAAAAGCCCCATTGCTTCGATTACTAATACTACTTGAATTGAAGCATGAATTAAGTTAAGATAACGGCTAGAGTTCCGAATTAAACAGGCTTTTGCACTTTTGCATTGTGAGATGAATGTTTTGATACCCTGTTTGTGATTGATGATAGTTTACTGTGAGATATCAGGCATGAATGAGGTTATAGTACCATGTTGCTTATTATCAAATGATTCTCAAAAACACTGTACAGGATGACGACAGGTGCAAAAGTAAACGGCTTTAAGAGGGCTTGAGATTCTCTCTGACACATGAAAAAGATCCAAATCTGGTTATCTGAATATCTCAATCGTCATGCCGCAGTGCTTCTTCTGCTACGGATTGTATTCAGTCTCTCATTCATATCTCAGCGCTTATAACCTATCTTATTTGTTATACATTGAATGTGCAGAAAGCGTGTTAAATTCAACGCTTTACCTCTGCACCACTGTCGCCCTTATGTCCATGCAGATTGTATTTCGTTGAAAATACTGCATATACTGATTCAATGAAATTGATTGCATTTTCGAATCTGGAATAAATGAATGACAAATTTAGTATGAAACAAGGGACCCGGGCATTTTCGGTATACAGGCTGAGCTAATGAAAATTAGCATAATGTGCGAATTTGTCATGTAGCAATCATGTGTTACTCTCCAACAAATCGCCGAATACTTGAAGCAGACACCATTCGAATCATCGTTTAGAATTAAGTCAAATCTGAATATCATCATACAACTCACCAGTTTCAATTTGTTATCTGAAAGAAAAAAACTATTGTGCTGTTGAATATGGTCATCGATTTAAAAATCAACTTGCTTGTTTGATGGTTGCAAACGATGTTGAGGTTAACGCCGATTGTTAAAAGAAGCTAGCTGACAGATCATATGTCCATGAAACTGAATCAGTATTTCCTTTTCCAAGAGCTCGCCTTCCTCTCTAAATGCTATCTTCATCACTCAGGGTGCCACGTAGGGGCGACACGATGTTTTATAATGAAACGTTGCTCTTCTGTAAGGAACAACACCGTGTGAAGAATAACAAAACTGCCTATCAAATTTTTGTGATAACATAAAACTGTAGTAAACAGATTTAATGAGAAATATCAAATTTATTTACAAAGTAGTCGAAGCTTTATACGCTAAGTAAGTTTGTTGTCTCATTATGTAAACATAGGTTCGTGAGAGGTTGGCGATAGTGTGAACCATGGGACCAGTGTTTCATTGTTTCTTAAACAAGCTTGGTGTGGTGCTCTTAAAGGTCAATACAGTATAAATAGGTATTAACGTCGCGAGGTACCCGGAGTACTATGTCGCATATAACATCTAAATGTGACCCACGCTTGGTGAAAACTCTTCCTATCGGTATTTTCGTTAAGAATCGGTCCGAATCAGGCAGCATTAATCGAAATGAATAGGCGCAATCATGTATTTCAAATATGGCCTTCAGTGACCATAATTAAACATACAATGAATGGCTACTAAATGGAGTTCCTGTATTCATGTGTCAACCCATCTGATAATAGGCGACACACATCCGTGCTGCCTTACAAAGATGGAAGAATATTTTTTTGAGATTTATGTCAAGAGTTATCGACATTTGTTGTATGTGTTAAAGGGTTCATATTCCTTTCACTGTAAGCTTGGCGAGGCTGCTTGTAGGTGACAGAATAAGTCATTTACTTTAATATGCAATTAGGAAACCGATTTGATTTATAATTTGTTTATATAGATATAAAGAAGTTAGGTAGACTGTTCTGATGTATCTTTTATTAATTTGTTTTTGATGTATCTTTTAATACAATAAAATGCATATCAAACGCCTCATTTAATCTGTTTTTCATGGTTGGTAGACCAATAACTTCTGAAAGTCACTGATGTTATAAAAATTTAAAACATCAATGGTAAATAAAATAGAATGACTTTCTATCGCAAGTTTATCTGCAATTACGAAAACTCATATCTAATGTATTGACATGATATATTTTCAAACACATTATCTTCTTGTTCGGTGTCTTTACCCCCTTACTCCAGCATGTCTCACTCTGACGGATCTGATGCATACTTCTCATAAAAACAGTGTGGCAAATGTATAAATCGCTCCTTTTCATACCCTGTTGATTTCATGCTTTTACCAGTGCCAAAAAAATATTAATTAAATGGTAGTTATTCATCATTGTATCATACTGATTTATAAAGACCTACGCAGCAGTAGTGATAAAGTGATGTATCAGATAAGAGTAAAGAATAGACTCATCAAATTTAGATTGACAGGATGAATAAACTAACACCTGACGAGTAAGTAGCACTTAGATCTACAGTGATCTATGCAAGAGATTGATGAATAAACCCCATCTGTTATTAGATCTTTAATGTAATGAAATTTTTTATCGAAGGTATCGTTTATTTTCATCAATTGTTTGCACTGTTTAACATTTCCCAGGTACAAGGCTCTCTTATGAGTATTCCCAAAGTCTACGTTTACGTAAAATCCAACTGTCGCTTATATATAGAAATAATCTAAAGTGCCAAAGTCATCTATTGTAAACCTCTACAGAAGAGAACACATGTACGTCTATTTTTCTAAGAAGAGGGTCACATGGCAGTATCGTCCTCCTAAGCCACCATTGGGCATGTTATTTTTTATTTTAATACAATTGTCCTTTTTTTCAGAGAAATGTACAGTGTCATTTGTATAAAACACATTGGGCCTTGTTCAGAGGTGATGTAAGCTAAGTAAAAGATAAACTTCTAACTTAGTTCCCTCGTCTTAGATCATGAAGGGCCAGCAACATGGTACATTGAATATGCTATTTTAATGGAGACACTTTGCGCCCACATGATAGATCATATATTAGAAACGATATGCAACAAATAGCGTTTTGTGATAAGGGGTGCTCTTTGCTCATGCGACCCTTTTAAAAAACATACAAACTAGTCGACAAATAATAACAAAGAATAACAAGAAAACGAAGAGTTCCCTACCGTAGTTCTTTTACATGCTATTATATGCTATAAGTAAAGGTCTGTTGCGATGTGAATTCATTAAGTGATTGGTTAAGAAAAGGAAATGAAAGCTCAAAACGTTTATCACTGTCTATGACCAATAAGCATTCCAATTGCAGTTTTATCTGACGAAAGCTGCACCATTGGCATCGATGTGAGATAGAGAGGTCTCGATGATTTATTGTAAACAAAGGGGAAGAAATTAAGACAAATCGATTGTGGCAGTCTCAAGGTTTCCCAGATTATCTATAGAGTGTATAGTAAGCTGGGTATAGGTTGGAAAACTCGCGGCTTTGGGATCAGTTCTCGCAGCGATAATTAGGACACATGATTGGTTGCATAGGGTCACGTGGGCAATGAAGACCAATCTGGTGTTTGCAATTAAAGACGGATTTATTGTTCTTCAACTGAATGGGAAGACGTTACCAGTGCGTATACAAACGCTGTGAAACAACTATCACATTTAAGGGGGTTGCTCACCTAGTGCATATAAGCCAAGAATTCGCACTGGCGCGTTACACCTAACAGGTCACCAGGGTAAAACAACAAGAAGCATGGTATTAAAGACGATTTGATACAAAATTGTTGTGTATAACATTGTATGTTACTAATGTATAACAGCTCTACGTATATAAAGTCGAACCACTTAATTGAAAGGAATTAAGGAAGAGTTATCTGTTGTATGATTATAACGAGGTTTTACACCGTTTTCAACTGTATTTCAGTCAAATCGCGGCGGTCAATGAACTTTGCCATGCTCAAGAAATTTCCTCGTCAACACTGCACATATCAACCATTGAACAGTGGGGAGAGTCGAATAAATCATGTCACATTGACCTCATTAAACGTCGGGGAGAATATAGAGCAAGCCGGGTCTCCAACACTTAACCTTTGTTTTGTAATCATGTGTTACCTGTCTGGTTGGAGTTCCCGCTCTATCGTCTAACAAATGTCTGATACGGTATCTTATACTGAATGACAATAAAGGTATTTATGATTGAACGAAACAATATTACAATCAAACATGAAACATGAAAATGAAGAAACTTTTGCCTGCTGTTCATTTTAACCTTTGCTTTTAGATCAATGGACATGTAAACGGATCAAACAATCAGATACAATGGCCTTCGTCAGCAGGTTATTTAATATTTCTTTTTTATAACACGTGTTCAAATTTGGAAAATCTCCAAGTCGCATGGTCGAGTTGTATCTATGTGTTACGTGTTCGGTTGTTCTCGAGAATGCGTGATTTTGTCATTTTACCGAGAGGTGAATATCACATTGCATAATACTATCTTATCTATCAGATTACCAAACCGAACACATAACAAATACTCGAGATACCACGGTCTTTTTCCAGAGGTACACAAACGAAGTTGTAAGTTTAGGTACTATATAGATATCTAGATAGAAGACGCTTTTCGCCTTGTTATTTTTATCGTCTCTCTTATCCCTTGATTGTTGGAACGTCGTGCGTATCCTCTGCATACGGTTTATCTCACAGCGTTTGGAAATATTGCGAGGTAAATGCAAGGTAAATGACAACAAAGAGCCCAGTCCCATTGTCTTGATTACTAGTTGGAGTTAAGCACGATACAAGTTCAAAGGATGAATAGAGTTCCGGATTTAAAAGGTGTTTCTTTCTTTATCTTTATTTTCACTTTAAAAGCGTTTTTGAGGGTATATATTTGCATCGTCTCGTATTAAAAAAGTTTTCGACCAATTGCATATATAATTAGGCTCTGATACGCATCTTTATTGAAAAGCTGAAGAGGCTCTCGTGTTATAAACGCTTTCTAGTTATATCAAAAAATGTTTACTTTGCTTTAATCCTAGTAATTAAAAGGACCACCATCGTTGTTTGTGCTGTACATTACAATGAGTATTGGAGCATGATGCAGTGTCATCATACAAAAGGGAATCCACCAGAAAACATTTAACGCTAAATGTCACAGTGAATTACTGCCTAACTCAAGTGGTTATACAGGGTGGTACAATTGGCAGGTTCTGTATGAAAATGCAGGAATCAGTACACAGTTGTGTGGTTTAACCACACTCACCCACTCATCCTGTCAGGGATAAGATCCTATATCGACGGATTCTTTCTTCCTGTTATACAAGTTAATGTTCTTCATTGTATCGTTTTGTTGGCCTTACTATTTCTCTAATGTAAATATATTGACATTTATGGTAAGTAAATTACATTTAAAATCGGTTAATGTTGAGATCCAGTTCTAACATTTGATCTTAATTAGATCATTGGTTATTATAAAAGTAGTCACGTTTTGGGACTACTTTGTCGCTTATCTTTCTTGTTAATTATATGCCGATTAATCATAAACATAAAATGGGTATAAACATGGTTTGTCCTAATTGATCACATGACTAGAACTATGACGATGATCAGTATAGGGAGATGACTTGTTTGATACCCTCTTTATGATTGATGATAGATTACACTGAAATATCAAACACGGATGAGGTTTTAGATAAATAGTACCCTGTTTATAAATATCACTGGTATCTCAAATACATTATAAGGGAGGACAACGAAATGAAAGCGGCTTAAAGCAGTTTTGAGCAGTTTTTAGCCGCACTCTGACAGATGAAATAGACTCAGATCTGGATACAGATCCGTTACTATGATGAGCGTCCCAATCTCCAAATTATCGTGCTTTTTGCTGCTTTCTGAATTCTAAAAGTCTTTCAGAAATATCCAAGAGCTCATATAAATGTTCATTGTATGTCGTTACGAGTACTGCATAAAATGTATTCCATACCATTTCCTGCTTTTTCGAATCAATATAGATATTCAGTGGTTCAATATAGTTATTCGATGATATTTCATATTGTGTTGCATTCAATAACTATCGAAATTAATGATTGACAGATTTATGATCAAACTGAGAAACTGGGCATTTAAGTTTGTCTGTCTGTCGCCTGAACTAATGAATATTAGTTAGATGTGCGAAATCTGAAACAGTCATGAGTTACTTTTCACCGTTTAAACATACACCAACATAGTTTAGAAACAAGCCGAATCTGAATATTATACTGCCAACCAGTGTCAACTTGTTATCTGCAAGGGAAAACTATTGAGATGTCGAAATAAGACAGCGATGAAACAATTATTTCGCTTGCTAGGTGGCTGCATACGATGTTGAAGTTAACACCGATTGTAAAAAGAAGCTAGCCGACATATCATATGTCCATGGAACCGCATCAGTCATTTCTTTACCCAGAGCTGCCTTTCCCCTCGAAATGCTTTTCCTAATTACCTAGAGTGCAACGAAGGGACGACACTATGTTTTATAAATGCAACGTTGCACTTCTGTAAAAAACAGGATTGTTTGAAGATTAGCAAAATTGTCGAGTCAAATTTGTGTGATAACATGATACTGTAATAAACAGTTTTAATTAGAAATATCAAATTTATTTTCAAAACAGTCGTAGCTTTATACGCTAGATAGGTTTGCCGTCTCATAGTGTAATTATTTCTCAATAAAGCGTTTAAGGTTTTTTATAAAACCCATTCCTCTTCATAAAAGTTCCTTTCGTATAG
This sequence comes from Cerastoderma edule, assembly GCA_947846245.1. Taxonomy (NCBI): domain Eukaryota; kingdom Metazoa; phylum Mollusca; class Bivalvia; order Cardiida; family Cardiidae; genus Cerastoderma; species Cerastoderma edule. The sequence continues at coordinate 50,424,557 of OX401408.1, forward strand.
AAATCGAAAGCATATGCAGACGACAATGCAAACATCTAAATTCTGCCCCGACTTTTCAACGAAAAGAATAAACTATTGTACCACGAGACTTTATAAACTGTAGAAGACACCACAACAACTCACTGTAAAGAGAAGGCAAATTACTCGTCACAACATATCCATTCTCTTGTTACCCAAACTTGATATGAAAAAAAATCACTTATTTCATATCAATATTGCTTCGGGTTTGTCCTACAATCAAGCATATCACATGAATATTTCCGAGGGACTTGATAGACCGATCAATAGTAAAACTGGTCGAATGTCTGATACCAGGGACTTGATAGACCGATCAATAGTAAAACTGATCGAATGTCTGATACCAGGGACTTGATAGACCGATCAATAGTAAAACTAATCGAATGTCTGATACCAGGGACTTGATAGACCGATCAATAGTAAAACTGATCGAATGTCTGATACCAGGGACTTGATAGACCGATCAATAGTAAAACTAATCGAATGTCTGATACCAGGGACTTGATAGACCGATCAATAGTAAAACTGATCGAATGTCTGATACCAATCTGAATACGAAACATTCATTTACGATTGACATCTGAAAGTTCGTATAGCTGAGGAATGAACACACACGCATTTCTAATGTGTTTATGTCATGACAATTCACACATAGGAAATATTAACGTCATCAAATGTCGGACCGATTAAACCGCCGAATCAGAATTCGAACCTGTGTATTTCATTTCTTATTTTGTTATGGATCTAATGGAGAGCCTTACTTAGTTAAGGCGTTATAATCCTGTTTAAAACATCGCTGATAAGAGAGTTTAGTCTGTTAGTTGTATCACACGTGAGATGGGAAACAAGCACGGTTTTACGAGGCTTTAAATTCTATTTGTTTATAAAAAACAGCCTCCAGCATCACCCATCAAGTCTTCATATTATTGGCAATTAACATTTCTAAACGTTTTAATTAAAGGTTCTTATTCCACAAGAACACTGAAACGTTTGTACCTCGGTGAATCGAACGCCTGTCGTTTTAAACATTCAGAAAACATACAATATCCGCCACACTCTAACCTTATTCTTTTTATCCAACCGATACTTTCCTAGATATGCGTAATTAAAGACAAAGACGAACTATGTACCTCGTAATGTCAGGTTTTTATGGCTTGAAATTTCCATGGGAAAACGCTTTCGCCAGTTTTATGCAATATCGATGGTTCGATCCTTATGTTTGATCAGATCTCTCACAAGTAAATAAGCAAATACTATCTTTAATGAGCCGGACATCCAGAAACAATAAAAATGCCATTGCTACAAAACAAATCTTTAAATCATGAAAAACGACGGCAGAGTATGGATGTGGCTTGGAAAGACATGTTGACTGAAAGAAACAGAACCATGTCTATGCACGTATTTCGACAGGGGAAGATTATCAAGAATTATGCATGTGCCTCTATTTGTTCTAATGCTGACCATGAATGTGTTTATTAGTTTCGCACCGTCTTTGTATTTCAATTATCGGTCATCGTCAATCGTTAGACTTGACTGACAGAATTGAGGCACTCAACTCGAAAACCTTTACAAGGCCGATATAGACGATCAAGGTATATAAACTCTAAATGCTTATCAGTAACAATAACAATGAAATAAACGTTTTTTCCGGCTGATAATATCGAAAAAACTTTCGAACTAACACGCCGAAAGGAGAATATGTTCACTACCAGCAATGTTTCTATGTTTTACAGGTTATAATAATCAATGTTTTTTTTCTTGTATTTGAGTTTATTTTTTTAACAAGAGTTCGTGTTTTTGCTGCAAATAATGAAAAGCGTAGAAAGGGTTGATGTAGTAAAGTTTGCACAATTAGTTTCCAATCAAATCTTAAGAAAACACTCCAATATACTTAATGTGCATACATGCCTTGCAGCATTTACTCTAATTATATCATCAGCGAGAACTTCCTTTCTGTTGCTGGTATCTATCTAAGAGTCACCCTTTTCTAAAACCCAGACCTCATTCACACCAGCGCAATGTTCAGTCCACAAATTGTTATATCAATATGAAGGTGAAGAGTTTTGTGACCTTTCAGTACGTATCCGGTTAGCCAAGCAAGCCCCTGTGAAGCCACAGGTATGGACTGCAAGGATTTGTACAATAAGAAGTTAGATGTGGACAAGTTCTGGATTCGAGATAATCACCTTTTGTCTCTTTTACTTGTTCAAGAGGTTTTCATTCAAAGGTATCATGACGAAAATACTTAGAGTAAAGTGACAGCCATTAGTATTCTAAGGAGGCGCCCAATAGGGAATCATTTACAAAAGCCATATACCATAATCATGTTCGAAATGAATCAGAACTACTTAGTATTAACCAAGTAATGAATTCTATTCAGCCTTATTTCGAAAGATTTTCAAAAAGATTTAGGATTCTAGGTCATACCTCTAGAAGAAGAAACGAGTTAATTGATAAATGAACGTTTACACCACACTACGTAGACTGTGATGGGTATATTACACAAGATAAGCTGCACGCCGCGGTTTTATATACATTACGTAATGCTCCATAAAACGTTATAGGGTATCTTTGATGTTAATTACATGCTTAGAGCGATCGTACCCTGCAATTTTATAACGTTTTATTAATACTCCAGTAATCCACTTATGTCTTTTATTGCATTTTGTCTAATAAGAAGTCTTCCATTAACCATAAAAACCGTGCGAATACTATATTAATGTGCCATTTCAGGAGCAATGATGAACCCTTTCTCGCAATCGAACGATTCTAAACGCCTTTACAAAGTACATCCTTTGAAAACATTATGGCAAAAGGAACAATTACCGAATTACCTCTTTTTCTATAACGATGCCGATGGTCACTGATATTGATATACACTGTATTAATGTTTTCTTACTTTCTTTATTTAATGTCAAGTGTATGTTTTTGTGATTCGCTTTGAAGAGCTTTAATGTGACTGTACTTCAGTACCAAGGCAATGACCGCAAAAAGCTGTATAATGGGTTACACATTAGATACAGTTTTGGTGTGCATATTTGGATTTTGTTGTAGTTGAATCGCGCGTAACTCTCATCAAATATGCCGAGAGCCTGTCTGTCAATTTCTATTCGAACCAAAGAGAGCCCCTGCTTGGATTCGAACCCATGATTTGAATGGTTTACTGATTGCAAGCCGAAGAATTGAAGCTCATGAACAGGGAGTCAACATTCTTTAACATGGTTGAAGCATATACGGCATTTGAAATAATCAGAATGGGTATGCTATGCCCCTGATTTAGATTTAAATGTAGGAGAAACGAACGTAATAATGTATTGCCAATAGTGTCATGTAATCACAATTTATTTATTGGGTGGTTTTGTTGGAATCGACAAATCGTCAACCTATAACACTGACACAACATATATTTAGACAAAAAATAAAATTCGCTTCATTGAAAATTATATTTACTGCTTGCCATAAATGCGAACATTCTACAGACCTCAATTTGGAACAACCAATCAATAATTCAAAATAGGTCTGATAAAAGGATGGTATACTTCTCAGTTAAGATTGACTTGTGACCCCACAATAACCCACATTGAGACATCGGCTGTGTAAACACTTAGTTTATACTTATTTATTTTACATCGATTAGTAAACAAGTTCTTACAACTTGAATAAATAAATATCGATTCTGCTTCCTGGATACAAAACCAGTACTCACATCGAATGTGGATTAATGAAAGGTCGCAAGGCAGATCCCGCTACTCACGGGATTTGAACCAACGACCCCCTTGTCCTGCGGCCGACGCTCTACCCCTTGACTACTGTCTTCCACCGCATAAACAGTAGGAACCCGCCGTCAGAAAAGTATGACTTTATCCGAAAATTGCAAAATACATTATTTCATGAATGTTCCTCTTATGCTGTTACCAGTCACGATATCCTTAAAGGGGACGGGTTAAACTTTTACTCCATGATGTCTCCTTACTTTACCACATCTTCTGCAGATGACCTTTTACAATAACTGCGTCAAGAGCATACATTGCTTCAATGGAGCAATTCATACTTTTGTCAAAATGATGTTCGTTCAAGGTACCAAAGCAAATATTACTCCTGATTTTTTGGTTTTATTTACTTTGGCGTGAAATTTGAACCAGTTACAAATTACAAATTCTAATGTTCGGAATAGATAAAGAGGTTTCATAAGGAAATAAAACGCACATTTGAAATAACTACCATGAGGGAATTCCCGGGACCGTGAAATTGCATTTCAATTTTCACGCAATAATAAAAACTGAAGTTTTACGAGTATCATTTCTTTTTTCAATTAAATAAATTGTATCAAATATCAGTAACAATTACCTTCGAGGCTTTCGTAAAGCAACTGCTTTCTGTATACCCTTTTTGTAACACGAGATTTAAAGAAAAAGAAGAGTTATCTCTCGAATTTTCGGGTTTTATTTTCTAAGTACGGCTAAATACGACCTCAGGAGAGACTATATAAAATTATCCTTAAATTATCTCGTACCTTATAATATGGCAATTCAAGCAACGCTTTCCTCTCGAATATCACAATGATTATTTTGTGGTCAAAGTGATAAGAAAAAGACTCCAATATGACATCTCTATTTCTGTGTGGTCATAACTTTGTTAGACAATTCCTCTCACAAACTTTTCTTTAAATGTAACTGCTTAACGAACTTTATGTATCAATGTGACGTAGTGCCTCTCTACCACATTGGTTTCAATATTTTTGTAAAATACATGCAGTCTCTCCGAGATATTTTGCCATGCGTTGCAAAATATTTAGAACAAGAAAATCGTTAATTAGAACTATCTGTTTCACAATATAGTAAATTTGAGCCATGATCTGAGAAAAGGGCCCTTAATGACAAAATTTTCAATTTTTACATTTTTGTATTTCTTATTAAATCTATCTTTCCTCAGTGTAATGGCGAAATAATTTTGAAAAAATTCAAAATATCAAGAAAGTTATGGCTTTTTAGAAGAAAGGCGTTTTATAGGAAACACATAAATTAAGAGATAATGACGTCGGCCAAATGACGTCGTAAGATCGACTATTTACTTAGAAAGTGGTATTGCTCCCACGCCTTGAATTACTGGGTGTGTATTCCATTTCAACTAAAACTGTCACAGAAAAAGGCACAACACCTTTGTCTAAGCAGTGGCTGTTTGGAATTAATTGGTTAATGTTCTTGTTGCCATGATAACTATTTATCAGATCGTTGCTCAGTTGCATTTGATATAATGCAAATGAATCAGATTAAATGACAATTGTGATAGAAATAAACTTTTAACTATAGAGCACGAAACTGGAAGTGTTTCCAATGCAAATATGTCACGAGAGACAATGGGTTAGAGAGAGAAGGTTTAACTAGATGCAATAAATTCCGGACTAAGCTCAAAGGGTCAATGGTCTTTGCAGATATATGTTTTACACGGTCTGGACCGTCTGGTTAAGTAGTAGTGCAACTCTACAAGACTAGAATAAAACCATTGGAGGCCATTCGAGACTCGTTTGCACTCTTAAACTCTTATAGATCTTTTTACCCGTATACTTCAAACGATGAAAACTACAAAAGATAGATATGCTGCTGAAAAAAACCGCTTTGATTGCACGTTGCAAAGCTGATCAAACCGGATCACATACTGCAAAATGGCACTGTCTTATTTAATGCAGTGTGTTTGATATTTGTTGTATAAATAATGTACCCCATGATTATTCCAAGAACAGAACATTCCATCTAATAAAAATGTTTACAAGCCTGATATGTCTGTAATGAATGCATTTAACTGCCTGGGGTTGATATTCATATTTATTCAAGCGGAGTACGCGCATCTTTATCATAATGCCGCAGCTGAGGTATTTGAAGCTGTGGTTTGTATGAAACGATTCAAACCATCCTTGTCGAAATAACATACCTTTAGTAAATTAATATGATGTTTGAACAAGGAGCAACTTTAATAATCAACTAAAAGCGTCCATTACCACTATTTCTTTATTCATTCCAATTTTGCCTGATCCGAATTGACCATTGTAAAGATAAGTTTACATTAACATTAATATATAAATGTAACTGGAAGACTGGACAAAACTCTGGCCAAAAAATAGAGTTTTCCCATTAATCGGCCTCTTTAAATCTATAGTGGAAGTTTATTTTGGATAAAAGTATTTAAAACAGATGAATCTTTAACGCTGGATTAAATGCGTAACTATTCATAAAACGAACCAATATTTTCTAGAAGCATTTATGACAATAGAACACAATATATTCCTTTTATTCTATTCTGCTTTTTATACATGATGTTATCCGAATCGTTTATGCATATTGTACAACTAGTGTCTGTTCAAACAATTAACACGGACCACTTATAGAATCGAAATGGGGTAATGCGGTGTGAGCATATAAATCAATGATATAATACATACGCATCTTCTCACAGCGTGAGTATTACTCTTCAGACGGCTTCACTTTTTGCCAATTTTGTATCTCACCGAGCCAAGTTCAGTTTACCAAGGTCGGTAAGGAGATAAAACTATCTGTTTAGTTTTTATATTTTGATATGAGCCGCTTTCAATACATAGCATTACCTTCAGTTATCAACTTCTAAACTGGACGAATGAGTGCTTAGTTTGTTTCCTAGTCTGCTATGTTATAAACATACATTTTCCGCTATTAGACTAGAAATGTGTATCTAAGGACGCTACACGCCATCATGCGTTTGTATTCATAATTGCCTGTTTTGCTTATACAGCAAAACAATAAATAATACATGTACAAGAGATCAAGCAACACCATTGTATGATACACCAGAATAACATACGTTTATTTCGTTATTGTATTTTTGTGTTGTCGTGCTTTACCTAAAGGAATATCGTATATAGCCCAGCGCATTAAGCTTCATAAATGAATTTCCTACCATCAAGGTACTAGTCAATGTCAGCATTGTTCTTCAAGGGAGGCTTTCGATCCAGTCCTTACCTATAACCAATTAGCCTACAATAAAGCGTTAAGTTCTATACAGATCTCTACTAGGTAAGGTAATCAATGCTTACTTTGATGATTTACCGTTGAACTGAATTTTGAATTAATTGAATGTAACATTAATTTTCCCTACATTGCAAACCTTTTCAAACCCAAATAAAATGCATACAAGGTGTACTACATTTAATATTTCCTTTCGTAGATGCGTCAAAAAAATTCATTCAGTCTGAGGCTTTCTTAATATTGGACACAATTTATCCGGAAAGCTCCTACTATAGCTTTCTCAATGACCTATATCTATATCAAGCCGTTGGCCTTCTAAATTTCCACGATTACGTCTCCTTAATCTATGGCTGCTTAAAATGAGATTGACAGTACATATAGCAGCCATCATATTTTACATTCTGTCGCCTGCGCATACTTAACCTCAGGCTATTCTAATTCGTTGTCACATTTACGCCTTTTGGACAGCGCTGCGAGGCAAGAGAAACGTGAGGGAATCTATGATGGGTTTTGGTGTTTACGTTCGAGGTGGAAGAGCAATGTAAATTGACTTATCACCTGGATAATTCCGTGTAAAGGCAATGAAATCCTTCCTTTATGTTGGTTCAGAACCACGCCAGAAGGGTATTGAATTAATACGACATGACGACTGATACACAAACTGCATCGAGTCTTTTAGGAATATAAATAATTATAAACATTGTCACCACGAATCGGCCCGTGTTATGTGCAGCGTCTTTACCGGGGATATGCTAATGAAGATATATATACTAGTGCAATGGATCATCTATAGTCAACGATTCACTTTGAAATTTCGAGGGCATTCTTCATTTAAAATGGAGATATTCCGGATTATCTCGTGCCTAAATCTAGATGACCGCTTATCTGATAATCAAATCGGATTATTTGTTTAATGGAATGAATCTTGACATAATTTTTTTAGTTTATTCGCTCGTTTTGGTTGTGAAAAACGTAGCTCCGTTCAATACCGTTTGTATAGATACTTGGTAATCCCCAATAACTTTTGAGTATAACTTGAACATGTTTCAATGTTTTAATGGGTCATAAGCACATAACAATACCATGACAAAGTTAGTGAATCATTTCGGATAACCATTGCCGTTTGAACCGACTGACAGTCGATGAAATTGATATTTGTTTTCAAGCTGGAATACGAGACTGGTTTATATTGAAAGAAAACCAGAGGGTAATTGTAAAGTTACAAATAGTATAAGAAAACGGGTAGAAATTTCTTTGTTAAACGTTAAGTTGTAAGTTAGGAACAGTTCCTTCTTTTGTAGAAAAAAGTCTCAAATCTTCTTTACGATGGGCGTTTAATTGAAGCGGTCGCGAATCTGTTATTTGATAGGAATGTACTGGTTTTCTTTTTAGAGTTTTTTCGGAGGTCGGTTTCTCAAATTTTGGCAAATGCATATCCTTATAACATATAAAATGCAATTCTGCAGTTTCTCGCATCTTCAATGAACATCGCGTAGTTATCACAGAGAAACGCCGATAAGAATGGCATATAGACGATCGAAATGAGAATTATTGGCTCCACATGACAAACATAAGATTATATTGTGCATAATTTAAGCGGTTTCGGCTGGCAACAGATCAGAGAACAAGTCGTATATCAAACTCGTTCCTGGATATAACGTATTATGATACAAAATATATTCGAAGGATAACGATTTATATTTTTGATGCAGACAATTGTTACCAAACACTTTCTCTTTTCAAATAATACAAAACATATGCAAACTTTAGGCATCAAAGACGACGTCGAAAAGAACATCACATGTTTATATTATAAAGCCGAACGTAAAAGTGCACGAAATATGAAGCTATTTGACAGGGTTCACTTTTCGTTTAAATTGAGTTCTTGATCATGAAAATACATTTAAAGTTTTTGTCATTTGTACGAATGGAAAGATTAATTAAGTTGACAGTTATTTGAATAGATACAACTTGTGTTTTGTATCAAATCAAGAAATATCATTTTCACAAAGGGACAAATTCCTGTATTTTATACGTGTGTAATCACAGACTTAGTTGTCCATGGTATGTGTATGTATATACGAGAACGACATTTTCACTAAAGACAAAAGGACAATTAGACAATGCTAGAATAGTTATTATTGGCACCAATGTCGATTCTTAGGTTTTAAAATTGTAAACGATCTAATATCAGGAACAAGCTCAGATTGTAGCGTCTGATATGTCAAACATCATATCGATTAAGTCATGTACAAAGTCGAGATAATCGCTTTTGATTAAAACCCATACAGATGGTGAGTTATGAATTATTGTGATAAGGTAACAAAAGGTTAATTTGCGATAAATAAAACAAGAGAACATTTTTCTATAGATACCCTCCCACGACCTTTTCTGATGCTATCAGTCCCGTATATTAATTATCGCTTTTTTGTAACACATATCAAAGACTTCGCCACAATGCTCTTGCCAACAGATTTTGATAAACAATGTCTCTAGAGTAATGATTGATTATGCGTAGATGACAGATGTTTTGAACTTCCAGAGACTAATTGCTCACAACAATTTGTTTAACCTCAAGGTCGACTCTTTGACAAACCTTGGTTACCACCGCGTTTTCTTCTCAATGCGGAATGACAGAAAATGCTGCCAGAAGAGGGTATTTGTTTTATATTTTACAAAAAGATAAATGGGTATCTGTGAGGAGAAGGAACATTCCTTCTGGTGCAGATTGTATTTGACCGGAAGTATACGGTACTGCAAGACCTTATGCGGATGCCTCTGTGGTCTAGTGGTAAGGGCACAGAACTTCAAATCACTCGTGGGTTTTAATTCCGGTCACGTCATTTGAGTTTCAATGAGAGGTCAATCTCCCGAATGATTTTCGGAATGCCGATGGTTCGTTCTACCGGGCTTGACCAGCCCTAATGGGTACATAATATAAGGTCTTCCTTCATCATTAAGAGTCAGGCATAGCAACATTATTAAATTAATGTTGGTACGATGTAAAAAAATATTCATAAGATGAACCGATGGATGGGAATATCTTCTATTTAACTTTCAACCAAACACAGCAAATTGGTAACCTAAACATTTGACTAAAACAATTCAAATGCTATAAACATCACATGATGGTCTCAAATATTCGGAATGAAAACGGCTGACTGCTAGCTTTTCGCCCTTTATAACGGAGGAAAGGCGATACAAGTCTAAAGCTAACTGTGCATTCATCAGAACGTAACTTTCTTTTAAACATCATTAATTAGCAATTCGGTCGTCTTATCTGACAAATGAAAGAAATGGCATTCAAAGTGAAGACCAAACTGGGTTTTGTATACATAGAAGTGAATAGTTTTATGAGAAAGCATCTTATCACACATATCTTTATTCCATACTTTATTCAAAATAGCATCATAGACAATGATATACTAGAACATGTCCTTCATTTGTACGTGGTCTTACTTATCTACAGCAGAAGATATAGGAACGTTGTAATAAAAGGAGAAACTGCTCTTCGTTTATTTGCGTTTATTTCAGTCTCAATGTTTTACACCCAACACTTTTACCAGTCACGTAATTCTAAATGAGGGACTGTGAGGGACGTAAAACAGAAACTGGGTCGGAACGGAATAGCACACATTTATACAGCGTTGTTTACTTTGGTATGTCATGAAGTCAAACAGCACCAATTCCACACATAACCCATTGACAAGCAAAAAGGCGGAATAAAGAAGGCTCATCATATTTAAGTCATGTCTAAGAACAGCATACGTGATATATGTATCCGAGGGACAACACTTTCCATGTATTGAGTAGATCTGTGATCATAACTTTTCAAAACACTAAAGGAACGGAACTGCAATCTAGGAACTAGGTACAGTGTCATACGGGACAACACAGTATATAAATAGCCTGCGCGTACTTCCAGTAAGAAAACATTACTCATACTGAGCAATTTTCTTTTGTTGGCACAATGGTTTCTATTCCAAACTACAAAGGATTTGTTCTCTTTTGATAAACTAATTCATCATTGCCAATTGCTTTTTACAAATTACAACAGTCATAGAATTCAAAATGAGAAAGTCGTTGGGTAGGTTACTTGCATATTTGATATGTTGCTTCTAATATTCTATACTCAAACCGCTATACAACTCCTATAACTATATTCTACACCTACTCACCCGTAAGTCGCAGCATCGCTCTGGTACTTCTGGGCTTGTTTGCGCGCTGATTTCCGCGTGGTGAACTTCCAGGCGCCTTCCACGCAAATCAGGACTATCAGAATCACGAAACACAATCGGATACACCAGTACGCTTGCATTCTGTCTGAAAAGTACAAATAACATAGACTTTAACAGCTGTCTCCCCTGTACATTCACGCCGTATTATCAGTTTTTGCTATCTCGGATCGCGGTCTAGTTCACAGGTCTGTGACGCTGGAATTGGCGTAAAATTGTACTCCCATTCTCGCTTTGTTTTTGTTTTTTTCAGTGGGTCGACCACCCCCGAGATAATCGGTTATATAATCGGTCTGAACTCGCAGTCCACGTTTTATGTGGGGATCTATCAAACGCATGTTAAACTACGATATAGTAAGTTTAATAGCGATTGTTTTAGTTTCGTAAATGAAGATCATTGTGTGTCCATCGCCAACGGGACAACATAGAGTGATTAGGAGTTATTGCTCATTTAAAATTTGTATTTTCAAATTTGTACTCATGAATTGAAGAAACAAATACGAATGTCAACGGATTGCATTACACGTTCAAAAGGGGGAATTCCTCAAACAAATACCAGTGAATTACAGAATAAAAGTCTTCAAACGGAATAGCTTTCAAATTGGTTTAACCTATGTCTCTACAGTGAACCTTTCGACCTCTGATCATTGACATTCCTGCATAAGAATGGTAAAATGTTTTACGGTCTTTATTTTAAAATGTATGCGTGTAACATTACATTGTGAATCATTGTGTCAAATGGCAAACAATGTTTCCCCTTTTCGCGATGTTTTATACCGGATATCACCAATAGTTAAATCAAACATAATTTGGGATTGCACCTAATGTGTATTTCATCTTAAATTGTCTGAATATCTCGTCAGTGGAACTGCGAACATGCTAGCATGCTCTGCTGAGTCCTTGATCATAATTCAATACCTGTTATCGTTTTGCACGAATGGCTTAAACGTTAAAAACAAACTAGCATTCGCATGGACCACTGCTGTATGTCATTTCAAATGCACGCCCGTACAACATTGGCAGGGTTCAAGGCTAGAATATTGGCACCAAAGTGCACACTTTTTTTTAATGCTCAGTAGGTCTTTTATAAGCAGAAATGTGTGTGTTAATGTTAATTGATTTATTCATTGCTCTTTTACGAAATTTTACATCGTTTTCATGGTAAAACCTCGATTACCTTCATTCGAACTTTGATGGAAAACGACTGTCGGTAAAGATATAATCTTAACCCGTTCCAATTAAAAAAAATTCGACCGACCCTAATTGAAAGGGTTTGCAAACGACATTTCGAAATGTGATGAAATTGTAAAACAATTTTCTGATAAGGCAGAAAACAGTGTGGGAAAAGGAGAAATTGCTCGTTACGAGCAATTTCTCCTTTTCCCACAATGTTTTCTAAAGTCGTCTGCAACATAGTAGTCAAATGTCGTTATTGTTTGGGAAAAGGGTTAAGAGTGGCTTAGAGTATAATAATTGGAGAACATGTAAATTTGTCTTAGCTCAATAAGTTTTATAGAAAGGTTCGGTTGGTCCAAATCAAATGAATCAGCAGACGACAAGTAAAACGGATGTGAATAATAACTTCTCTGAGGTTTAGGTAAAACCCACTATGACAAAAGAAGACTTTTTTAGCTGCAGCGGTTACGTATTATTCCGGTGTCAGAAGCTCTATGTGAGGTATTGTGCAATAGAGTCTTTGTACCAATAGGTAATTTTCTCATTCTTGACAATTTCTAATGTTACCTTTCCTCAAGCGTCTTTTGTTCCCTGCGAAATATTTGTGTTATGACAACAATCAGGCATTCTGCAGAGATGCAATGTAACGCATGCATAACGATATTGCACTCTACGTATTCCATGTTTGCTGCATAACACAACACCTTCAAAAAGAAATGGAACAAACACTTTCCCATAAGCTTTCCCATAAGCATAGCTTTCAACTCATCTACAATGTTATTTGATTCAAGATTACACAATAACTAAATAAATCAGGTACCCCCACACGATTATGTCCTCCTTTTGTCTCCTTAGCCACAAACATAAGACATAATTCATTCTTGTGGCGTGTGACCTTGAATTTAGATAAGTTCCAAAAGAACAAGGCGAGTAAAGAGAGCCAATGCATGGAGTCAGAAAGGTTTTATATAGCATCTGTGCACCCATCATGCCACATTTTATTAATGGTTGTAAAATGCACAATGCATGAAGAACCTCGTTGCATTTTGTTACGCTTCCTTTATAATCAGAACATCTCTCATGTTGAACTCCTGAACCCATGCAACGTTGAAACCACCAATGAAAGACAATTTCTCCTTTTTTTTCTCCGAACTGATGTTTTTTGTAATGTCTATTGTTTACTAAACAACGTCTTGATGAAAAAACTTTTTTTTTTGGCTGAAGAATGTAGGGTTGCTCAGTTTTGTCCGTGTAAGGATGGACTTTATTAAAGTCTTCCCTTCGATTCATCCTGTTACGTTTCATGAATACTGTTGTCGACGATTTTTGACAGTAATATGATTTGATTATTTGTTATAGTTTGAAATCCGTCAGTAGTATTTCACATGTATCGCGTTTTTAAGGTTTGATTGGAAAGTCACCCACACGAATATGCATCGCAGGTAGAAAAATCGGCAATCCGTAAGTCAGCCGGAATGCTACTGTACTCATCATCACAATCCAGATCCATTCACGTAATCTGAACCAAACGGAAAAGGGTCGCTTTATGGTCACTGTAGCAAAAACGGACTATAGAAGGACTGTATGATATACATTACATTCATCTATATCATTGGCACAAATGTTTTGACTTAAGAATCTTACAAATGGATACACAATACCAAACGTATAAAAAGTTTGTCTTCAGATTTTTTTTCATTGAAAAGTCGGTTCAAATATAAACCTTTCAAAGCCTTTCAAAGAGCAGCTTCTCTTTCTCGATCACAATACTTACCACTCATTTCACAAAAAATACGACATTTCTCATATTTTGACATTGGCATCTGGTGATGATTTCAATTTGAACATGGCATAAAATAAGATGAATTAGTTGATAGGAGGATATACTAAATCCTAAAAGTACCATACAATGAATATGATCATGTTACCCTGTTCGGTGTTTGGTACGACCTGCCAGGGTCTCTGAACTTTCACGCATAACAAGGAAAATTCTACCTCTCTGCACTAAAGCAGGGGTTCTATTTTCGAGGAAATGGAATCTGTTTTTGCCAGCAGCAACTAATGTCCGCATGCAACACCAGCTTTGCGATAATAAAACGATCTCGTTTACCGCGAATACGGAATTAGTGTTGACATATACCGCAGCGGTCATAAAGCGAACCATGCACAGATTCGTTTAGAATGTGGTTTCTTGCCAAAACTTGCAACTTTCACAAGATGGATTACACATAAAGCTACCGTTTGGAACCGATAGACTGTCAAATGAGCTTACAGTGGTCCGTAAAGAAAGGCAAATAATTGTTTTCATCATTTCATTATCTTAACGCAACATTAACTTACTGCTCAATTTATATACATTTTGGCTTTAAACTTATTTATTTTACATCGATTGTAAAACAAGTTCTTTAAAAATACATTAATTTTTCCTCGAATCTGGTTACTTGATTATAACATGAACTCGCGCCGCATGTGGATTAATGAAAGGTCAAAAGGCAGATCTCGCTCCTCACGGGATTCAAAGCCACGACTCTCGTGTCAGGAGGGTGACGCTCTACCACTGGACCACTGTCCCCCACCTTTTGACTAGATGTACTGACAAGTAATTTTCAAATAGGAATGAGTATTTTCTTCTTGGCTTTATAGCAGATTGCTTTTGACTTAACGATATGAAGTGAAGCGTATCGGCTGATTGTATCTCGTGGGGTCTTGTCAACTGGATATGTATTTTACATGAATGCTGTTTGACAAATGTTAACTGTCATGAATGCTGTTTGACAAATGTTAACTGTTAGCGGATGCACATCTTGATTACTGTGTACGCATAATGCAACTAATGCAAGATGACATGTATGTGATCTTGTGTGTTAGGAAAAGAAAAAAAGCAGTAAATAATTCCTTTGGTTTGGTTAATATTGGAAGTGAGAAAAGGCTTCATACTTAGAAATCTTGTCAGCTTATTTGCTTTTTTTTTTGTTTGTGTTTTCATGGAATCAATAGTTTTATTTGAGTTGTAGAGCTCTGTTTGTATAGCGATGTGTGAAGAAACCATAGCTTGGCTATGCTGAGTATAGAACCAACAGTATTCCTTTCCCTTAATCATTCCGGACATTTCCTTTCATGACAACACCATATATTTACCAGTTCTTGGATTTGAACCTCGCAGAAAAGGACATTGTACTTTCTAGCAGTATGATTCAATCAATAAACAAAGAATCCTTTGCTCTTATGGTGTAGCAGTTTCGTTTTGGATTTGATATGCTTAAAGTTTCTGTGCGTCATAGGATTATTTTTTTAAACCTTCGAAAATAAAGGAATAAAGATTAGTTAAACATTTCAGCAGAGAAACCAATAGCATATATGATGAATTTTGACATTTTCATTTTATAAAAATCCGAGGGAAATCCGACATAATCTAAATATAGCGCCAAGCCATGCACAACCGGTCACGTGACGCTCACGTGATACTTAGACTACACGCTGAAAACAAAAATGGACGCTGATACTAGTATCTTCTTAGTTAGAAGTACATCGTCACCTGACAGGCACTTGACAGCCCACGTGACGTAACTAATTACCATATAGCTGTAGTAGCATACAAAAGACAAGGCCATGGAGGTTTCCCGTCAATATCTTCATTTATACCGCGATTTCGGCGATTTTATTTTAATGAATATTTGTTAGAAGTATAGCTGAATACCATACGCAAATTCTACTTTTTACCAATTTAATCTAGAGTATGACGGCCAGGATCTTTAACTCTTGGCATTTATTATGAATGATAATTGGGTAGTTTCAATTGAACCACGTCGTATTGTGTGTCTTGTTTTCTTTTATTCCTACAAACGAAAACGCTACTTTAAAGTAGGTAGTCATTGGTTAAAACATACATGACCTCTTTCATGACTTTGTAGCGACATTAAGCCTTTTCCACCATATGGGATTTCACATTCAATATAGAGTGCTAGTGACAGCAGACGACTCTTAATTAGCACGAGGAAGGTCCGTTTTGTTGTGATACTGGGTAAAAACAGGGATATCCGGATTAAACTATGGTATCGAAAAGTTTCTTCTTAAGACAGATTTACTACCGAAAAACGTATATCAAGTTTTCCATGACCCCCTCCCCCACGGAAACATGTAAAATACCTCAACATCACGTTCCAGATGCATTGTTAAGCAGACGTTTAACTCAAACTGGCAGACGGCCTGGTAAATGGGTTTATAATCGTCTGCAATACAGCGCGTTTATACCGAAACTGACCGATATATGAACTGGAGAAATATCAAACGGTTTTATGCATTTTGTAGTACGTTTTACGATAATTGGATTTCGGGGTTTTTCTTTGAAAGTGCGCGAAGCAATGATTGAGATACGGCGTTTTTCTTGTTTACATTTAAATGAATTTTGTGTTATGGTTTCTTTTCTATTTATGTTATACTTTTATAGGACTTTGTATTTCTTTATCTAGTATAGAACGAAACGGAATAATTTCATTGAATGTCGACTCTGTGTGTTTGCTTGAACACTTTCCAATGGTCGCTATTTGCATTTTCTTTTTCTTTGACATTCAATAATGATCAACATTCTGTCCCTCCCCTTATATTACGGTTCCTTTCATAATTAACGAGATTCGTCAATTTTCCATACGTGTTTAGATTATGAATGTTCTTTTCACTTAAGAAGGCCAGTGTTTAATCATTGTAAAATGTACTTCGAAATATATTACCAAATACTAGGCGAATAAGACATGGCGTGCTTTATCTCTCCTCCGTCTGCCATTTCTCATATCTACGTGACGAGGTAACATGTTAACAAGACTTTCCCAGCTCATGTACAAAACACCAAGCTTTTAAAATGATCATGACCTCTTAATGCAAATTGACAAATTACCCGCTATCTTACATGTTTACGCATGCTCGAGTTTTATCTCGTAATGGAGACATTCAATTAATAAAGGTTGACCTTGTAACAGCAACTGGATTCGATGCGCATTCAGTAGATGATTCTACTCCTATCGGGGAATGGAGGCGCTTTGCTCTTTTGGAAAATATTTTTTTTCTGATGAACAAATAGTTCATACACCCCAGAGTCGTTAGCAAATTTATTCTCTTTGTCGTTTTCTAAATCCCGAAATGAGATGCCAGATTTGTTCTACGTCATTTCCTAATTGATATCTAAGCAATCAAAACGCGAAGAATTTGTGTACTTGTTATTACATCAGACTTGATGAAGATGTCCTTCGTTATCTCTATACCAGGAACGAAACGACTTAGTATGCACCCTTTTGACTAAAAGAAAATAGAAATTTTCTTTTAAATGGCATGCATACTAAAAACCGTCGACCTTAGCAACATTATTATATTAAAGAACATATGTACCTGGAAAAAACATAAGTTAAAACTGTATGTGTTAATTACTCACCTGATGGAATAGTATAGATCCGTGAAGGTATATGATTTAACCGTGGACAAAGAAATTGACCCCTTAGAACTCTCGACAAAGCGATTCAAATATACACCTACAAAATTAAAAGCCTACTCACTCTCTAATTTTGGATGGGTTTAGGAGCATAAAAAGTGAAATTGGATAGAAAGTATTTTGCTGAATATAAGAAATTGTTCGTCATTGTTAGTTTTTTCTTTCGGCATAATTGTTTAAAAACAAAAGGTATTCTCCTCAGGTCGTCAAACTATCTTAAAACAGAAACGGAATGGACTGGAAAGTAAAGAAAGTCATTATGAGAGTTGAAAGGTGGTATGTACCCGTTTTGTGGAACTTAACTTCTTGAAATCTAAGGTATTCATGGCGAACAAAATCATTTATTATCATCGCTACCAATATTTAACCAATACACCTGTTGCTTTTTGAACCTGCATTGTGCTGTAAATGTACCCATATCACAACCTCCTCCTGGAGATATAATTCACGGGGATTACAATACCCCGGACGGTTTATTCTAGTAATTCGTCTAGAGCAGCGCACTTGTTCTACAAACTGTCTCAGGTAATTAACCAATTCCTGTTCTCGTGTGTTTTTCCCGTTTGTACGAGATCCGTGCCAGATAGCATGTTATCAGGTTAATCCATATTAACCCGTATCATCAATAAAACTAACTGATGATTAAACCATTCGACGCTACTGTACATGTACCTGTATCTAGGTCATAACGACGGGGGTGGTGCCATTAGTGTTTCCCTCATACATTACACAACTATATCTTTAGCACATGGGCAGTAAGCCTTAGGAACAAGTGCTATAAACCAAGATGTGGCATGTTACATAGTATTACAAATAAAACTGTATTTATAAACATTTTATGTAGTATCCACATCGCGGGCAACAGTGGTGAAGTGGTAGAGCGCCAGCCTCTTGTACCGAGGGTCTCGGATTCGATCCCCGTCAGATGAGGTAAAGATTGCCGGGACTTACCCACAAATCGGCGCGAGAACTGGGGTAGTCTCCATGAAGCAGTCTACGAGAGATAATCTAATAAGCTTCAAGCTTCGGTCACAATCGATGTAAATTAATAAGTAAAAACTTACTATCCAAAGATTATGTTATCCATTCTGCATAAAAGCACGAAGTTCTTTTTCGCTTTTTAAAACGAAGAATGTGGAAAATTGTATATTCATTCATTGTTTGAACACCCTCTCTTTATCCTTACTAGACTGTATTGTTTTGTTATTCAAGTAAATGGTACCAGATGTGAGTGGTTGTAACAGATAGGGTTTGTCCGGTTATTCTATTTGAAGTGAGAACGTACAAAAATGCCATCAAGTGGTCGGTTTAGATAGACCCATTAGGTTAATCATTAGATACATAGTTTTCCTAAACGATTGTACTGGGGGGAAATGGACAATATGGAGGGTATGCTGGGATAGGGCGTAGTTCTGTCTAACCTTCGCATGATTCCGTGTCTAGGGCGAGGAAACCAAACAGACATAAGTGTGGCAAACAATAAATAATGAATGCCCAAACCGACTGATCTTTCATAGATGCTGTGCCTAAAGTCAACATTACAACCGACCATCAATCTGTTTATTAAACTTAATAAGTAGGAACTTCGAAATGTTGTATTTAATATGCGTTTAGTCACTGTAAGAGATTCATAAGCCGGCAAATGTTAACACAAATAGTTATAGAGAGAAGTTTTCGCCAAATGCCAACTGGTTAATGGGACGCGTATGCACCGAAGTCGTGAATAAGGTTTGAAATTATTCGTTTTGTGAATACGATTCGAAATATATTCAATAAGTGAATTCGGTGGGAACATGTTCAATTAGTGAATTCGACGCGGATCTGAATGCGATTCGGAATACGTTGGTCCCGAGCTAAAACCAAGGCTTATTCACTTTTTATTCTTGCCACATAATAAGTGTGCTTTTCATGGCCTCAATTGCATAGAGGTTACATCTTTTACATGATTGCTCAAAGCAGGGAACGTTGAATCAACTGCCTTGACGAAGCTATATAACTGAAAGAATTATTACCAAGAATGTAATAACTGTCGCCGTTGATGCAAGCAGCATATTTTATTGAGCATCTTCGTCTGTAATGGATCATGTTTAGTTTAGAGACAACTTTAAACACAACACCATATGGTGAACTTCAATGTGACATAACAGCACTCTATGTTTTAAAGAATTAGATTTATACGGGGGTGTTTGGACTTTCATTAGACGATATCTGCAATAATCCGAGTTTCGTGCTCTTATCGTAGTCTCATGCTTCAAACTTGTCATCGCTACACAAGTCACGCAGATTACATTTTCAGATCCGACACTTTACGAGAATTTTAGATTATAATTGCGTTAGGGGAAGATCGGCTTTCTTCCGCTAAATGCGGATAAAGTGGCCAAACGGTGGGCGGTATAGATCCTTTTTTAAACTATATACAACACAACGTCTTCATGCTAGACAGATGAGTGTAATTAGATATATATATTCCAAACTGATTACATGAACACACGAGGAAGTGGGATATAACAACCAACGGTACCAGGATTGGAGATGGTAATTACGTGATCCCGTGTATTTTATCTGGGTTGTAATGTATAACCATTGATTTCATACAAGACACATAACATCTCTGATCAGCTTATGTAGACTGAATGTTAGGTTGATCCAGGAAGATTTTCTCATATATTTTCAATAGCAAAATCGGCGAATGCCTTTTGAAAGCGCACGCGATCGTTTCATTTATTCACTTAGACATAATTAAGACTAAACAGATTCATTCCAGTATGATCATCATAACACTGGATAAGTCTGTAATACCTCCGTAAATACTTTTTATGCTGGATTTTCCATGAACGTAGTTATGCTTGCAGGTTAACTGTCTTGTTTATGGACCGGCAAGTAATATAAATAAGATATCAAGTTTACTTTGAAACGTTAATGTTTTAAACAGGCATAGCAAGCTATTATTTCCTCATGTGTTACATAGCAAGCTGCAAATCCATTTGACCTTGTGGTTTTACAGTATGTCGAAACCCCGAGATTTATAATTAGAACATTTTCAAACAACATTCTTTCTGATGTGTTTACAAAAGTCGCCGAGGTTTTAATCAGTCTATTTCGGAATGTTTCGCTGTGTGAGATATCATGTATTTCTCAAAGGATCCCAAAACCTGAGAAGTAATCCCAGACGTATAACACTTACATTTTCCATCTTCCTTGATATGCTCTAGAAATTAGTTAATTTGGGTCGTAGGTCGTTTACATCCCTTTTCAGAAAGAGTTCTCAAGAAATGTTTGTTTAAGGGTCGTACATGGCATCTCGATAATTCGTAGAAAAATCCTGTTATTTAGGAACATATTAGAACCGTCTCGTCGAGACCATTCGAGTGAGGACCCACAACGCAGCCCTCACAGATGTAAGGAAATGATTATCCAAAGGAATTTGTCTCTAAAGTCATCCTCTGGAACGTTACATGGCAGCAGTACTCCTGTCATTTTCCCCTCTCGTAGGGTATACTATTACTTTCAACCCACTGACATTCCCCCAGGTGAACATGATCGATCATGAGCGAGAGATGATTTAACCGCGGACACATTATTGACATCAGGACTCCTGCATTCAACGTTACATTCGCTCCCGACTGAGTTAACCACGGACACATCATTGACATCGGGATTCCTGCATTCAAACTTACATTCGCTCCCGACTGAGTTATTGAGGTTTGAAATAGAGAAACTGCTCGAATACACTTACAAAACATGACGAACATCTCCCTTTAATACTAAAATCAGAATAACAATAAACGTTAGAGTTTTCCCATCAGTTTTCCATCAAATATTTACAAATAAATTCATAATGAATAATAAATTTTGAAGAAAGTTTTAACTAGGTTTCTTTTTCTCCTGTCATTTGGCATATGACAAGAATTTCATTCTTGACAATTCCATATACTGATAAATATTAATCAATGCTTTGTCCAACTGGCTCTGTGTCCCAACGCAAGATATGTTGACCATGTACATGCACGCCATATCAGTGAATAATGCTCATTTCCTCTAAAATAACATGTAAACAGTACATGTACAATACAATTGAAAAGGAAACAAAGTGCCTTGATTTATAAAAGAAAAGCAAACCCCATTAAAGGTCTCGAGCGTTTTTGAACCCATATACGAGTAACATCATCCATTGCTTTCTTGGACAAAGATTACATCTAGAATCTTGATTAAACTAGAATAGTTAATTAAAGATCCTTGATGTAATCTTTGTCCAATAAAGACCGCTGTAGGGACTCAATTAGGACTTCTATGTAAACAAATTTGTCGTTTTGAGGTTCGGAAACTGTATCGCTATCTGTGCCGTAATCACAGAGAGTATCACGTAGCTGTTAGGAAGCCCTTTAACGGATGGCAGATCACAGTCTGTCGTCGGCTTTCATGTGGATCGCAATCATAGATACAGCTTGTTAAACTCATTCCCTCATGTATATTTATCTTTACTCTTTCTGATGCACCTGCTATAACATACAGGTCGATCCCAATCCCCTGATCGCTTGTATTCGTGGTTTTGTGCATTATAGAGTGGTGTCCCTCTAGTCAGTAAAGTTATATCACGGTGTCATTATAGAAAATCATCCAAAATATGTTAGTTCATTTATACCAGAAGAAATCGAACAGATGCAACCCGCCCGCTGTGGTCAATATGTGAATCTGATATAAATATGCGCCGGATCTCTGTTTACATTGAGGTAAGCCGAAAAATGCAAACAGTCTTCTATGATTCGACATAGATGAGAATTATCCGTAATAAAGGCTGGAATAGGTTACGGACAAAACAGTGGCTTTAACTATACTCCAAGGAGATTGTTCACTCATATCCCATTTGGGATTAATCATTAAAATAATAATGATGTAGGCGAGAGAACAACGTTTCAAGGGGAAAACCTTTTCTCTAGCACATTTGTATTACTCGTGTTTGTATTGTTTTAGAATGAAGAAATAATCCTTTATAAACCGATTTTAAGGTTTTTACATGGAATTTACCAGAGATCAATGATATGATTGGAACCCTTTGGGGGCTAACCACATCTCTTGTATTAGAGATATACGATATACACGAGAACTATAAGACATAAATGAACACCATGAATTGTATCGTATGTGTGTGTTGCTTGAATCGTTTTGAGTATTGGCATGCACTTTAGATAGGTCCGACACCTTGATTCACTCGAGTAGCAGATGCGAACAAGATAAAATCGGTATAAAGGCATACTTTACATCAGGTACAATCCAAAACCTTTACATCGGCTGTAAACGCAAACCATTCCAGGTTAGCATTAGCGATACGATACAAACAAGACGTGTTTTGTATAATACATGGAAAACATTATACATCAAGGATCGTGCAACACCTTTACATAGGATACCTTTGCAAAGTGATCAAAATCAGGATTTGCAGTTCGATTCGTTGGCAGCGGTATATGGCATATTAACATACGTTTATATAGTGTCTACTTCAAGCATCACACCAGTCCATATCCAACAGTTAACTCTACTATTTTGTGCTGAGTCTCCTGTTTGTCATAAAAAGCAAAATATCAGAACAGCGAAAAGTATCGCCTCGGATAAGAGTATGCCAAATGCATTGTCTGATTCGAGACGTCACTTTTTGCGCATGCGTCTATGATATGTTGACGTTTTCATGATTGGGTTTGTTTTCTAAGTCTGTATCACGGGCACTACAAACATCAATGCAGTCGTCATAGTCGAATGCATATCTTTAAAACGCTTTGGAAAATGTCAGAGAAGTTGGTTGTAGTCGATTGGAATGTACAATACTGAATTATTTCTTTCACCGACCATTTTCCAGTGTCCTTTTGATAGAGAGTATTGAACGGTAGAAAAGGAAGGGAAAGAGTCATACTTTAAAACCACACAACCAGCTGATTCTGTAGTTTGGCGTTCGTGTCGGTCATACAAACCAGCTTTCATCAGCAGTATTTGAGAGTAGTATTAAGTATTTAAAACAGCGCACTTTCTGATTGCATCATAATTGGAGGACGCTTCTAGGTTGAGGAAGACATATTTGATTGATCAAGATAACGTGAAGATAACGTGAATATGGTAGCTTTAAATGGTAATACTTATGTGCATTGATAGTTCGTGAAAAATAAATGGGATATTTAAAACTGAACACATTGCAAATAAATCTAAGTACATCCAGAAACTGTTAGTTTGTCTGTCTAGGTGTTTGTGAGTTGGTATCTATGACTGGCTGATTATGATTATTTATGTCATTCTGTCTGCGTGATTACCTGCCGGTCTGCATCACTGTCTGTTTATTTGGATGTATGTTTTTGTGTCTTCCAGTTCGTCTTTTTGTTTCTCTACCTATCTGTGTGCATTTATGTCTGACTGTGCATTTGTCTGTCATTTTTGTTTGTATGTATGTGTGTATGTATGTGTGTATATGTGTGTGTGCATGTATGGGTCTCTGTTTGAGTACCTATATGCGCGTCTGTCTGTTTATGTGTTTGTTTGGTAGTCTGTATGCACGTCTGTCTAAGAGCCTCTCCGTTTGTGTGCTTTTATATCAGTGCGTTCAAGTTCAAATGTTGTTTGCCTCACTGTCTGTCTCTGTGCCTACTATGTATTTGTGTCCATCTTTCTGTCCCTATGTCCGTCTGTATGTTTGTTTTCCGAAAGGAGTCTATGCGACGACAACCCGGTTGAATAATGCAAAAGTAAGTTTCAGTTAAATGAAAAACGATATAACGATATAGGTTTATAACACTCTATCATGAATAAAAGTTCACTTACTTGTATTTATAAGGAACCGAAAACGATTTGTAATATATTTTAATAAATCCTTGTTATCGAATATCTTCAAAGCAAACTACAAGTCCCACTGACATCGTATTTTCGCAGGGTAGAATTTCAGTAACACTGTGGTTTTAACCTCTATCAAACCTTACTAATTTAGCTTACACTATTTCACACACTCACTCACTAATATATATATATATATACTGGGTGTACAGGCTTGGGTATCAAAGACGCGCTCTAGGACTTGAGTAGCGAATAGAGAGAAGGCTACAGTGCTGCCAATGTGTAATGTCCTCTCTAACACCGTTCCTTAAATACGTGCTGAGTCGAGCCGAAATAGATCAGTTGGAAGCTATTCCGCCTTGTAACCAAGGGGTACTATTTAATAAGGTTTTTTGCTTAAAACTTGCGTTAGTTCAAAACAACTTTCTCTCTTATTTCAATATTGGGTTAAGCAATATTGCATAATAACAAATAATTGAAATTCTCCCTCCAAAATGCATTCAATGACATATTACATGACAATATTGTATTTTCATTTACGATACTATCCGTGTTTATTAGTAATGACTTACGCAAAGAAATTCCTTAAGCCGTTTGGTAAAACAGTACCCGAGATCCACGTTATAAAGTGACTGAAATCCCGTACGAAGTCTGCACATTATAACGGGTGTTAGTGAAATTAAATCGACATGTATTAACTGTTAAAACCATTTCAAGAGACATTTAACAAACAATCAAACGAAATAAACTCTGATCGATTGTAGTTGTCGAAGACAAAGTTAGCAGGCTGATTATTTCTTGCCCTCTATGGATATTGGGTGATACTGACAGCATTCAAATTGTTGAAGCAACATTAACCTTTTACCAAACACAAGATTTACGACTGTCTAAAATTGAAAGAGTTTCAAACGACATTTCAGAATGTAATTAAATTGAAAAATAATCTTATTGTAGGGCAGATAACACTGTGGGAAAAGGAGAAATTGCTCGTTGCGAGCAATTTCTCATTTTCCCACCATGTTTTCCAAAGTCGTCTGCAACAAACTGGTCAAATGTCATTATTGTTTGGTAATTGGTTAAACAGGACACAGAAAATGTAAAAGAAAAACATTATTCGCATTAGATGACAACAAAATCAACCAAGTAGATTTGATGAAATCATGCCATTACGTTGAAGTTCCAGAAACGTAACGGGGGAATAGTTACCTTCAAATTTCCCCTACAGTCAATATTAGCACATTATGAATGAAATAGTATGAAATTGAATATTTTAACGCCACATTGCCTTTACGTGGAGGCGCTGGACCGTGTATGTCCCATAATACACCAATATATCCCACAATGCGCCGGGTAAATAGAACGTGTGACTGGATTACATTCCCTTGTCACTTTGTATCTCTTTATCCCTAAACGTTAGCGTACATCATGGCCCCAGACGAATTGATAGGCTTGGAAAGAATGATATAAAGTACTGGTGATGAAATGATAGAAATATGAGATTTTCGCAATTTTCATAACAACTTTTCGATGAGTAAATCCTCAATCAAATTAGATCACGAGAAGGACATACATTTAGAAAATTGATGAACCATTTTACTGTATATGTTGCAGCAGCATTCATTAATAAAGAATCAAATTATCTAAACATGCAAGTCGATAGGTAAACATGAGTAGTTAAAATAAAAATAATGGGCTGTCACTAAGAAACGTCTGTATATATCGTCATTAAAGTCTCCGATCGTGACACTTTTTCAAACGTCTGCCCATTTTGATTTTGTTGGATTAAAGTCATTGTATTTTGAAAAGATTATACGTTGCATGAGACTTATTTACAACATCATATGGCAGCTGAAAATCTTCCTTTATCAAAACTAATCTGCTTTATTCACGCTGTAAGCTTTAACTATATGGAGGTTGCGATGAATGGTTAAATGGTGCCAAAAGATAGAACAATGTCACGACAACAAAGCATGCCTACATAGATGGGCTTCAAACGTAATCCGAACTCGCACGAAACTTGTGTATCTGTATCCATTAGTTCAGTAAGTAAGATGTAGTATTGAGGCATACTTCATCAGAAAAAAATAAATCGAACCAAACAATAAGGAAAATGTGAAGGCATATTCATAAGATGAGAGTAGCTTATTTTCGTTATTCAGAATGTCGGATAAAGGTTTACGGTGGTGCGTATAACAATGAAGGATTGTCCATAACGACCTAAATAGATTTCGATGATTAGTTTTGAAATTGATGTGAAATGTCACCAACAAGAGGTATTGGAATGCTTTCATTAGTTGTCTAGCCTTGTAATTTGAGTAAATATCGAGTCAATCTCTGCGACGAGTCAACAAAACACAATCGTAATTGGTGACTCAATTCAATATTGCTTTATTAGCTTCCTTATGTCCGTTTAATTGAATTCAGCCTTTTATGTAAAGTGTTTCAAGCCATGTAACGTGTTTCAAGCCATGTAACGTGTTTCAAGCCATTTAAAGTGTTTAAAGTCATGTAACGTGTTTCCAGCCATTTAAAGTGTTTCAAGCTATGTTAACACTTTCACCAATATCACGATTTTCCTGTGATAAACCAGTACCAGGGTAGGACGCTAAAGTGTCTTGCCAAATGACACTTCCATATCAAGTAATGCCAGTGCGTATTGACATATCAAATATGACCGAAGTAATGACCCTACAGCATTTAGCACGCATGCTCGGCAAGTTAAGAAAGGTGTCTGAATTAATTTCGGACAACTTTTCAAAATGAAGTGATTGTCTAGGATGATGGAGAACCATTACGAGAAAATCGATAATGACTTCTTTTTTCATCACCTTAGGGTAATTCTTCATTCCACTGTTGATCGTAACATGGTAACATCCCTGAACCCATGACATGACATTATATCAATGAGTTGCCCCTGGTTTAGTGAATACAGCCGCTCATTCAATATGGGAACGTTGATTGTGAAATGCGCGGTCTGCGTATAGTACAACGACTATCGGTAATGGCTGGTCCCCAGAGTTGTTTAGTGGTATAGATATCGTGAGTACACATGAACTTATATAATATTCCTCTTCTACCAGTTCCGTACGATGTTTCACCAAAGTAACATGTCTAGTGCAATGCACACATGATAAGCGTATATTGTTCCCAACATCTAAAGTCTATTTAGGCTTTGTTAAAATCACTACTGCATAATTACGAAATGGTTGCGACTTTCTGTACTTTTTAACATAGAAAACGACAAAAGTCGTTTATTCCTGTGACACATCTACAAAACTGGTCAAAAGTCACAATTACTTCTTTGTATCGATGTTTCAGTGTAAAAGAAAATGACAAGTCCTTCAAAAACGTGAAGAACCTTCAATAGTCTTGCAAAGAACCCTCGCAAACAGCAGACACTTTCAGAAGCCTCTTTGACAATTACAGATATTGATTTAACGTAAAACATCTTCTTTGGTCACAATGGTGACAACATGGCATTAGCAAAGACATGCTATTCTTCGTACTCTATCATGACTTATACTTCCAGTTTTGACCAAACGATTAGCCTGTACAAGGTGAAGACGTATCAGAACACCAGCCTGACCTTGGCCCCTTGTTGACTTTCTAATCAGACGAAGCCTGACGATTCTGACCTGATCCGACTTATTTAGACGCGAATTATCTCTTCATCGTGCGTCCAACTTTATACACTTTTGTTTGAGACACCATTCTTACTTTACTCCATCCGAAGGAGACATTTTTTGTGTCTTTATACTAAATAAATGTTTTTTTAATTCTGAGACAGACCACGTTTGCGATGTATTCTAAAACAAACGACATGCTATGAACCACAAGACTGTCTAAGAGAAATGCAAGTTAATGTAATGTAAACGTCAGACAGTTCGCACCACACCTTTCCTATTGGTGATCATTGTCCCAAATCTCTTCTATTAAGCCATATGTTTAGCTTTTTCTCGAGGTTTGCCATCAGTTAAATGAAAAAAATATATATACGTAAAGTGAA
The DNA here is from genome assembly GCA_947846245.1 of Cerastoderma edule. Lineage (NCBI taxonomy): Eukaryota > Metazoa > Mollusca > Bivalvia > Cardiida > Cardiidae > Cerastoderma > Cerastoderma edule. The sequence goes on from OX401408.1 coordinate 50,453,276, forward strand.
TGGATTTGTCGCCAACTTTTCTTGATGACACATTTTTAAACGGTGGGATAAAAAAAACAACTACTATCATCTACATAAGTAAGAAATCATCGCCTCACCAAACTGGCCCCGCGATAAAACATTTAAACATTTTTGGAACGATATTTCGCCTCGTCCTGGTGTACCATGTCTAACAATCAACGCATGCGACAGACCAATACAATTCTGACTCGTATGACGTCATACTTCCTGTAACTTTAAACCCCACATTAACCGTAACAGACGGTAGCTTTCCAACATGAGCGATCGTACTTATGTTGTATTAATTAAGGGACTTCGTCGCTGATCAATCCCAAACCAACATGATATTTCACCTGTATTTTAATACAGAAGATAAGTCGATGTTGGTGTTTAAACCGCGACATCCACTCTATATAATCTTGCCGTCGCTGAAAGCCCTATCCCCCATAAGGGAATCATGGGACAAGTCAAAACTGGAACAACAGCAGACGACAAAAAGTACGAAAAAAACACACTTTCATTGTGTTGTTCGTTGAAAAACAATGAGGCAAAAGGACGAATTGCTCATAAGAAGTAAATTATCATTTTGTCAATGAGGAGTCAGAAGTTGTCTAGAGCAGATGCACCAAAGTTAGGTATCACAGAGCAAGAGGTTAACACCTAAAACGTATTTCTTGCATCTCTATATAAACAATCGAGACGTTTTGGGACGAGTTTACATTGTTCGTTATCTTCGGTCACGATTGTCCGAGCTATATAAGAACCATTTAGGTCTCAGATAAGTACAGATAAAAGTCCTACAGACAAACGATCTAGTCAATATAGCAAGATGAAAGCTTTCTTGTGTTTAGCGGTTTTGTGCGCGATTGCAGGTAAGGATGACTTTAATTCAAGACGTGATTGGGCGGGGTGTTCCGTAATAGTAGGAGGATTTATCGCGTCAAAAGTAGTTCAGTTGTACGGTGATAGCTGGCTAAATAGAGAATAGATGGTTGGTGTCGTGAATCGGGAATGTTATCGGGCAAGGCGAAGGAATATTATCCGGTGAGCCGAAGGCGAAACGGATAATAACCCGAGGCCGAGCCCGATAACTTTTCCCATTCAAAAACACCAAGTATCTATTCTATTTATCCTGTTACCTTTATGAATCATTATAAACAAACACACACACTGAAAACAAAATACAAAATAAAGTAAACAAAATACAGAAAACAAGTAGAGAATGATGCACACATGAAGTCATATGCCATGACGTACATATGACGTCATGATTTCACACGTGAATTTGTGATATATGGTAAATGCCGGATATCACAAATGTTATACGGTACCCTGTTATCGGTCCGTTAATTACACTTGTGACAGGATAATAACCGATTAAGGAAGTCTCAGCATACTTAATTTCCAACCAGTGCTGGGTCAAGTTGGCAATAATTAGTTTTATCCTGTCACTAGTGTCATTTTGGGACCGATAACAAGGTGCCGTATAACATTTGTGATATCCGGTACTAACCATATAACACATGCACGTGACGAATCATGACGTCATAAGAACGACATGACGTCACATTTACATCATTCTCTACTTATCATTTTCCTTTTTTCTCGTGTTTTATTTACACCTTGTTTGTTTGAAAGAATACATAAAGGTAACAGGATAAATAGAATAGAAAGTTGGTGTCTTTGAATGGGAAAAGCTATCGGGCTAGGCTTCGGATTATTATCCGTTTCGCCAGATAACATTTCCGATTCACGACATCAACCATCTGTTGTTGTTTTTTTCTTTTAACATCGGTTCAAGAAGCTTTTAGTTATATAACGATGTCTGGCTTATCATGGATGGAGGAAGACTCCTTCCTGGCACAACTGTCTATAAAGGCCAGCCAAGATGGGTCGACACATATGTAAGTAAGCTAGGAGATTAACTCACATGAAAATTCATATTTATCGTAGATTAAACCAACGCATAGGCTGACCCCATTATTTAAAGTTCAGTTTGGCGCTCTCATCACTCTGTCAGAGAGGCTCCACTTAGCTGACATAAATGGTCGTCCTATCGCTAGTCAGCCTACAGACAACCTTTTGTAGATATTCTAATACACCGATCAAATCACAATAGAACTAGTAATTGGTTTATTTAAACCACTCCCCTATATAGTGTAACGTTCGTTGAATGTTTATGCAAATTTGGGAACTTAATGCATTGTTGCAGAGAACAGGCTGGTATATCAAAATATACAACACAATCGCTCAGTGAACGATAGTGTTTTTCACTGTTCGGATGTGTTTGTGTCTTTGAGAGGTTCATTTGCTCGGTTCGTTACATTGGTGGCAGCGGTGGGGTGAAGATTTCTCCTTCTATCGGAGTTGCCTTTTCCACGTGTTTCCCACGGGCTTGGGACGAGTCTTCTCGGAGGTGGGAGTTATGTAACGTTCGTTGAACGTTTATGCAAATTTCGAAACTTAATGCATTGTTGTAGAGAACATGCTGGTATATATATATAGACAACACAACCGCTCAGGGAACGACAGTGTTTTTCACTGATCGGATGTGTTTGTATCTTTGAGAGGTTCATTTGCTCGGTTCGTTACATAAGTGGGAGCAGTGGGATGAAGATTTCTCCTTCTATCGGAGTTGCCTTTCCCATGTGTTTCCCACGGGCTTGGGACGAGTCTTCTCGGAGGTGGGAGTTATGTAACGTTCGTTGAACGTTTATGCAAATTTCGAAACTTAATGCATTGTTGTAGAGAAAATACTGGTATATATATATAGACAACACAACCGCTAAGTGAGCGACAGTGTTTTTCACTGATCGGATGTGTTTGTGTCTTTGAGAGGTTCATTTGCTCGGTTCGTTACATTGGTGGTAGCGGTGGGATGAAGACTTCTTCTTCTGTCGGAGTTGCCTTTCCCACGTGTTTCCCAAGGGCCAAGACTCGGGACGAGTCTTCTCGGAGGTGGGAGTTATGTAACGTTCGTTGAACGTTTATGCAAATTTCGAAACTTAATGCATTGTTGTAGAGAAAATACTGGTATATATATAGAGACAACACAATCGCTCAGTGAACGACAGTGTTTTTCACTGATCGGATGTGTTTGTGTCTTTTAGAGGTTCATTTGCTTGGTTCGTTGCAATAGTAACGGGTAACCAATCCAAGTTGGAAGCCACATCAGACAACACAGTATAGCCCATTCCTTTTAAGATTTTGGGTAAAAACCATAATGACAACAAAGGGGTATCTTGGTCATTGTAGCAAGTATTTAATCTTTTGCCACAGGGGGTTCTTTAACTTTTGCAGCAGATGCCTGCAGTAAATGAGCATTATGTTCGACAGGTGCGCCTTTGCATTAACTGTCGTTTCATATGACGTAGACCACTGAACAGGATGGAAAATTAGGCATAATCGCGTAGAGGTTAAGTAATGTTTAGAATAATATTTGGTATACATAAAAATATCTATCCATTTTTGATTCCACAGTGATGGTAATGGGTGAATCCTGTAGCCAGAACAGCGATTGTCATCACCTGACATGTGACACAGGCTATTCCATTACTTGCGGCCGTCTCACCCGACTGTGTACTTGTTCTCACGGTGAGTTTTCTTTCCTTGCTACCTACGCCATGTGTCCATCCACCCTATCAGAACAATATGTTAGAGATGTTTGTGTTTATGTGTTTATGGTCTTAAATGACCTCGGTAATCTCAAAACCCGAAAAACTTGTATAACGGGTTTTGAAGAATCTTTTTTTTGCACAAACATCCTGACGCCCTGCCTTCAGTCCAACAACCGTTTCATTATGTTTCCCCTACATTAATCCTTAGAATATTGGATAATTTTCTAGATTTTTATGTCTCTGCTTTCCAAAAGCTAAAATATCTGCTTAATGTTGACGAAGAAAGATACTCAAAATAGCAAACAGGTAAGAGCACAGACAAGCAACTACTTTACCGGCGGCTGGCCTGGATCCAACCCGTTTGTTTAAGCATGAAGTCGGTTCCAGCACTTTTATGGTTAATCAAATTATCCAAGGTGCTTATGTCCATAAAATGAAGCTTACTGCAACATCTCCTATAGGGTAAATCGACTCGCTCTGAACCCATTACAACATGTGGGACTTTCTGACTGGTCCAAGTTAGCAGCGACAATAGACATCGGTTTGTATTTGTATTACCAAAGTAACATGTGTTTATGGTAGATGGGGGAAAGGTGGCTCTTTGCGACCATATGTTTCCTTTTGTCACAGTGCTTTCATCCGATCCTAGCTTCATTTCCGTCGATGTGAGTCTATATGGTGTATTTGAGGTGAAGAGTTCTGGTAAGGAAATATAAATACGTACAGCGAGCACTTTGATGTGACTGAACACGGGATTAAACATTATCTAATTAAGGCAAAGACTTATTAAACAATGTGTTTATTAGGTCTTTAGGAACAGAACAAGAGATGTCCCTAAGACGGTCAGTGACTCCTTCGTTCACAAAGCCCATTTGAAACATGCCATTAGTCTGAACATACAAGTGCAAAAATAAACTCCTATAGAAGGGACTTGTTGTATCAATCACTATGTAGATAACGTTGTATCTATCGTTTCAGACGCACAAGCATGTTCGACTAAAGACGATTGTCCAAACTGCCGGGTCGGTAACAAACACTGCATTGATTCTAAATGTAACTGTCCATTCAATATCGGTAAATAATCGGGCTGTCTGTCAGCAGATTTAATGAATAAAGTTTTCAAATAAAATGTTTTTTCAATTTTGTTTATAACGCGTTGCATAAATCATGAGATAATGAGTAAAACAAAATCAAAGAAAGCATAAAAAGTTCAAAGAATGTGGCTTCTAAACAAACGATCGTATTTATATTTTGCACGTCTTTTGCACGTAGGATCAAAACAAGAGCTGTCCGTAAGACAGCATGTTCAACTATTTGGCAATGTCGGAGAGGGTTATTGGTCAGTGAAATATTATTGCTTCTAAAATGTGAGGGTGCAGACAATGATTCCCTGCAATAGCTGTTAGGAAACGAACATGCATGCGAAGTTTTTACCAATAATTTTAAGTACAAAGGACCGCATAATAAGCTTAAATTCAAAAAAAGAGATTTGAGACTTGGTCAGGGACCTTAGATTTGACCCTAAACGCAATAGTTAAGTATCAACCCATTTCATACAGTGGTTCATGAGATACAAACTAACA